>CM076574.1:288252196-288451508 GCA_034641835.2 Pinus albicaulis | reverse complement strand
ACACCCATACCCTACCTCATTAATTATCTCATATATATATACTAGTATGGATTCCACACCCATACATTTTCTCATAGATATATGCCAGTACGGATTCCACACCCATACATTAGCTGATAGATATATGTTAGTATGGATTCCACGCCCATAAATTTCCTCATAGATATATGATACTATGGATTCCATACCCATACATTAGCTTAAGTAAAACATAACCTTCAAAGTTTCCTTAAAATGACTTCCACAACCCTTCATGCACTAGTCATTTAAGAATCTTGTTTATTAGGAAGATCATAACTCAACCTAGTATTTGAGTAATTTAAAGTTATTTGATGCATAATGTCAACCCAAAATACACAAAATCATGTCAAATAAATTAGAGGCATTTCATTCTTACTCATTAATAATGTATTCCAAAATCATATTTTAACACATCTAATTAATGCACATACATTACTCTTGAATCTACATTCACAGTTAAAAATGACATCCTTCAAGGTAGATTTTTGTTAAGTTTTCATTAGTGTAGGTACAAAAAGACTCAAAATTAACATGATTTACTCAATCATCAAGTTAATTGAATCTAAACCTTACACTTGTTACTCATTCCCAAAGTATACACACCAAGGTCATCATACTATAGTCCAGATTAACCCAATATTTTTCTTGGTAGATACAATTTCATCTAGTAATGATGGCTACTAAGCCCATATCACATTGAAAATGATGCATTAAACATATATGCAACCATGCATGCACTCCAACTATCTCACTCATCAATTGACAATCAAGGAATTCACATACTTGGGTTTAACCCAAACTTTCTCAAGCACATCATTTCCTAGCATGTCTTTAAGCATTTTAACATATTGCTAATAATATGTCTTAACAAAAATATAAAGGAATATAAGAAAGAAATTTTTTTTCATGAGTTTCTAAATGACATAATAATAATAACTAATATGCTTCCAAGTCAATATATACAAGAACTCAACTTTCATGCAAAATCAACATTCATACATCATCAAACTACAAGTAAGCATGTAGCCCATTAGGACCTAGCATTGTAACTCGCTTTGATACCATATGTAAGGTCCCACCATACCCACCATAAAAAATATAGAGAAGTAGAGGTCACATTAATCACTAATACTCATTTGCACAAAATCCTAAAGAATTAGTCACTCTAAAATTGTATCCAACAACAAGCACTTTTTTATGAAAGCTTTAGATAATACAAGAAACAAATGTCTTATTCTCTATTCATACTTCAACAAATTATTAAATTCATTTTCACATTCATACCAAAGACTTGCAAACATAGGAAACTACACCCATTAAATAGTTTATTTATAATTTATAGTAACATAAAAACAACAGTAACTAAGACTTCTACACTAACAATTTATATGCACAAAAGCTACAGCCATTCAAGACTTTTGACAAACACTTTGCAGACATGCACTCTACACTCATTGAGCCCTTATGACAAACATTGTGCAAGCATGCAATTAAAAGTCATTGAGGCATTTTGTCAAACACTTGGCAACAATGAATTTAAGATTATTCTTCAACGTATTTATCTCATAAAATTCAGAAATTGAAACTTTAAATGTTGGCATCTTAAAATAGGGACTAAATAATCTTATTCTTTCATCAAAGACTCAACAAAAAGACTAAATAATCTTAGTCTTTTATCAAATACTCAACAACAAGTGCACATAAATCACAACAACAATCTGCAAAATCACACATATTTCTGATCTGGGTTCTGAAAAGTATTTTTTTGGAATGAAATCAAGGGTTACATGTCCATTAGACACGGATACCCCCTGATCTTGGGCTAAATCGAATTAAAAACGCCCAGAAATACGGTTCTTGAAAAAAACAAAAAATTATAGCCTAAATGTTTCATTTATGATTTTCGTCAAACATATGGAATGAAAACTTACAACTACAGCTCTACATGAGGAAAAACAACCCAAAGTTATGCTACTAAGATATGCTCATTGAATTCACACATTTCTAAATCCACCATATGATTTCTTGAAACATTTTACCACCCACAAGCTAATTCATTTGACATAATTTGACAAGTTTTTTTGAACAAATTGCTTCAATTTGACAAACACATGGCAGCCCTAAATGCTACAACCATTAAGGATTTCTGTCAAAATTCTAATAGTAATATTACAACAACCTAAATAAAAAAACATTGAATTATTGATAAGAATATGGAACATAAGCCATAACTGAAATTTATCTCCAACTTACCTCAAGCATTTGATCTTCCAAACCATATTTTAGTTGCCATTATTTTTGCATTTCCATATTTTAGTTTCCATTATTTTTGCATTTTCTTTTAAGGGTTCTTCTGTAATTCCTCTAGATATATTTTGGGTACATGCCAATTTTATTACTTCCGATATAAGCAGCAAGTTAGCACTTATTTATGCATAAATAAATTGATAACATTACTCATTCATAGATTTTATCAAACACTTTGCAAAATATCCTAAAATCATTTGTAAAACATGCATCTAATTACTTGAAACAAAACCATAAATCATGAGATACTTAACCAAGTCCTTTGGAATTTATTTATTGTAATTATCTTCAACAATATTTGGCTTTGCTTTCTCAAATGCAACAATACCAATATTAGTACCATAAACTACACCAATAATAACTCCAATATTGAGATCTAAACATCCATACATATAGATTGATCTAGTCTTCGTTTTTAATTAATCAATAATATTCTAGATAACATAAGCCTAAACCAAAATTAGATGCTTACAACAATTTAAATGTCTACTTTTTAATTTATGCTAAAGCTATACTATAATTTTAGGAGAATGGAAATTATACCTGAAGAGATATTCAGCTTCAATCGTTGAGAATATAATCCACCTTTGATCCCTTAACCACCTCATTTGAGCCATCTGGTTTTCCACCCAACCATATCCAGTGAGAACTCCTCCCCCTGGAACCCCCGAGCTGTAAAAGCTCACAAACAGTACCAAAATATAGCAGTAGAGAGAAATCCAAGGCAAGTTGAGGAAGATAACTTTCAATTCCTCCAAATACCACTCAGTGTCAGTTGTATGTCAGTTGTAACATGTATATCTACTTATTAATTTCGTTTAGGAATTTCAAATTCATTTCAAAATAAATTGGCTACTCTCCAGGTCTCTCACTCTCATAATATTTTTCAGATCTCTCCAACTCTTGGTATCACAATGCACCTCCCTAAATGAGAATACACGAGGCACATATATAGGAGCAACAAATTCTTGTCATAAAAGAGGAGTAATATGCATGCCTTGTATTCCTTTTAGAGGAGTGTAACTCATGACATTAAGGAGAGGTATGCATGCCTTAGTTAAGGAGAGTGTAACATACACATTAAAGAGAGTGTAATGTATAATTAAAAGAGAGAGGAAGATAGGTTTACATAGATCCATGAGAATCATCAAGGAGAGAGGTGTGAAGTGATTGAGGAGATATAATTCCCTTTTAATAATAATATCATAGTCTCATAAAAGATAATAATAATATTAATAATATTGAGGATTAAGTCGAGATTGAACTATTACAATTGATTAATCATAAGTTAAGTGATTTTCCTTCAAGTATACTTGATTACCCATTGATTGGAGGTGATTTTCTATTTTTGGAAACTCATACTTGAAATGGTAGACATGACTTTCTATTTTCAGAAAGTCACTCCAAAATTGTTAGGAATGAGATTTTATTAAGGAAATTCATTCGTGAGCTGCCATGAGTGGTATTTTTCTTCTAGAGAATAGGGATTCCACACCCCTATTGTTTGCATCTTCGTGCCTTAATAGATTGAGGAATCCGCTCCCTAATCTACTCTAAGTATCGAATATTCAACACCTTGATCTTTTAAAATATTTAGGACTCCGTGCCCCAAACATTTCATTATAGATCCAAGACTCCATGTATTTATATTTCATGGATTTAGGACTCCACGCCCTAATCCTTTTATCATATATCCAAGGCTCCACGTCTTTATATTTCATGGATTTAGGACTCCACGCCCTAATTTCCATGGATTCTCATCTGCTCTACTTTGAAACTCTGTGCTTCACCTTAAGGTACTGATTTTGAGCTCATACCCATCTGTTGGTTCATTGGTAAGGTCTTCTTCCAAGACCTACACACATCACAATCTCATAGATCAAACAAATCAAATGAATTTCATAATTAACTTATTCACATTTTACCAAATATTATGCATGACTTCCACAGTCATGACTTCTGCAGTCATTTATAACTTGAGCATCCTTGTTGGCAATGAACAAGTCCGCTGCCACATAATGCTTGGTATGATATTACACACATATAATCATATAAATCATGTATCATCCATAAATCATAATTAATCATATGTTCCACATAACCATGATCATTCATGGATCTGTGTTTCAATTTTGAATCACCATTCATGTGATACACTTATGTCCAAAATAGGATACCGAAAGAGAAAACATCGCTAATATGCTCTTAACCAAAATCAATTCTTATATACGCAACCATAGATATTATCATAAGCACACAAAAACCAAGTGACCCAAACCAGGTCATAACATATAAGCATGTACATAAGTCTGTCATACATAAGATTATATCATTATATCAAAATCACCATCTCTAAGTTTCATCACAACTATCTCACCAAGAAGGGACACTACAATGTAGAACAATCTAAGAGACAATGAATTCACTCTGGGAGATTTAGAAAACTTATGGATCTAGAAGAGCTTCTAAATTAACTTTTAAATATATGTCTTTAGTTATATTTCCAAAGAATCATGCATCTTCCAAAATCCTCTTCTCTCTAAGGAATACCTTGTATTTATTATTATTACAATTTAACAAAAATAACATATTTATTAGAATTAAACTAAGATTTAACAAAAGTTTGATTCAAGATGACTCACGTGGCTTTTGATTCCTTGAATCCTGCATGTTTTTCAATAAAGGAAACCCACTGATAACACATATCTTCACATTTATGACTGCAAGGGAAATCATGTTAGTCCATTGGTCTACTTAGATTCTCCTTACTTTCTATGTTACATCAAATATACACTTCTATTTTAGGTGTTAGTTTCTCAAGTATATCAGGAGTTTTAATTTTGTTAACTACATGCTTTTGAGTATGTCCACATTCATCAAATGTTATCTATTTGATGGATTCTTAAAATTGGTTAGTGATTTACTTGAATTTCACCAAAATTGTTTCAATGGGATAGAAGTCCTTTGGTGACCAAATGTAAGTAAGTGGATATCATGTAAGTTTTAAGTGTTTTACAATAATTCAATACATACAAAGATTCTTAATGAAAATAAAAGTAAAATAATGAAAACCACATATTACATAAATATTTAAATTTGAGAGCCAAACAAGGAAAACCAACAAATTGTGTAGAGTCACACCTCTATTTATTTTATCATTAACCAAATTATTTGTTTAAAATACATTATATCATATCTTGTGGCATATTGAACCCCTAATCCATTAAATTGGATTAGATTACAACCTTAATTCCTTAACTAAAATTATAAAACCATGGTTTGTAGCACCATGTGACACAAAAAACTGCCAAAATAGAAAATTATGTGCCAAAATCCATAAAAAATGGTAGTAAAAAACCTCCTAGTTCTTTTTTCTATGACTTATTCCCCCTAGATTGAACCAAGATCAAAATTAGGCTCAAAATAAAAGTGCTCAGAATCTACCAAAACTAGCATCATGTCGTAGTGCTCATCGTCCTAATTCCAATGACGCTTTAATCACCTCAATCCGATGTTGTATGAAAAAGTTATGGAGTTTTAAATTTTTTGACAAACAACAAAAATTTTTGCAAGTCCATTGACTAGGCTACTGACTCGGAATTATGTACCACTGATGTCATGATGACATCATCATGCCAACTGGGTGTATGGTGGACCAACCAGAACTCACCATGTGTTGACTCCGTATAGGTGTGTGTTGGCATCATTTGATTGGTTGACGTGTTTTTGGTGGCCCAATAAGAGCCTACCACATTGCCCAGCCTGAGGCTGCCATGTGGCACCTCCCCATTGGTCAAAATTTTTGTATATAGCCTGGAGGCCTCGATAGGGATTGATCGCATGACCTACTGCAAACAAAATTGATGACTTACCAACATGCCATACATTTGGTTCTTAACCCATAATAGTTGTGGGTTATATTTAATGTGACATGGTTTTCACATTGGGGGAGAGGGGCTAGGCATTAGCCCGGACGCCTCCTCACAAAACCGTCCACAGGACCTGTGACGAAGGAAATTGGGAGGCAGCGGGGACTAGCCCCATCCCCTGGCCATTGCACCATCCACGCGACCACCGACGAATAGGTAAGGATCCTCCTAGAGAGGGTGAAGGCTAGGTCCCAACCATGGTCATATCACACCTCCCATGTGACTGAAGCAAAGATGCGAGTGGAGAGGGCGGAAGGTTGGGCCTTAGCCCTTGTTGACCAGAACCACCATACGAACGGTTCTGAATACTTGGGATCTAGTCTAGTGGGGGTGGCCAATTGGCCCCAGCCCTCGGCATCATCATCACACATGTGACTACTTGACTGAAGGAAAAGGTGCCAACACTAGCGGGGGTAGACAATTGGCCCCAACCCTCAATTGTATGGGTGCTATATGGCCCCATTTTTGCACATAGGGGTTATTGGGAAATTTAATGAAGTGATAAAATACACTATTTGCGGGAAAAATTGTTTCCTCCCAAACTGTTTCAATGGCGAAAATGCCACAAAATTAGTAGGTTTTGTCAAATTGAGGGACAAATAGCAGAAGTTGTTAAAGGAGGCATAACTTGATAAATTTTTGGTATTTTAGAGCCCAAGAAAAGGCCAGATAAGGGTTTTTGGGAATTCTGGATCCATTAGCAATCTTAGTTTTCTAAATGGAGCACTTTTGGAAGTACTTCTTGCAGGATTGAGTCTTTTAGTGTCAGAGATAATCAGAGGTTTGAAGCAGTTTTGAAGGCATTTTGAGCATGAAGAGAACCTTGTAGGGGTTTTCCTACCTTCTTATTTCATTTGCAATAGCTGTGAATTCTATGGTGAAACCCTTCTTTGTATTTTCTCATTATATTTTTTTTAGAGAAGCTCTTTTCAGTACTTCAATGTAGATTTTTTGTACATTTTACGTTGGGTTTTCAGGTGTTGTACAAGGACCTGATGCGTGATTATTTTCATGTTGACATTTTTCATGACTTCTTGTAGGTGGTTGTACTTTTGGAGTGAGAATTCTTTACAGGATAATGTTTCCTTGTAGGGTAAACAAGCCACTCAATTATCAACAATTTTCATGTACCATTTTACCAATGAAATCAATAGATCAATATAGTTATTGGAGCTAGCCCAAAGATGTAGCCCTAGAGGGATGAATTTCCTCATCGAATTCCTTTTTCTACTATTAATGCCTACCATTTTGAGTTTCATGTTAATGTGTTACTTTTTAAAAGATCATGTGAAAACTAACTCACCACCTTGAAGATATTATAAAACTTGTTTACATTTAAGACATATTTTTTTGACCTGCAAAGCATCAAAGGATGGTGAGTTTTTGATAGAAGAAGTTCTCCTCTAGTTTCATATCATTTTGGTGTCAAAGTTGTTTTTGACCAAGTTGTAAGTATGGGAAAGAATCTGAAGCAGTAAATTATCCAAGAGTTAGAGGAGGTTAACTTGTCTCTTTGAATGGAGAATGTTGAGATGAGTAGATTGCTTGAAGTTTTTGAGGAGGAGAAGAGGAAAAAGTGCCTTCAGTTCCAGCATGTGTTGGAGGAACATGTTGGTGAGATTTCCATTCCAGAAACAACAAAAAATTCCTCCAAGATAAAGCCAATTTTTGGGCATGGTCGAAACACAGGATATGACCCTATGTGGAGAATCATTATTGTTAGTTTTTTCAGCATCTAAAACATTCTCCTTATGTGCATCTTGGTAAAAATGGGTGGCTTGAGTCATCATATACTTTTTAATCAACATCTAAAATAGAAAATATGGGCGAAAAATGGAAGGAGGTAATTATCATCTCTAGTTCTACTTCTTTAATTTATGCTAATAACACATCTTTTGTTGATCTGGGTGGATATTGGTGGCCACCCACCTATTCCACCTAGACCCTGTTTGATTTCATCAGTTTCATTGGTTATAGCAACATTTACTATTGTTAGCATTTTTTCAGGTCCTGAACTTCCAAAGATTTTTTACCCCTTAATAGGTGTTTTTTTGAGGTCATCAACAGGCCCATAGCAGTAGGCAAGGTCCTACGGAAAATCTAGTAGTATTCAGATATATCTTTTTGACAAGGTAGTGTACATGCCAAATGGAGATAATATGACTAAGCTACGACCCCAGGAATTTGGCTGCCCAGCTAACCCCAAATGGGCCCACAAACTCTTGGCGTTCCATCCCCTAGGTTAGAGTTTTAGTTGTTTAGGTTTTTTTCCTTGTTGTTCAGTAATGAAAAGGCCATTAAGCATCATTTTAAGACAGTTCATAGGCATGTAGCTTCCACATCTCTTCTAAGCAATAAGATACCATCGCTCGAGCTAGTTTATTTCCATTCTGTTTGTAAGCATATTTCAGTTCTTTGATATTAATGAAATGAATTTTTATTTCTACTACACTTATGTATTTTTTTTTTTATTTGTATTCTATTATGTTCCGGCATAAGTTCAAATCAGTGGTATAAGAATGGTATTCTCTTTCTCGATTTTACTTTGCATGTCCTCAACGAGGTTAGGGTATAAGGAGTTATGGCTCGATCTAGTTGAACCTTTGCAAGAACAGCCTCACAAACCTCGACATCCTCCCATGGAAAAAGAAAAGAAAAAACAAGGAGTAAGAGGTCCTTTCAAAATATTTACCAAGGAGGTCGTTAATAAAAATAGGAACATGATGATGGATAAATTTTCCCAGATCCTTCGATGAAAACACACCGACGACGCATCTTCATCTAGAAACCAATCCTTTTAAGGTACAAAACTAACTTTCACATTCCCATATTTGAAAGCCAGATAGATGCAGATGTTGTAGATAAATGGTTAAATATGTTGGAAGGATATTTTTCAATTCATGACCTTTGAAACTGGTAAAACATTAATTTTTCACTCTTGAAAGTCACCCCCCATGTCAAGGATTGGTGGGAAGCCTACTATGAGAAAAAGGATGAGGGAGAACCTCGCTGATTTCAGCCTATTAAGTCCCTATATTAATAGTGTAGTTCCTTATTATGTTAGTGTAGCCCCCCATATTGTTATTGTTGTACCCCTGTAACCCACATATTGTTATTATTGTGCCCTTACATTATTATTGTTAGGTCGGCTAGGATTACATTATGGCCCCACTAGGATTACATTGTGGCTCCATGGACTCCTATATATAGAAAGGAGGTTTTTTCATTTGTATCATCCAAGAATTGTTCATTCATGTAATGTATTGGAGGTTTCCCCCTCGAAGTGGCTTATTTATAAGGCGTTGATATCACTTTTCTTCTCTTTTTGGAGTTGGTTTCACAACATTTGGTATCAGAGCTTTGGATTCTAAGGTTTCATTGCTCCGAATAGGCCATCATGGAATTTTTACTATAAATTTGTTTCTACGAAGGTTCATAAGCTGAAATTTTTAGAGCACAAAGCGAAAATCCCGAGGAACATCATTGCAAAATTTCAAAGCTTGTTTCGCAATATTTTTGGAGATATGATCTATGGAAGTTAGGGATTTTTGTAGAGTCTTGAATTTAACCTAAACAGGTCATCATGGAATTTTTGCTATAATTTTTTTTTACAAAGTTTCAGAAGCTGAAATTTTTAGAGAACGCAATCGAAATATGGAAGAACATTGTCGCACAATTTTCGAGCTTGGTTCGCAATATTTTTATAGATATTGTTTGTGGAATTTAGGGATTTTTCAGGCTCCCGAATTTCATCTCAAAGAGGTGATCATGGGAAAATCTTCATAACTCTCTCTCTGAGCATCGGATTTGAAAGCTGTTAAAATTGGCCACAAGTACATGAACCTTAGTTTCCTTTCTATCAATTTTAGAGCTAAAGGAGGAAATAATGACACTTCGAAAGTCGTACAAGTTTTCTCTACTAAACCAATCCATAATTAGGTCATTGTGGGAGATTGGACATAACTTTTCCTTGAAGAATCCAAATCAGGTCAGACCTGTGGCCTTCGAAAGAGGATTCATAGGGCTACTGCAAGGTCAAATTTTATATATTGAAGATCCTAAATCACAGATATAATTCAGTTTAAATATCGAGATCCCCAAAAGAAAGAAAAAGGTGTGTATTGGGTTTTAAAATTGCACAACGTTTGTTTGAAAAAGCAGTTTGAAGTGATTCCAAGGGCATATTTTAGAAATTTTATCAGTATTGGGTTCTATAATTCCTCCAAAAAATAATTACATACCTATTAATCCCTCAAAAATATATTCTATGATGCATGAAGAGGAAGAATTGTAGTATGAGATATCAAAATTACGATACCAAGTGCAAAAAATTTTGATCTTACGAAGAGCAATCGAAGATGACATAGATGGTTTAAAAGCAAAAATGGAGGCTAAGTTGGATGGTTTTAAGGATCAAATAATAGCTAATATGGATGATAAATTAGTGGAATATCACATCGAGCATCAACAACAAGTTCTCCAACTCTCAAAAGATAACCTAACTTTGGTGCAAAATCTAATGAAACAACAAGAAGATCAACATCACATCTAAAGAATTTCTGAAGCAGTCACAGAAACAAGAACTCAATAAGTACGATCAATTTCAGAGTATCTCAACAAGTGGAAAAACTTTCCTGTAGAAGATTCCACATGGGAGGATGAGAATTCTATACAGAAGCATCAAGAAATAATCAAGCATTGAGGACAACACTTGTTTGAAGGAGAGGGGGATGTTAAGTCCCTATATTAACAATGTAGTCCCTTATTATGTTAGTGTATCCCCCATTATTGTTATTTTTGTACCCCTATAACCCCCATATTGTTATTACTGTGCCCTTACATTATTACTGTTAGGTTGTCTAGGATTACATTGTGGCCCCACTAGGATTACATCGTGGCCCCATGGAATCCTATATATAGAAAGGAGGTTTTGTCATTTGTATCATCCAAGAATTTTTCATTCATGTAATGTATTGGAGGTTGCCCCCTCGAAGTGGCTTATTTCTAAGGCGTTGATATCTCTTCTCTTCTATTTTTGGTGTTGGTTTCACAACACAGCCGCACCCACTTGGAATTATTTCTGAGATTCCATCAAGGAACAATATTACGCCATCAGTAGTTATGAAGATAAATACACAAAGTGGACCATGTTGTGGTAGGGAAGGGATCAAGATGTGTAAGAGTTCGCAAATGGTTTCCATGCCCTTCGCATGAAGCTAGGTATCAAGGATTCCAAGCGGCATTCGGTACTCAAGTACCACGGCTATTTTCATAAGTACATCCAAGAGGGAATGGAGTTCCTAGACATATCCTCGCTCATTGCGACCTATCGATACGCGGTAAATATCAAGAAGAAGTTAAAACAGAAGAAGCGGGACTTTGGATTTGCGAATCAAAAGCAAGAGAAAGGCGCCCCTAACCCACAGAACAAAGGAAAAAGCCAGGGTGGGGCGACTCAGGAAAACCCATCAAAGATGTAAGCAAAGAAAAAAACCACGAAGAAAAATAAGGACACACAAAAGTGTTGTGAGTTCCATCAGAAATCCACTCACAACACGAGTGAGTGTCGAGCGAAGCAGTCACTAGTTGTCGATCTGAAGGCTTCTGAATCAGATGTATTCTCTGACTTTGAGTCAGAACTCGATAAGGGGAAGGACAAAGGAAATAAAATTATTGACACAGATTTGATTGCCACCGTTTCCACCACCAACATCCAAAAGGATGAGCTCAAATATCTATAGGAGGCGGAGTTCCTCTTCCACTCAAAGATGTGGGTGAAGGGTTCTCCGCCATAGTTCATTGTCTACAACGAGAGCCAAAAGAATATCTTCACAGCATAGGTTGTGAAGCGGTTAGGCTTACTGACCATAAAACATGGTCATTTTTACACCATCAGGTGGGTTCACCAAGGATTATATCTCTGTGTCAGTCGGTAATGTCGCCTCCCTTGCAACATCAAGCCCTTCACAGATGAGATATTGTGTTATGTTGCTTCTCTTGAAATTTGTGATGTATTATTAGGAAAACCATACTTGTGTAAGTGACATGCTGTGTATGAATATATGCCTTGCACTGTTATTATTAATTTTGGTAATAATTTGTACATGATACCAGAGGTAGCACCGCATACTGCCATCTCTCTGATAACTACGAAGAAATGCAATAAGATCATCTCCTAAACCGGGAAATTTTTTTTCCTTATGATTCACCTTAAGGGCCATAAGAATATTTTGGCCACGACCTCGAGAAAAGGCTCCTCCACATGACAGCAATAGATTGACAAGGTCATGGTGGAGTACAGGGACATCTTCACCTCTCCTGCAGGGGTACCTCTACATTGACAGTTTCATGATAATAAGTTAGGGATTCTTGCAGGCTCTTGAATTTCACTTAAAAATGTCATCGCGAAATTTGCGCTATAAAATTTTTTCTACGAAGGTTCAGAAGCTGAAATGTTTAGAGCATGAAGCCAAAATCATTGAGGAACATCATCAAAAAAATTTAGAGCTTGTTTCACAATATTTTTGGAGATATGATCTATGGAAGTTAGGGCTTTTTGCAAACTCTTTAATTTAACCTAAACAGGTCATCATGGAATTTTCGCTATAATTTTTTTTTACAAAGGTTTAGAAGCTGAAATTTTTAGAGAGCGCAGCCGAAACCTGGAAGAACATTGTCGCACAATTTCAGATCTTGCTTCGCAATATTTTTAGAGATATTGTTTGTGGAAGTCAGGGATTTTTCAGGCTCCCGAATTTCATCTCAAAGAGGTGATCGTGGGAAAATATTCATAACTCTCTCTCTGAGCATCGAATTGGAAAGCTGTAAAAATTGGCCACAAGTAAACGAACCTTAGTTTCCTATCTATCAATTTTAGAGCTAAAGGAGGAAACAATGACACTTGGAAAGGCATACAAGTTCACTCTCTGAACCAATCCATAATTAGGTCATTGTGGGAGATTGGACATAACTTTTCCTTGAAGAATAAAAATCAGGTCAGACCTATGGAATTCGAAAGAGGATTCAGAGGGCTACCATAGGGCCAAATTTTATATATTGAAGATCCTAAATCACAGAGATAATGAATTTTAAATATCAAGCTCCTCAAAAGCAAGAAAAATGTGTGTATTGGGTTTTAAAATTGCATAACATTTGTTTGAAAAAACAGTTTGAAGTGATTCCAAGGAAATATTTAAGAAATTTTATCATTATTGGGTTCTATAATGCCTCCAAAAAATAATTCCATACCTACTAAGCCCTCAAAAATCTATACTATGACGCATGAAGAGGAAGAATTGCAGTATGAGATATCAAAATTACGATACCTAGTGCAAAAAAAATTCGATCTTACGAAGAGCAATCGAAGATAACATAGATGGCTTAAAAGAAAAAATGGAGGCTAAGTTGGATGGTTTGAAAGATCAAATAATAGCTAATATGGATGATAAATTAGTGGAATATCACATCGAGCATCAACAACAAGTTCTCCAACTCTTAAAGGATAACCTAAATTTGGTGCAAAATATAATGAAACAACAGGAAGATCAACATCACATCGAAAGAAGTTCTGAAGCAGTCATAGAAAAAAGAACTCAATAATTATGATCAATTTCAGAGTATCTCAGAAAGTGGAAAAACTTTCCTGTAGAAGATTCCACATGGGAGGATGAGAATTTTATATAGAAGCATCAAGAAATAATCAAGCGTTGAAGACAACACTTGTTTGAAGGAGAGGGGCATGTTAAGTCCCTATATTAATAGTGTAGTCCCTTATTATGTTAGTGTAGCCCCCCTTATTGTTATTTTTGTACCCCTATAACCCCCATATTGTTATTATTGTGCCCTTACATTATTATTGTTAGGTTGTCTAGGATTACATTGTGGCCCCATGGACTACTATATATAGAAATGAGGTTTTGTCATTTGTATCATCGAAGAATTGTTCATTCATATAATGTATTGGAGGTTTCCCCCTTGAAATGGCTTATTTCTAAGGTGTTGATACCTCTTCTCTTCTATTTTTGGAGCTGGTTTCACAACACATCCGCACCCACTTGGAATTATTTCTGAGATTCCATCAAGGAAAAATATTTCCCTGTTAGTATTTATGAATATAAATACATAAAGTGGACCATGTTGCGGTAGGGAAGGGACCAAGATGTGTCAGAGTTCACAAAAGGTTTCCATGCCCTATGCATCAAGCTAGGTATCAAGGATTCCAAGCGGCATTCAGTACTCAAGTACCACGGCTATTTGCATAAGTACGTCCAAGAGGGAATGGATTTCCTAGACATATCCTCACTCATTGCAACCTATCTATATGCGGTAAATATCGATAATAAGTTTAAACAGAAGAAGCGGGACTTTGGATCTGCGAATCAAAAGCAAGAGAAAGGCGCCCCTAACCCATAGAATAAAGGACAAATCCAGGGTGGGGCAACTCAGGAAAACCCATCGAAGTTGTAAGCAAAGAAAAACACCATGAAGACAAATAAGAACACACAAAAGTGTTGTGAGTTCCATAAGAGATCCACTCACAACACGAGTCAGTGTTGAGCGAAGCAGTCACTAGTTGTCGATATGAAGGCTTTTGAATTAGATTCATTCTCTGACTCTGAGTCAGAACTCTATAAGGGGAATGACAAATGGAAGAAAATTATTGACACAGAGTCGAGTGCCACCGTTTCCACCACCAAGATCCAGAAGGATGAGCTCAAATATCTAGAGGAGGGGGAGTACCTCTTCCACTCATAGATGTGGGTGAAGGGTTCTCCGCCGTAGTTCATTGTCTACAACGAGAGCCAAAATAATCTATTTTCAACATAGGTTGTGAAGAAATTAGGCTTACTGACCACAACACATGGTCATTTGTACACCATCGAGTGGGTTCACCAACGATTATATCTCTGTGTCAGTCGGTAATGTTGCCTCCCCTACAACATCAAGCCCTTCACAGATGAGATATTGTGTGATGTTGCTTCTCTTGAAATTTTTGATGTATTATTAGGAAAACCATACTTGTGTAAGCGACATGTTGTGTATGAATCTATGCCTCACACTGTTATTATTAATTTTGGTAATAATTTTTACATGATACCGGAGGTAGCACCGCATACCACCATCTCTCTGATAACTGCGAAGAAATGCAATAAGATCATCTCCTAGACCGGGAAATTATTTTTCCTTATGATTCACCTTAATGGTCATAAGAATATTTTGGCCACAGCCTCGAGAAAAGGCTCCTCCACATGACAACAATAGATTGACAAGGTCATTGAGGAGTACAGGGACATCTTCACCTCTCCTGCAAGGGTGCCTCTACATTGACAGTTCAAGCACTCCATCGATATTACCCCGAGCACATCGCTACCCAAGGAACAATCTATCAAAGTTTTTTTCTAGATAACGATGAAACCAATAGGAATATTCGGGATCTAATTCATAAATGACATATTAGGTCAATTATATTTCCATATGGGAGTCTGATCGTGTTGGTACAGAAGAAGGATCGGAGTTGGAGACTCTATATTGACTATCGGGTGTTGAGTAATATCACTATCTAGAATAGGTATCTGATTCTGTGGATTGATGATGTGTTGGACCAACTAAAGGGGGCCAATTATTTCAGAAAGATTCACTTCAATTTTGGTTATCACGAGTTACCAATCAAACCCTATAATGTGTGGAAGAATACCTTCAAATCCAGGGAGGGAATTTTTGAATGGTTTTTCATGCCTTTCAGGTTGATGAATTCCCCCACAACGTTCATGAGACTAATGGATGAAATCTTGTGACCCTTCACCAACACATTTTTGGTGGTGTTTTTGGATGACATCCTAATCTTTAGCCAAAGTTGGGAATAACACCTCAACCACATTCGAAAATTCCTCCAAACACTGTAGCAACACAAGTTGTGTGCTAATCTGGAGAAATGCACTTTTAACATGACCCAAGTCCAATATTTTGGGTACATAATTGATGAGTGAGATTTCATGTGGACCCAACCAAGATACAGGTCATTCAGGATTCGCTAGCCCCAACCTCTCTAACAGAGCTCTGCATATTTCTGGGTCTTTCCAACTTCTATCGCAGGTTCGTGTTGGGCTTCTCTCATATCACTTAGCCTTTGATTCAAGTCACCAAGGGAGGGGAGAGATTAAATTTATTTTGGTCTGGATCCCAACACAAAGCATTATTCAAGTTGAAGCATCGAATCTTCTCTGCACCAGTGCTCAAATTTCCATACATGTATAAACCATTTGATATCAAAGATAGATGCCTCCGACTATGCTATTTTTTCATTTCTTACTCAACATGGGAATCCAGTGGAATACCACAGTGGGGCACTTTCATACACAGTATGAAAGTATCACACCTATGAAAAAGAGATGTATTCCATTTTCCAAGCCTACCGAAAATGGAAGCATTACATTATGGGTAAGGAAACAGTCATCCACACAAACCACCAACCCCTAAAATTCATACAAACACAAGTTTCAGAATAATCTCCATCAGAAGTGGTCCACATACCTACAATAGTTCCATATGAATATTAAGTACAAGAAGGGAAACACTAATAATGTTGCAGACTACCTCAGGTAGCTGTCGATCACAGTGTTGACCACCGTTCTCACCTATTGCAGGCACGAGACTTCAAGGTGGCTAAATCTTTACAAGAGTGATCCAAAATTCGACAGCACATACCAGATGCTCCTGGAAGGAAAGCAAGTCCCAAATTATCACCTCCAAGATGGACTGCTATGAAACCTGGTACACCTCTATATTATTTCAAGCGAGTGTGCCAGGATGATTTTGGAAGTGCACTACAGCTCAGTTGCTGGAAATTTTAGGGTAGAGAAAACACTAAAAGTACTGCAGAAGTATTTTTATTAGCTGAACCTTTGAAAACATGTTTGGAAGTGAATGAGTTCCTACACTGCCTACGTCATTTGTAAACTAACCATAAAGAAAAAATACCTATGTAATCCTCTTCCTACTCCTAGCTGGCCTTGGGAATCCATCTCCATGGATTACATGTCGAGCCTTCCTTCTACTAAGCATGGGAATGAATGTGTTTTCATGATTGTCAACAGATTCTCTAAGATGCCCATTCTGATGGCTTGCAAGAAGCATATCACAGCAAAATCCACTTATAAAATCTTCTTCGAATAAGTATCAGTGTAGTTTGGGATACCACAGTCCATTATCTCATATCACGACAACAAGTTCCTAAGAAAATTTTGATCAAGTCTCTAGTTGATGTTGGATACCAAACTCACTAAGTCCATAGATTTCCACCCCCAAACTGATTTCAAAAAAAAGGTCATAAACAAGATAATCGTGCACATTTTGTGCATGTACAACTCGAAGCATCCTCACACATGGGATGAAAGCCTCCCCTATGTCCAACATAATTACAATTCAGCTCTCCATAGCTCAACTAGCCACAACCCATTTCAGGTTGGTTTTGGATTCCAACCACTATGCCCCATAGATGTCGCCATACCATTTTCATCTACTCAGGCCAATTCCAGTCATGTCCAATCCAAAGCTGACATAGAAAATGACTTCATTGAGAGCATTCAACATGTCCACAAATAGGTCTAGGACATATTGGATAGAGATAATTTCAAGTACAATCAGTGACATGATCACCATCGGGTGCCACACAAGTTCCAGGTGGGTGAAAAAGTTTTGCTACATTTGTAGAAGGAGCGCCTTGCTAGACCCCACTGCAAGATTCACCCACTCTGATTTGGGCCATACACCATCACCAAGGTTTCAGGAGATGATTCTTTCGAGCTCAACATTCCACCATTCCTTGGTATGCACCCAGTGTTCAATTTGGAACACCTCTCGTCATACTTTCCACCATTATTGGACACATGTAACATTGAAGAACAACTCACAATGACCGAGTTAAACTTGGACTGCATGGAAAAAATCACAATTGATCAGATCATGGACACACATATCAAGAGCACCCGATGACATAGGATCCATCTATATCGAGTTATCAAAGTAGGCCAACTACTTCACCAATTCAAGTTATTCACCAAGGACCAGGTTCAAGAAAAATTTCGTCACCTTATGGGGGCTCTACATGCAATGGATACCATTTCTTCCTAAGGGTAGAGGACTAATCTAGGTGGATATTGGTGGCCACCCACCTATTCCACCTAGACCTCTAGTCAGTTTTATCATTTTCCTGTTTATAACAACAGTTACTACTTTTAGTATTATTTCAGGTCCTAAAATTCCAAAGCATTGTTGACCCCCTAAACGGTTTTTTTTAGGTCTGCAGCAGGCCCATAGTCATAGGTTAACTGCCCAACTAACCCCAATGGGGCCCACAAACTCTTGTCATTCCTTCTCGTGGAGTTAGGGTTTTGGGTTTTTAGGGTTTTCCCTTGTTGTTCAATAATAAAAAGGCCCTTTAGCCTCATGTAACACAATTTAGAGGCATGTAGCCACCACATATATACTCAAAGATAAGCTACCATCGCCCGAGCTAGTTTATTTCCATTTTTTTTAAGTGTATTTTATTTATTTGATATTAATGAAATGAAGTTTTAATCTGTTGCACTTTTTTATTTTTGTTTATATCTGTATTCCATTGCACTCTTGCATAAGTTCAGATCATTTGCAGCCTTTGACATGTATACTAAAGGAATCTATATGAAGTTATTCACTCGGATGGGTTATGAAGGAGGAGGTCTCAAAATCAATGGCCAAGGTATCACTAATACTATCGAGATGAAGGAGCAACCACGATATGAAGGATTGGGTTTTGGTCATGGAGATTTTGGAGAGTGTTCTAAAATTTTTGAGGCAAAGAAATCATCAATCAATGATATGTCACACCATGATGGTAGTGATAATGGAAAACTTTCTCTGAAGAGATATGAATGCTTCAAAGGACATGCAAAATATATTCCTCATCATCAAATTCACAACCCAAGGGTTAGGTATAAGTGTCATGGGAATTTTAAAAATGTTGGTGATTTTGATTATTTATGGGACATATTTCCTTGCACATTTTGTGATGCATCTAACCATTGTGTGGCTGATTGTGAGAAACGCAAGATTATTTTCAAGAGAATGGACCAAATTCTTGGAATAAATCATGAAGAACCTCTCTCTAGTTTGAATACCCTCTTGTCAATGGGAAAGCGAAAGAATTTTTGTACCTATTGTAACATGAATGTGCATTAGATAGAAATGTGTTGGAAACTTAATCCGACACTTCATCCCAATAAGGAAAAATAAGTCATGCAATCCATTGCAAGGAAAGCGACAAGTGGCAAAGATGAAACTGGTGTAATTCCTAAGGAAACCTTCAAAGCAGAGAAGGTGTAGAAAGAGAACCCATAAGCCTAGGATAGGAAAACATTGGGTAGAATTTTTTGTATAGTTTTCTTTCTTTGTAAATTTTTAAATACTTGTTGTACATTCCCGTTTGGTACTTTGTAAAATGAATACATGAAAAGTCACTTATTTACAAAAAGTGTGTTTTCTTTGACATGTTATGTTGTTATGGCTTGATGATGAGTCCAATTTTTTAGTGACTTTTTGGGATGAGCATTTTTATGTCATCTAGTATGTCTACAATTGTGTCATGTACTCAATGATACAAGTATTTCAAGATGAAGGTTGCTTGTGAGTGTAATATTTGATAAATATTGTGTAGAATATGACTATGTTTATGTGGAAAAAGCCAAGTCTGTCATTGAATAAATGCAGCCAGTGTACCTTACAGTAGAAGTGTATTTTGAGGACAATAAAGAAAGGCATGAATCACTGCATGGCAAGCATTTAGTTGCTTCTGATTTCAAGATGGAAAATAAAGTTTTTCTTCAACAAGGAGGGAATTCAAGATGAGGTTTGTTTGAGCCAAGAAATATGGTTTGGAGATAATGTTTAGATTCCATCCATCAAATTTTTTGTTCCTCAATGTTTAGAAACATTGTGGATCGATTCTTGATAGGGAGATTAGGACTTCATGCAGAATATAGGTGGAGTACCGTGATTAGAGCTAGAAGGAACCAATTGCAACAGAACATAAAGGATTGAGATCAAGAAAGTTTATGAGCTTTTTTCCTCATTTTTTTTTTCTAGGAAAAGATAAAAATTTTGGGTCCAAAAGTTCCTAGTGGGGAGGTTTGATCTGGAGATCAAAATTAGGCTAAAAAATGAAAGTACCCATAGTCTTTCAAAACCAACATCAATTCACAGTGTTTTTCGTCTTGATTCCAACGATGCTTGAATCACCTCAATCCAACATTGTATGACAAAGTTATGATGTTATAAAGTTTTTGACCAACATAAAAAAAAAAATTGTAGGTGGGTTAACTCGATTTTTGAATGGGAAGTTTGTACTTCTAATGTCATGATGATGTTAGCATGCCAACTGGGCATATGGTGGACCAACCAGAACTTTCCATGTGATGACTCCATAAAGGTGTTTGTTGGCATCATCTGATTGGTTGAAGTGTTTTTGGTGGCAAAATAGGAGGCTTCCATGTGGCCCAACCAAAGGCCACCATGTGGCACCTCCCCATTTGTAAAAAAATTTGTGTAGAGACCAGAGGCCTTAGAGGGGATGTACTGCATGACCTTCCATATACAAACTCCATGAATTACCAGCATGCCATAAATTTGTTTCTTAACCCATAACAATTATGGATTATATTTAATGTGACATGGTTTTTGCATTGGGGGAGAGGGGTTGGGCATTAACCCTGGTGCTTGGTCACAACATCATCTGCAGGACTAACAGCAGAGGAAATTTGGAGGGGGCAGGGACCAGACCTAACCCCTAGTCATTTCACCATCCATGTGACCACCAGTGAAGAGGTAAGGGTTCTCCTTGAGAGGTCGGGGACTAGGCCCCAACCATGGTCATATCACACCTCCCACGTGACCAAAGAGGAGGCGTGATCAAAGAGGGAGGGTTGTTGGGCCCTTTCCCTTAGTTACTGAAACCACCATATGATTGTTTCCAAAGACTTGGGAGATAGTTTGGTGGGAGTGTGCCATTGGGCCCAACCCCTGGCAACATCATTTCACATGTGATCACATGCCTGACGGAAAATGTGTCAGCATCAACGGGGGAAGATAGTTGGCTGCAACCCCTAGCCATATGGGCCTCATATGGCCTAGTTTTTGCGCATAGGGGTTGTTTGGAAAATTAATGAAGTGAGAAAATGCACCATTTGGGGGTGATATTTTCACCTCTAAAAATTTTTAAAGGGCGAAAATGTCGCACAGATAGAAGGGTTTGTCAAATTTATGGATGAATAACATAAGTTGTTCAAGGAGTCATAACTTGATTAATTTTTGGACTTTTTGAGCTCATGAAGAGCCCATATAGTTGTTTTTGGGAATTATGAATCCATTGGAGGCCTCATTTTTCTGATTGGAGCAATTTTGGAAGGACTTCTTGCAGAACTGAGTCTTTTAGTGTCAGAGACAATCAGAGGTTTGAGGTAGGTTTGAAGTAATTTTGAGCATGTAGAGAACCTTGTAGGTGTTTTCCAAACTTCTTATTTCATCTGAAACAATTGTGACTTCTATGGCGCAACTCTTCTTTGCCTTTTCTCATTATGTGTTTTTGAGAGAAGATCTTTCCAGTACGTCATGTGGAGTTGTTGCACATTTTATACTCAGTATTCAGGCGGTGTAAAAGGACCTGATGTGTGAGCCCTTTTCATGTTGACCTTTTTCAGGACTTGCGTAGGTGGTCATACTCTTTGAATGATAATTCTTTGTAGGAGAATGTTTCATTTTAAGGGAAACAAGCCACTCAATTGTCAACAAATTTTATGTACTATTTTACCACTGAAATCAATAGAATGCTCTAACTATTGGATCATATCCGAAGATGTATCCCAGGAGGGGTGAGCTCCATCATCAAATGTTAGTTTCTACTCTTCATGTCTACCATTTTGAGTTTCATGTGAATGTGTTACTTTTAAAATTTCATGTGAAAACAAACTTACCACCTTGAAGAGATTATAAAACTTGTTTACATTTAAGGCCCAATTTGTTTACTTTCAAAGCGTCAGAGGGTGGTCAATTTTTGAGAGTAGAATTTATTCTCCCATTTCAAATCAATTACCCCCCCACCATGCCCACAAAAATGAATCATCTGTGTTTCTAGTCATGCAAATAATATATCTCATACGCAATAAATCATTCAATGCTTTGTTTACTTTATCCCACATTCTATGACATGCCAACCATTAATTTAGGGGCTAATATTCACACGTAGGCTAAGTTTCCATGGTTTTTCCAAAAAAAAGATTCGCCAATTTCCATTTTTTTATAAAAATGATTCGCCCAAATTTTACAATATTAAATTATTTTACATTAAAAATCGCCAACATTATATAGACAATATATATAATATCATTATAAATTTGAATAATTTTACAAATACATCAATAAAAATTTTATAGTTTTCGTATTAGGGACTAGTGAGATTTGCCAATTTTTTAAACTTCAAGATAATTTTCCATCCTTAAAATTTTCCCTAACCATTATTTCTCCATGAACCTTACTAGTGCTTTGATGAGATATTCCTAGTATTTGGTTGATGATTGCATCATTTTCAAGCATTCATATATTAGGATGTTGATTCCATGGTTATATTAACCTTTGGATTTCTAAATCTCAACAATAAAATATATTTTGTTTAGCACGCTGGAACCTCTTTCCTTCCATTGAAGTACTTCTTTATTTTCCATGGAAAATTGGAGCGTATCTTCCAAAAATCAAACTACCCTCTATAAAAATGTGTACTATATCTCTTGGTACTTATAATTTTCTTCCACCACATATTCTATAAATTTATAGAACCTCCAACTCCTTTGTAATATTGAACTTGATGTTGGAGTGAAGTTAACTCCTCTCAAGGGTTCTCTGATTTATTTTCCCCTTGTTTCTCCTTGTTCAATGAGGTGTGGGATATGGTTATACCCATCAGTACTAGTTCAATCATCCAATACTTGTTGGAATCGAATAATATATCACCAAATTTGTAGGGAAATCCACTATATATTGTTATTTTCCACTTATTTTGTATTCTTTGAATAGTGGCTTTCCCTTTTGGATCATAAGAAATGGACTCCACTTTTGTAGCTTCATTAATTGGTTAAGGAATGGGTTATTATTGCCATGAAAAAATGTTCTCAAGGAAACCCAAGTTTTGGAAAATTTCCATTGTAGGAATTTGGTCCTTAGTCATTGCTTGATTTTCTTAAGTAGGGGCCTATCCTTGTATATGGGTTTTCTCTCCCTTATTACATTGTGTCTATGTTTTTTCTTGAGAAACTGATGGTACCGAAGTTTCTTGATTGTCTTTTGCAGTAGAAGTGTCATTGCAAAAGGGTACAGTAACATTTTTTGCCTTATTATGCGAGCATTGTGTGTCATCTCCTTTTATTCTATAATATTCCAATGTAGCATCTCCTTCACTTTCCCATGAAATTTTGGCTTAAATTGATTCTTTTATTGGTATTTAACCAACTCTAGGATTCTTATTTTCAATCGGGGTGTTGGTTTCCTTTTATTTTTATTTAGGATACAAGCATGGAATTATAGGCATCAATAAAATTAAGCTTTGTATGAAGCTTCCCTTGCCTATGATCTATCTTCTCCCCTTTTTCCTTTTGCAGTTCCTCAAGCTATGTTTTTTGAATTCATTCAAATTCTGATTCATTTTTTTATTTAGCTAGTTATTTTGCTTCCCTTTCTTGTTCTTGTAAGTCTCCTAATTTTTTTCTTCATTTTCTCTCTTCCCTTGCTCTAGCATGCCACTTTATCTCTTCTCTATATTTGCTTCTATTCTTTGTTGGGCAAGTAGTTCCTAGGAAACATCTTCCTATTTCTCTTCCTTTAATTCCCCTTTCATATTCTAATGTAGATATAACTCGTGGAGCAATTTATTCATTTCATCCTAGATGGAATTTTGTTTTGCCTCCACCAATAGTCATGCTTCCTCACTTGTATATATTCCTTAGCCTGGTCAGGCATATCCCCTTATATTATCAATTAAATTTGTTCTTCCAATGATAAGGACCCAAATATAGTGATCTTTAGATTATAATATCTTGTAAATACCCCCAAAATTTTTCATTTTCTATGAAAAAATCTTCTTTTACTGATTTATGAGAGTATGGATAGCTAAGAGATATTTCTTTAGCATGTTTTAACACTAACCCCTTTGGATTTAGTCTCATGAGCCTACCCATTTTGAATCTATATTCCAACTACACTTAGCCTTCATGTGTGTCTTGTTTATCATCCTTTAAAAAATGATACCCAATTTGAAAATTGTATGGCACAAACATCCTCATTTTATACTTAGATAATGTAATGTTGAAACCCTACATAATTGTTTGATAAAAATTTCACCAATGACAAACTTTTCCATGACATAGATATGTAGGGTATAATGGTGACTGATCCATGCATATCTCCAAGTGTAAGTGATATCCTCTTCAAAATAATAATTTACTATGTATTTTAAGATATTATCTTCCTGTTTAGAGTGGGGAATTTATTTCCAAACACAAGATTGTATAAAGGTGCCAGAAAGAAGTCACATATCTGAGAGTATTATTTTAAATACTTTTTCTCCTATAAATATTGAAGAAAATATAAAATATGGCATTTGAAAATTTCCATGTGAGTGATATATTGACAAGTGGATTAATTGCACATATCACGTAAAGTAAATAGGAAGTCGTATAAAACATAGGAATTGTACCTAATCATGGATCTGAGTTTTTTCGATTATGATGTTGAGCTACTTGGAGATTATTTCTCCATAATTGAACCTCTTCCTTTCTATGGGCATAGTGTATTCTAATGGTACCCATGCCTCTAAAAAATAGGATAATTTTTTTTCACAATAATGCCTATAAAGCATAATAATGAGGTACATGTATTTCTCCCTCAAGTTAGTGTTGAGGCACCTACCTGAAAACATGTTGAAGAACCACTTGTCTTATTTCCACTAGCTATCTAGGATTTTTCTAACATCATGATTATGATAAAAATAAAAAATTAAGTCTTTATTTAATAACTTCTCAACATATTATAATTTATAGTATCTTGTGACTTCATGAGGCATGAAATCCCCAATGTGTTCTCCCTTTTTATTCACAAGTAAAGTCATTTCACAATTAATGTGTTTGATAATTCACTCGATTGCTTCCATGCAAGGTAAAATAGGTGTTGTTACTATGGTTAAATGTAACCTAGAACATAAAATGAAATTGAAAACCTAGTTGTTTACTACTTGGAGGTAAAATTCAATGTGGAATGTCGATGCTAAGTGTAGAAATTAATATAAATTTTCTAATACTATTGTATTCAAACTGAAAAAAAGGGATAACAAATTTCCTCTGCTATTCTTCGGAATGGAAATCACAATTTACAAAAACATGCAATGATATGTAACCATTAAAACACCACAAGAAAACACAAGGGAACCCAACTGGAAAAAACCCCCTGCTCCTTTTCATTAATCAAATGAGAATGAGGGACTATTAAAATTTATTGCTTTGATCCTAAAGCACACCCTGTGCTATATACCTTTTCTCCTACTGATTGTTGTGCTCTAGCCAACACTTAGATAATTCAAGGCCCCATCTTGCTCCTATTTCCTTGCATAATTGTAGAGGAAATTAGCTCATAAAGGATAGGAATTTTCTCCTATTTTCTTACGAAATTCCTAAGGAATGATTCACCTACTTAACTTCCAAGCCCATACACTCAGCTATTATATAATTAATTATTAGAATGTGTCTTTTCCTCCACTCTAGCTAGGAAATTCAAATTCCATGCATGTATGGCCTATTTTTAGCTGATTTATTAGTTTAACTGAGAGATCACTAAGTTAACAACAATTCTACTACACAACAAAACTTCAATTGAATAAACTAGGTAATTGAGCTCAGTTAACTAAGTCAAACTAAAATTAATTGAATTGGATTGCTAAATTTTAGCAATCACTACATGCACAACTATACTTCTAGCTTATAACTATAATTTAATGAGTAAAATAGTATAAAAATCCATGTAATGCAAGTTAATTGTAATTGAAGTCATCCTGCTAATGTGAAAAATCGGATTACTAAAATTAACTAAGGCACAAGTCAAATTTAGCCTTTCTTGCTACATATCTAAGAATCCCTCTTATCAAGAAAGGGATTTTGCACCACCCCTATCCTGCACCTATGGAATTCGAATTTTCCTCTTCACAATTCCTTTGTCAAGATATCTGCATCATGGTCCCCAATTGGAATGTATTGTAGCATCATAATTCTACTATGCACACAATATCGCAAGTGATGGTACCTAATATGAATGTGCTTGGACCTATCATGAAATATTGGATTCTCAAAGAGTTTGATACAACTATGATTATCACAATAAATCATTTTCAGATCCATCTCCTGACTGAAAATACCCATAAGTATTTTCCTCATCAATATGGCCTCTCATGTTGATTTACTCGCAACCATGTATTTAGCCTCTACTGAGCTAAGTGCCACAAACCTTTGTTTCCTACTATACTAAGAAATAGATGCAGACCCAACAATGAATATAACACCTGGAGTAATTTTCCTATCTGATGGAATCCTTTCCCAATCTGCATCGGTGAAGCCTTTGAGCTTCACTCCCTATTTCCTCATGTACCATGCCTCATACTTGGTTGTGCCTCTGAGGTATCTCGACACATGCTTTGCTTCCTTCCAATATAACTTGGTAGGCTTCACCGTGGCTTGAATCAACTAATTAGCTGCATAGCATATGCCATGCCTTATGTTCACCAAATACATCAAGGATCATGTAATTTGTTTGTATATGGTGGAATCTACTACCTTTCCTAAAGAAGCACTCTCCTTCCTCTATTTTTTAGCTAGACGTGTGTCAATAGGCTCGCAGTTCTTCATGTGAGATATTTGAAGTATTTTATAGGAATTATTCCCCTGACTCACAAATAGCTCATGTAAAACCCTCCTCCCACATTTACCCAAGCTAACTGTTCCATTTGGGTAAACATATGATGAGAGGCTACTATGGTGTGATTCAACTCCCCATTTTCAATTAGGGAAGTGGATCTAACAAAACACAACCAATATGAGCTTTGTTAGGATCTACAGACCTTCAGGAGGAAATCAACCCTTCCAAGTGCTTAGATCTTGAGAAAAATTATCATTTTATTGATTTATACCCTTAGTCACTCCCATGAAAAGACATGCATGCGACCAAGGCCTTCCATTCACTCACACAACGAGGCATGTGAGTGACTATGGACTTTTCCAGATAGTTTTGAGCCAACGACCCTAGGTTTTATGCCACATTTTCAAGGAAAGTCTCAGGCCACTTCCCAGAACTACATGAAAGTTTCAGAAAAGATACATAACCATGGAATCAAGCTACTAATACTAACATTTTATCAATTACTTTACCAGAACCCTAATAGCCATGATAGGAATTTTGTCAAACATATCACAAATATGTAATATAGAGGCCATAACAACAAATATGAGCATAGGATTCTAATACTTATCTGAGATTCATAGAGAATAATTGATGCCTTATCACAATATCTACATTATAATATATTAGGTCATATTCTCATTATCCATTAAATTAATAAACAAAATTTGATTAGAGCTATGACTAAGATATGTCATAAAACCATGCTTATAACCAACATATAACAAACACAATAAAAATGTTAAAACAACCATCAATATCACACAATAAAAAGTACATATACCCATCAAATACCAGAGGAAAATAACTCTTATCAACATATGCAAAATGCAACCAGGCTTGGGACTTCCATGTATCACCCGACCATAGATTGGGTTGAACCAAATATTTCGTTCATCCAATCAACCCTATGTCATATTCCAAGAATGAATGTGGGAATCACAACAAAAATAATCATGGCTCCCTCAGAATTTACCATATATCCCACCAAGGGATTCATAGGCCCAAAACCCTCATTAATTCCCCTGGACTTTATTGCAATCCCACCAGATCACTAGGCCCTAAACAATCATGTATTCCTCTAAATCTCTCCACCTACAATGTGAGGAAATTTTTTGTCTCCTGGTCTCTAGGATTTACCATATGTCCATCAATTCATCGGTCAATGATTCCTAGGCATAATTGAGACTCCACCCTCTAGGATTTACCGTATATCCTTCCATTAACCGGTTGAGGATTCTTAGGCATAATTGAGGGCATACACCTATAGGATTTATTGTATATCTCTCCATTCGTCGGTCGATAATGCTTATGCCCACTGAGGTGCACAAGATTCATCTTTATCACAATCCCACCTTCACCAGTCTAGGGATTCATAGGAATTGTGTTCTTCTTTAGAAACCACTTGACTTAGTTTCAAAACCATTTGAAAATCCAACTCAACCAAGTAAACAAACCCCATCACACCATGGATATATGTAAATGGAAATTCAAAGCTAAATAACATGGCCACATCTGTAAAAGCCTATGCTAATGACATCAAGAGAACCAAGACACACATTCATGTACCATGCATGCCAAATATAATAAGAAAATCACACATGAAAATCGATACTTCTAAGTAATCCCGATGTAATAGCTTGATCCTTCTTTTTCTTTCTTGATATTTGCTTCCCTTTCCATTATTTTCTCTTCCTTTTCCTTTCTTGATCCAATGATAGAATGCTCCAAGAATTCTCTAAGTGTCTAAGAGAGAGAGAGAGAAACATCTCCAAAAATGAACTGAAAAAAAGGTACCAACTGATCCTCATAAGCCTTTTTATTAATGGAGCCTCTATTTTCTTCATTTTCTATTATTTTCCTTCATTTTCCTCCTCGCATGCAACCTGTGACCTTTCACCTTCCTTTTCTCCTATTTTCCATTATTTTCATAAAAATAATGCCAATTAATATCTCTTTCCTTTACAAATCCTTTGTCATTTACTTTTCCAATTTCCCTTCGCCATAATAAACCAAATGAACACCTGCACTAGGATGTTTATCCCAACATTCAACTTGGAATATGTATCCCATGACCTTGGTCTTATTTTTCCTTTATTAACTTATTAAATGGATTTTTGACCAGGGATGTTCCAGAAACCCCCCACCCCCCACTTGGGGGAACCCCATCCTTAGTGGTCAATGACACCTACAACTAAAAATATTATTGAAAACCAAACATACTGCCCATGGAGGTTCATAACATAGATCGTTGCAATATTTACAATGACATCCTACTAAAAACATAACAAATATATTGTTTACTGGAGCTTTATAACACAACTCATTATGGTATTTACAATAATAGCCACATATACTTATGCACATTTGATTCAACCAAAAAATAACCATACTTTTTATGCATCTTTATAAATCTAGCTCGATACAATATTTACAATAATATACACATATACACATATTAATATTTTCTCAACCAGCAAATAAAAGGATACGATGCCTGCATCTGCAACAAGGGAATCTAGAGGCTCACACCTCCACCCTAAAAAATAGTACCAGGATTCACCTCCTTCCTAAAAATTCCATAATCCACTGCCAAAGTCAAAGTTGCATCCAATGTCTAGTCTTACAATCCCGCACCACTTGTCCTCTCAATGAACAATTACCATCTAATTTTTTCATGACACACTCCGGATGTGCATCTGATTCTATATGTTAGGTCCCTATATTACAAGTATAGTCCCTTATTGTTGTTAATGTAACCCCCTTATTTTTATTATTGTACCCTTGTAACCCCCATATTGTTATTATTGTGCCCTTAAATTATTATTGTTAGGTCGGCTAGGATTACATTGTGGCCCTATGGACTCCTATATATAGAAAGGAGGTTTTGTAATTTGTATCATCCAAGAATTGCTCATTCATGTAATGTATTGGAGGTTTCCCCCTCAAAGTGGCTTATTTATAAGGCGTTTATATCTCTTTTATTCTATTTTTGGAGTTTGTTTCACAACATTTGGTATCAGAGCTTTGGATTCTAGGGTTTCACTGCTCCAAATAGGTCATCGTGGAATTTTTTCTATAAATTTTTTTCAACAAAGGTTCAGAAGATGAAATTATTAGGGTTCAAAGAAAAGATATTAAGGAACATTGTCGAAAAATTTCAGAGCTTTGTTCACAATATTTTCGAAGATATGATCTGTGGAAGGTAGGGCTTTTTGCAGGCTCCCGAATTTCACTTAAACAGGTCATCGCGAAATTTTCCTATAAATATTTTTCTAAAAAGGTTCAGAAGCTGAAATTTTTAGAGAGAAAATCTGAGATCCTAAGGAACATCATCAAAAAATTTCAGAGCTTGGTTCACAATATTTTCAGAGATATGATTTGTGGAAGTTAGGTCTTTTAGGGGCTCATGAATTTCATCTCAAAGAGGTTATCGTGGGAAAACCTTCATAACTCTCTCTCTGAGTATCAGATTGGAATGTTGTAAAAAGTGGCCAAAATTACATGGACTGTAGTGTCTTTTCTATCAATTTCAGAGCCAAAGGAGGAAACAGTGATACATGGAAAGTCGTACAAGTGCACTATAATGAACCATTCTATAATTGGGTCATTGTGGGAGATTGGACATAAATTTTCCTTGAAGAATCCAAATCAGGTCAGACTTGTGGCATTCGAAAGAAGATTTATAGGGTGATTTCAAAGCCAAATTTCAGATATTGAAGATCCAAAATCACAGAGATAATTCATTTTCAATATCAAGTTCCTCAAAATCAAGAAAAAGGTGTGTATTTTTTTCAAATTGCATAAGTCTTGTTTGAAAAATTAGTTCTAGTTGATTCCAAAGGCCTATTGAGCATAGCTATTAGTATTGGGTTCTAAAATCCCTCCTAAAAAGAATTCAACACCCATTAAGCCTTCACAAGGCTCTACTATGACTCATGAAGATGAAGAAATGCAACATGAGATATCAAAAATCCATGAGAAAGTGCACCAAATTTTGCTATCGCAAAGAGCAACAAAAGTTGAAATGGAAGTTGTGAAGAAAGGCATGGAAACTAAGATAGATGGTTTGAAGAAAGGCGTGGAAGCTAAGATGAATGGTTTGGAAGCTAAGATGGATGGCATGGAAGTTTGCATGGAAGCAAAGATGGACGACATGGAAGCTAAAATGGAAAACATGAAGAATGATCTAAAAGCAGACATGGAAGGTTTGACAAAGTTGATACAGCAAATGTTTCCTAATGGTGAAAAGATAGTAGAGGAAACTAATGACGAGAAAAAAATAAATGATGATCATGATTTCATAAAATCTAATATTGGCAGGAAGAACCACCATATTCCAAAGATGGATATGAGGAAGTTTGATGGCAAGGATCCTGTAACATGGATACTACAGATGGAGCAATATTTTGATCTCAATAATGTGCAAAACACAAAAAAGGTACGCATTGCAACTTTACATCTAGAACAAAATAAATTTGTATGGTATCGATGGCTTTGCTACAGTAAAAAAATTGTCACTTGGTCAATTTTTACGAAGGAAATGATAGCACATTATGAGGATACAAAGAGCAACACCTTCTTTAGCCAATTGATGAATCTTGAACAAAAGGGTTTAGTGGGGGAGCACATTGAGGACTTCCGAAAATTGAATATAAGGGTAACTAAAATTACAGAGGAACACAGGATTGATCTCTTGATAGGTACTTTAAAGGATAACATCCAACATGAAGTTCGCATTTTTGAACCTGATTCATTGGAGAAGGCATTCATGTTGGCAAGAAAAATTGAATGTAAAATTATGGCGACAAGGAAGCCTACCACTCACTTCTATAAAGAGGGAAGTGTTGCTACTCCTATATTTCAACAACCTACAAGGTTGACACCACAAAAATTGGAAGAAAAAAGAGCAAAAGGGATTTTCTACAGTTGTGATAGAAAATACACTAAAGGTCATAAGTGTGCTGAGAATAAATTATCTTAGATAGATTGTGAAGAGGAAGAAGAAAATGAACAGGAAGAGGATATACACTAGGAACCAACCCTAGAAGAGGAAGAAATGAGTCCGACCATATCGTGTAATTCATTGGCAGGAATTACCACTCCTCAAACTCTCAAGATAGAAGGACATAACAAGAAGGAAAAGGTAATAGTGTTGATTGATTCAGGTAGTACCCATAATTTCATTCATTGTAATGTAGCCAAGGAGTTGAATTGTTTCCTATACCCAGCACCATAATGTCAAGTGATGGTTGCAAATGGAGGAACTATAAATTTCTTTGGAAAATGCCATAATATCAATCTATCCAAGGGGGAATATGTACTGAATATTCCAATGCTTTCCATCCCAATTGGAGGTGCTGATGTCGTACTAGGAGTATAATGGTTACAATCTTTGGGGACAATAGCTTTTAATTTTCAAGAAATTTTCTTGAAATTTTTTTTGGAAGGAAAGAAAATCGAATTACGAGGTATCACAGGGAATCCAGGTTTTATTGCCTAAATCTACCTCAGGCTGAAGGAAGGCAGAATCTAGGGTAACATCAAACCACGCTTAATCTGGTAGCTAGCCCTACCAGATAGGGAGAGGGTTCTCTCCAGGTCAATCTCAACAAAAAATAATCAGTGAGGCTTGAGATGACTTGAAATAAAGGCTAATTTTAGGCTATTTGTATATGTGAAAGAGTTTGATTTGATTTTGAGGGTTTTTTTTTTATCAAAGGGAAGGGCAGATTTTGGGTCTGGGAAATGATCAGTTTTGCAGAGGGTTGAATGGGGAAAGGAAGGAAATTGTTTTGATGCTTCGAAATTGAATGAAATGGATAGATCAGACCAGTGAGGAGTTGAAGAGGGCAAGAGACATTCAAGAATCCTCTTCAGACAGTTGAAAACATGGAAAATTAAAAAAAACTCAAGGCAGAGCACTGCAAATCTAATGAATTCCACCTTTATCACTTGTTTGTTTAATTTGAGAAGAAAAGAGAAGGAAAATGATACACATGAAACATCAGTAAACTTACAATCATATAGAGAAATACACCATCAAAAAATAGAGCCACATGGATCCCAAAGAGTGCTGCAAACCCTGGTTTATTCCTTTGCCAAAATGTAGAGATGAAATGTACAATGAAGCTCCAAGCAATCCCAAGTGTCCAACCCTAAAAATGACTGAGAAAATACAAGATATAGACAAGCCTAACTCATCCCCGTGCCTTTAGGGGTTGAGCTCACTATTTTAGGAGCTGTTTCAACAAGATCTAAACTAAGAACTGAAAAATAGGCAGTGGAACGACTTGCCTCTATAAGATAGGAAACTGATTCATTCAGTTACAATTCACTTTTTGGTGAATGAATCTACTTACATGAGTGAAAATTTGTTCAAATTACATAAAAAACCATGAAATTACATCAATTTACATCAAGAGCTTTACATTTGAAGATAAAAAATTCAAGTGTGGCGGCGGCAGTTGCGAGTGGCTAGGCCAAAATCCCCAATGCGCTGCGCCTGAAACCTCTATGCATCGCGCCACTTTGGAGCTGATTTTGAGGGCCTTATTGGAGTCCAAATTGAGTGCAGGATAGCACGTTCAAAATATCTTCCTGTCTACTTTCCAACCCAAGTGGAATTTCTGAATTTGGTTTCCATTTTCCCCTCCAAAAATGAGTTTTCCCAACACTGCTTCCTGTGTGTCCAAAAAGTGGCAGAAAGGTCATTTTTAGAGTGTTTTTGACCCTTCAGGAAACCAAAAACTTTTCAAAATATTTAGGTAATGGATAGGCATGCATAAATTTTGATGAAAAATCTATAAATGCAAATTTTTCTTCAAGAGGAGCTGCCAATTATAAGCGTGCGCCAAGTGGCGCAACGCGTCGGGCAGGAAAATATGTGTTAAGGCCAAAAAATTCAAAATTGACAAAAAATATCCCAAATTTCTTGAAATTTGGGCTGAATTTCCACCATCAAGCGTTATGCTGGGCCAAAGAATCTTCGGCCAAAATTTGGAGTCTATCATGCCTTTGCGACGCTTTAATGCTCTCTTTAGCTTTGCCTTCAAGATCTTGATTCGAGCCTCGCAAACATGATTCCTCGCCCAATAATGATTCTTCATGTGCCTCAACATGTTCTTTTCCTTGTTTTCCTTCTCCAACAGCTTCTCAAAATTAATATTGACCCTCTCAAGCCAAGTCTCTCTATCAGCCTTAATCTCTCGCTTAATGTATGTCATCTCGGTTTGGCCTCTTTGGGCAGCTTGTCATTTTGCTTTCATGTTTTGGAGCTCCATGAATGAATGGGACTGATGAGGGGAGGGTTTGATGATAGCTGTAGGATTTTAGGGAATGAAAGGGTTTAGGGGATGATATCTATGGTTTGGGATGGAAATTAGGGTTTTGGGGATATTTCACTAGGTTTTGGGATAGTGGGATTAGGGATTTAGGGTTGGTTGATTAGGTATATGGGAATTAAGGAATGAGTGGGTGAAATGTAACGAAAGGGAAAAAATGAAGGAATAAAGGAGTGAGGGAGTGAGAGATATCTAGGATTGGAATTGGTAGTGAAACATGCAATTTGAAAACCCTATGCAACTGCTTTTGGCAAGAAATGTAAAGAGGTAGGGTTTTGATTTTTTCTCATTAAATCACCATAAGCACCAAGAGAAATTCATTCATTGGTCATGGAGGGATGTTAAATTACTTGGGAAATGAATAATTTAGAAATTTGAGAGCTTTGGTGGAAGATTTGAATGGATTTCAAACTTTTTACGCCAATGCGGCGCGCCATCTCAATGCGTCGCGCCAGTTCATTTTTTACACTGCAGAGGGCTGCCCAATGCGTCGTGCCATCTCTATGCGCCGCGCCTTTTTGCAGGAGAATTTTGGAGACCTTCCCAGTGTTCCAAATGGGTGCAGGATAGCTCATTGGAAATCTTATTAAGTATACCTTCCAACTCAATTGGAATTTTTCAATTTGGAGTTCATTTTCCCTGTCAAAAATCAAATCTCCCAAGACTGGTCAAAATGTCAAAATGAGGTTGCCTCAAGGCAGAGTGCTATTGCAGTCAACTTCTAAAGGTCTTCCTCAACTCCAAATTGAGCTCATGATAGCTAATTGGAAATATTTTTGTGTCTAGTTATCATTTGACTCATCAAGAAAGTCATTTGGCCAACCAAGCTAGGAGAAAAATTGATTTTCCCAAGGTCACTTCAGAGGTGCATCAATTCTCCCGAGGCAACTATATTTTTGACATTTCTCTAAAACCATGACACCTGTGTAAAACTTGAAGGAGGTTTTTCTTCCTTGGCCTATTTTTGACAAAAAAATCTCTCATTTTTTCCAAATGTGTCTTTTATTGCTCAAAAACAGCATTTGAGTAAAACCTATCCCGATATGTGGAACAAGGGATTTGTCGAAATGAAGCAAAATGAAGGGGATAAGGGGCTTCTAAATTCTTGAGAAAATTTTTGGAAGTAGGGAGGGATGTTAGGAAGTAGGGGAAATTTTAATTTCAGAGATTGAGTGAGGGGAAGGGGTCCAAAAGGGCAAAACACAGGCCTAGCCTAGAAAATTGCCAAGTTGTAGCAAGAAACTAGGGTTTGTGCGAAAATGAGGAATTTGGGGGATCTCAGTGATGGGAAGTGTTTAATAAGGTACATTAAAAATATGGGAAGGTGTATGAACATCAGGATACAATTTTTGCTGATTATTTGACCATCCAAGAGAAATTACCTCCAAAACCCAAGGAGAGGGAAATGAACCTTACCTAGGCACAACTGAAGCATGAACAAGGTGTAAAATGACCCAGTGGAACTTGACATGATGATGAAAACCCTTTGAATGATGGTACACTCAACTAAATGGTGACATGGACCGAAATTTGGACAACTTTCAAAGAAATGAAAGCAAACCCTAGACGTAATACTTAGTGACCAATTTTTGCTTGAAGACTCACTGAAATGACAAAATTTGACCTTGAAACCTTAAAATCACTTTGTAAGATCATGTTTTATCACTGGAGGAAGGCTGCAAAGACTGACACTAACACCAAGAATGATAATAAGCTCAAATTTCATTAAAAATCTTCTGAAGAAAGAACAACGTGGCATAATTGCACAATTATGCTCACTAGAAGTTCCAACATCAAAATCATCTATTTCTCCAGATATCCAACGAGTCTTGGAAAATCATTCCAATGTGTTTGATACTCCCAAAGGACTCCCACCTATGCATGATCATGATCATGCTATCTATTTGATTCCAAGAAGTGTTCCTCCAAACATCCGACCTTACAGATACCCTTATGTCCAAAAGAGTGAAATTGAACGTATGATTGCAGAAATGTTAGAGGCTGGTATAATTCAACCTAGTCAAAGTTCTTTCTCTGCTCCTGTAGTATTGGTACACAAGAAGGATGGATCATGGCACATGTGTCCCGATTATAGGGAACTCAATAAGCTTGTCATTAAATATAAATTTCCCATTCATGTGATTGATGAATTATTGGATGAATTACATGGAGCAATTTATTTTACCATGTTGGATCTTCGTTCAGGATATCATCAAATTAGAATGAAGACTGAAGATATTCCGAAAACAACATTTCGAACTCATGAGGGTCATTATGAATTTTTGGTCATGCCTTTTGGCCTTACCAATGCACCTTCTACATTTCAAGGGTGATGAATTCCATTTTCAAACCCTTCCTTAGAAAATTTGTGCTAGTATTTTTTGATGATATACTAATCTACAGCAGGTCTTGGAAGGATCATGTTGAACATGTTGACAGGGTGCTCAAACTATTGCAGGAGAAACAATTATATGCAAAAACATCCAAATGATTCTTTGGAGTACAAGAGGTGGAATATCTGGGTCATATTGTATCTCACGAGGGTGTTAAAGTAGACCCTAACAAAATTAAAGCCATTAAGGAATGGAAAGTTCCAACAACCATAAAGCAGTTGCGAGGATTTCTCGGGTTAACAGGGTATTATCGCAAGTTTGTTAAGAATTATGGGAGAATAGCAGCACCTCTAACAACATTATTGAAGAAAGATGCATTTTCATGGACTCCTGAAGCAACTAAGGCCTTTGGACATCTTAAAGAGGCAATGTGCCTAGCACCGGTCTTAGCTATGCTAGACTTCACAAAAAATTTTATTGTGGAATGTGATGCCTCAGGAAATGGAATTAGTGCGGTTTTAATGCAGGAAGGAAGACCCATTGCTTTTGAAAGTCGTCCAATCAAAGGAAAGTATTTACAGAAACCTATTTATGAGAAGGAAATGTTAGCAATACTGCATGCACTAAAGAAATGGAGAACTTACCTAATGGAAAGACACTTCAAGGTAAAAACTGATCATGATAGTCTTAAACACTTTTTGGAACAAAGACTATCTTCAGAAGAGCAGCAAAAATGGGTCACAAAGATGTTGGGTTATGACTTTGAAATAATCTACAAAAAAGAGAAGCTAAATGTTGTTGCAGATGCACTCTCAAGAAAGAATGAAGAGGTGGAAGCATTGCTTTGTGCCATTTCTATTATCCAACCAGATTGGATAACCGAAGCAAGAGATGAATGGAAGAAGGATGAATAAGTGTGGACACTCATTCAAAAGTTGCAGCAATATCCTAGTACATCTGATACATTTAGTTGGAAAAATGATTCCTTATGGTACAAAGATCGCTTATATCTTTGTAAGAATTCCCAACTAAAACAAAATGTTCTTTTGGAATTGCACACTTCTCCTTTAGGAGGACACTCAGGATTTTTAAAAACTTACCACAGGGTGAAGAAAGAATTTTTTTGGGATGGCCTTAAATCTGATATTCAAAAGTTTGTGGCGGAATGTTTTGTTTTCCAGCAGAATAAAGTGGAAACAATTAAGACCCCAGGACTTCTACAACCTTTATCCATTCCAAGTCAACGTTGGGAGGAGATTTCAATGGATTTTATCACAGGTTTACCTAAGTCCGAAGGAAAGAGTATCATCATGGTGGTAGTTGATAGACTTACCAAGTATGCACACTTTTGTGCATTATCTCATCCATTTAAAGCAAGTACAGTTGCTACTACATTTATGGACAATATTCAAAAGCTACATGGAAGCCCAAGGGTTATTGTGAGCGACAGAGATCCCATTTTTACTCGAAATTTTTGGACGGAGTTATTTTCTTGTTTGGGTACTCAATTAGCTCATAGCTCATCTTATCATCCTCAATCTGATGGTCAAATAGAGATAGTAAATAAATGTTTGGAAGGATATCTTCGTTGTTTTGTATCTGATAAACAAACACAATGGGTCAAGTGGTTACCTCTCGTTGAATGGTGGTATAACACTTCCTTCCATACTGCAGCAAAATTGACCCCATTTATGGCACTTTATGGATATCATCCACCATCCATCACATCATCTTTAAGAGAAAATTTGAAGGTTCAAGTAGTGGAAGATCACATAGAACATCAACAAGAAGTTCTCCAACTCTTAAAGGACAACCTGAATTTGGCACAAAATCGAATGAAACAACAGGCAAATCAACATTGCAGCGAGAAAATTTTTGATGTAGGAGACTGGGTATTTTTATGGCTACAACCATACAAACAAATGTCCCTCAAGCAAGCTAAGAAGGGTAATAAACTATTTCCAAAGTACTATGGTCCTTACAAGGTGTTGCAAAATATTGGTACTATGGCATACAAATTGGATCTTCCTGCTTCTTCACGAGTGCATCCAATTTTCCATGTTTCATGCTTAAGGAAGGTTATAGGCAAAAATATTCCAGTTCAAACAATATTGCCAAAACTTGATGGGGAAGGAAAAATCATATTGGAACCTGAAGCAGTGACAGAAACTAGAATTCGACAGCTACGGAATCGATCAATTTCAGAGTATCTCATCAAGTGGGAGAACTTACCTACTGAAGATTCTACATGGGAGGATGAAAATTTTATACAGAAGCACCCAAAGCTACTCAAGCATTGAGGACAACATTTTTTTGAAGGAGATGGGCATGTTAGGTCCCTATATTACTAGTATAGTCCCTTATTGTTGTTAGTGTAACCACCTTATTGTTATTATTGTACCCTCGTAACCCCCATATTGTTATTATTGTGCCCTTAAATTTTTATTGTTAGGTCGGCTAGGATTACATTGTGGCCATATGGACTCCTATATATAGAAAGGAGGTTTTGTAATTTGTATCATCCAAGAATTTTTCATTCATGTAATGTATTGGAGGTTGCCCCCTCGAAGTGGCTTATTTCTAAGGTGTTGATATCTCTTTTATTCTATTTCTAGAGCTGATTTCACAACACTATATGGAAATTTTAATTACCAAAACAAATCCATCCATACCCTTCCCTTCTTTGCTACATGGTCTCTTGGGAAATCTAGTCCCCCCCTTCCGTGCAGTCACTCACCTTCCAAGTTCCCTCACATCCCCTTTCCCGGTAGATACATCCCTTAGAAAGGCTTCCTCACATCGGAAGGTAAAAAAAAATAGGCATATCCCTACCTAAAAAATATTATAAAGGTCATAGCATGCTCATGGAAATAAATGAAGACTATTGGGTACCAGTTTCCCATAATGGCCCTGCTCCTGAAGTGTTTTACCAACATACTAATGCTTGTTATAATTCCTTTTGTTTTTTTTGCTAATGCTTACAATTAGTTTCAAGCACCCAACCAGGCATGTTCATGTGTTCCTATACTAAGCACGTAATTTCCATTAGACTCAAAATGAATTGAAATAAACTCAAATCATACCTCATTGGTAGATTTTCAACAAGGTATACTAGAAATTATGTTTACTTCCTATCATAACAATTCAAAGTTGATGTTTTATTAAATCATCATGTATAAACACATCACATCCAATAAGCTCAAAATAAAACCATGCTAATCAAAATAATATATCATAGGTAACCATCATAAATTAGAATCATATATCACATGCATAATTAAAATGGAAATAAAATACTTATACTTATCCTTTAATCGATCCTTAGCTTCTACCTTTATAATTTATCCTTTTCGTATGCACACCGAATCAGTTGCCACATCCGAAAAATGCCCAGTTTCCATATATGCATACATACAATGTACATCACATGGATATACCCACACATATGTACCTCACAATACATAAAATTACACCCTGCATGAAACAAAACGCATACACCTACATCCGACATACAACACAACACATACATCTACACCTAGTGTACAACACAAGACATATACATACATAGAGTACAAAACAATGAATACACATGTCACGATACCACGACTATGCAATGCACATACATAGTGTTATCACTCAAATTGAACCTCAGGCTGCGAGAGGCAATCCCGAGGTAACCTCAAACCAAAATTTGGACTTGGTATGTAGCCCTGCCAAATCATAGAGGGATCACTCGATAAAATCACAGCCAAGAGGGTTGGAAGAAAATTATTTTAGTTTATATAAGGCATACATGGGGTTTTGATTTTGATTTGAGGGTTTTATGGATCAGGAGGAGCTAAACAGCTAAGGCAAGGAGATTAGTTCAAAATCTGTAGGGGTTTAAAGAGGCAAGGTAGGTAAAAGGTTTAGACATTCAGAGATGGTTGTGTGAGGTGAAAAGACTAGTGAGGAGCTAGGGAAAGCATGTGAAATGTATTTTCCCTAAACTGAAGAGAATGAGCACATTATACTAAATTTCCCAAAACAAAGCATAAATACATATGGATTTTGCCTTTCAAACTTGAAATATATTATATTATAGACATGAAATAGTTTATGAATTGACAATACATTCAAACAAATTGATAACAGAGAAGAAACTATGTCTAAAACTCATACCACATGGATCCCAAGAAAATAGCTGCAAAATTCTATTAATGTCCAAGCCAAACTGATATACAAAGATGTCTCTTGATATGCCCAAGCTCCAAGTGAGTCCAACCTTAAAAAATGACAGAGAAAATACATCAAATAGAATTCAAAACCACTCTCCCTAGCCTCAGGGAGTCGAATCTATGAGAGGAGGAGTTGTTTAACCTACTCCCAAACAAGAATTTGAAGACTAGGAAAACTCAACAATTTGCCTCTAAAAGAGAGGAAACTGATTCATTTGACCTCCTAGTAGACTTATCTAATGCATCTACCCTAGATAAAAGTGAAAACATGATATTTACATCCATCTTGACCATTTACATCAGTAATTTTCCCATTTACACAATCTAAAAGTCAAAAAGTCAAAAATGTTGAAAACAATGAAATTTGCCAATTTCTTGGTAAACGCATAACACCATGACAGAAAAAATGGCCTGTCTTGCAGCCAAATTTTGGAGGCCTTCCCGATGTCCAAATGAGATCCATGATAGATCATTGGAAATCTCTCTGAGTCTAGTTTCCAAATATGCTTTCTCTTTCCAAAATGGAGTCCATCTGACTTATCAAAAACCTGTTCCCCCAAGATTGGTAAACGCACAGTGCCCAAGGCAAAAAATAGGGCAGAAACATGATTTTTTTATGGTTTTTGGCCTTTTTGAGGGACCAGTTTTGCTCCAAATCTCCTAAAAATTTCTGTGGTTGATGTAAACATTATTAGGAACATGAATATTCTGATCATTTTCCATTTGGTTCACCCCCAAAATGGCATAGTGCCAGTGTCATTGTGCGTTTAACACATTTTCTGCATGCTAAACTATCCCAAAAAACAAAATTTGCAAAAAAGTGCCAAAATTTGGAATTTTCTTGCTGATCAAGGGTTGAAGGCCTAGAGGGACACCTCAGTAAGAATATTCAACTTATTTTTCTCCTTTGACTCGGTCAAAGCCCAAATCTTTGCATGGGCACGTTTGAGCTTCACCCTTGCAATCTTGTTTCTCATGGCATAGTGCTTTGCCATATTCTTCTGAATATCAGTGTCCTTATTGGCTTTCTCTAACAAGATATATAGATGCAAATTGGATCTCTCAAGCCAGTACTCTCTCTCTCCATCAATCTCTATGGCAAGAAGCTCACTTGGAGTAAGTTGCTTTGCCAATTTTTCCTCTTTCTACCTTTCTCGGGCTAAATCCCTCTTCAATACAATGGTCCTCTGTCTCTATATTGGAAGCTAATCTTCCTCATCATAACTGTCATAAAATATTCCCAAGGTCTCATCCAACAATGCCTTAGCCTTTCCAGCCTCTCCCTGATCTCTGATTTCCCTGACCTCATTGACGGTCTGCTTTGTCTTTAGCTACTGATTCTCTAGCTCAAGAAAGTCAATCACATTCCTTGCTCTACCAAGATTAGCTTGAAGCTCACTAATCTTGGCATCCTTTCCTCTGATCAATGCATTGGAGATTCTAACCTCATCCTCTTCATCAAGTTCAATCAACTAAATCTCCTTCTTAGTTTCATGTTTGTCCTCTTGCTAAAAAATGATAGGCTCTGTAGCCTTTTCCTTTCCATTGTCTACCTGTTTTGTTGATGAAGAAGGCATGTCCCCTTTCACACCATGTGAATCGAACACATTCTTGTGGCCTCTCTGATATGTCAAGGAAAATGGCTCAATATCAGTGAATTTGGTGCAAGCTGCCTCAATGTCCCTTTCACTGCTTGATGCTATCGTATCATGATGTGATGGTGAAGGGTTGTAGAAAGGTGATGAGGTAGGATCAACATGAGGTGCATGGATGTGAGTGGGTGGTGATGTATGAGTAGCGGGATGTGACGAAGAAGTGGATACGGGAGGATGAGATGATGAAGGAATATCATGGTCATGATGAATAGGAGGGGTAGTGAAAACCTCATTTGCAATGAGTGCATCCCATGGAATGTTTTTTTGCTGACGCTGATGCATGAACACCATATTGATGAGTGAATGATGAAAAAGGCTCTGCATTTTCTGATTGTAATCCCTCTTTTTCACAATGTAAGCCATCTTGTCAATGCTACGTAAAATATAGCATGGTATGTCTAGCATTCTAACTCTAGTGAAATGCATAAGAAGATGGATATGGTATGAGTAGAGGTAGGAAAACCTTCCCCCACAAGTGAAGTATTTCATTATTATCGTCATCAAGGGTACATACAGGTCAAGGAGATGAAAAAAAGGGAAAATGGACTTGTTGTGATCTTTATACCTAGGTTTGAGGTATGGTTCAAAATAACTCATGTCCAGGTTTTCTTGTTTAAACCACCTCTCTCCCACACGAGGTATCCCTGTAGAAGCTGCAATGTCATTGGTGTACATCTCAAAAGTAACCCCAGCAAGATTGGCCTGCTTGTCATGTAGATTGATGATGAATAATCTTGTTAACTCTGGGTGATTTTGGACTTGCTGCACTCTCTCACAGAACTCAAAGCAGCCCACATGTTTAAAGCAATAAACTGTGAGAGGAGAGGCCATGAGTTCCCTTGTGGTGATGGGCTCAAATTTTTTTATTCTCCCTCCCTTGTGATCGTTTCTCCTTGGCATTTGTGCCTCACCAACAATGCCACTATCCTCTTCTTCAGACATTTTCAAATTCTGTTTTGTGAATCCCTAGTGTGTAAGTGAAATGAAATGAGGGGAAAGGGGATGAGATGACTAGCTTGAAAGGTGAAGGGAATGAGTGAAAGGGAATGATTGTAGGGACAAACTAGATCAATGAAATCCCTAAATCAATGAAAATACCTTTTTTATGACTGATATTTCTTTTAGGAAGATGAAACAAGGGTATAAATAGTAATCATGAGCCTGTAATTAGGGATTCATTATGGTTTCCATTTCAATTCATTTAAGAATGAACAAATAGCTTAAAATCAAGGTTAAAATATGTACTTACTACTTTGATGGCTGTTTGGAGGACTTTGGCAAAGTTTGGAGAAGTTTTGAAGTGATTTGGGTTGCCAGATCACTCAGAAACCTTCCCTGGCTAGGCACGCAACGCCACTGGTGAGCGCGGAGTGCTTTTCCAAATGCGTAGCACCAATATAGAAGTGCATATCACCTTCACAAATCACATTGAAAATCGCGGGTAAGGGCACAACACCAAGTTATAGGCACGCAACGCTAGTGAAAATGCGCAGCACCAAGAAACTTAGCCCAAATTCGCTCAAAAAATCACAATTTTCTTCTTTTCTGAATGCATCTTACAATTTAAAAGGAAACAATGACTCTTTTGAAATGTTTTATGGGCTTTATAGCCAAGGGGAATTTTATTTAACTTTGAATACCCACTTTTTTGAATGTTTTGAAGTCTTCTTCCTTTTATCACTGATACTCTTTTGACATTTTTTGCATTGCAGGCTTGATGAAGTCATGGAGTTGGCTTTTCATTTGCTCACTAAGGCTTGAAATGTTCAATTTGACAACTTTGGGATTTTATTATTACATATAGTAACATAAAATTACATTTGAAAAAATAAAATAAATTACATAAGTGACTTTTTATCAAAATGAAATTTTGATAAAATGTCCTGAAACTGAAAATACAATCTTTAAAAAAATATGAATACATCATGATGATTATAATCAATCCCTCTCATATATGTGTTGGCCTCATTGGAATGAAAGAGTGACCTTGAAGAATATGCAAAACCCTAATGAACTAATGAGACTTTTTTTTAACATGATTTTGAATGAGATCTTGACTTAAAATATTTTCAAGTGAAAAGAGAGTTTCCATAAGTGCTATTATGCTCAAGGGGACATGGGAATGAGTTAGAAATATGACTTTTGGAGGGAGAGTGGAATTTATTAATAAGGACAACCACCAGCAGAACAATTTTTTAAGTCATGACCTAATGGAATGAAGAAAACATTTATTCAGTATGAGACACCTAATATGCACATGCAAATGTGTTTTGATCCCTGGTGGAAGTATGCAAAGATTGACACTAACATTGGCCTTATTGGGGATGGAAGCTCCTTGGAGGTGTCAAGAACACCGTAGACCGAGTGCCTAGCCATTGGGTAAATACGATAAAAAATCCAAAAGACTAACGATAACTTTAACTGACTCAAAAACCATTTAAAGAGACTGAAAATGACTCAAAAACTTACTTTGACACTAACTCAAAAAAAACACTAAAAATTTGAAAACAATAGAAAATAAACAAGCTTTATAGCCTTCACTTCGGGTGTAATATTCCTACTTAGCCTAAGCTAAGAGGAATATTCATTTTTGTTTTACTTTCTCTTGCATGAATAAATGAATAAAGGAGGACATGTAAAACTCCTAAAAAGACTGAATAAATCAATGCCCATGTGAACAAGCATAAATTAGGGCCATGCAAATAAATCAATTGCAGGTATGAAAGGGGTTTGAGCTGTGAAACTGGGTCAACCTTGATCAAATCTACAGCGTTGTCTAGATTCAATGTACCTCATAAAGGGACATCGCAGTTCTAGAAGGAGGCCCCTCATGTGAAAGGAGCTAACTCATCAAGGTGGTTTAGGGTTTGCAAAGGCTTTCATCTTATAAAAGGAAGGGGAAGGCAGCAAGAGAAGGTTGTTGATTGATTATATTTCTGAGTATCTTGTCTATTTAGACAAATACTATTCTCTGTTGTTTAGTGGAGAATTGTGCTGCTTAGCACTTGGATTTCCTATGCAGGGATTTCACTTCTTCCCATGAGGATTCTTGGAGGATTTTTTGCTGATTTGATCCACTATCAGGCTTTGGGCCAAGCTCTACTTCCAACTGCAGCATATATCTAGTGAGGGTTTGCTTTCTTTTATAAGCTGCAGCAAGTGGAATTCTAGATCTACTTAGATCTGGCTTGTATTGGAGCCTCTTCTCATGGAGTGTGTCTTTTAACCTCCTGGAAGAGTGAATCCAATGTTTGAGCTTCATATTTTTATCTTGGCATCAGGAAATCATTGTTATTCAAGCTATATCACATTTTTCATTGAGGGACTGTGTTATTTTCATTAGAGGTTTTGCAGGGTGTCTTGATCCCATTTTTTATGAGAGATCTCTGATGCTGGGCTTGCCCTTTCACTTTTGTGATCCATGGATTAGCTTGTTGAACCATGTTCTGTTTAGATCTGATCTATTTTAATGTAAATTCATCTTCAAAAATTTCTGAAGCATTTTGCAGATCTGCAACTTAAAACTCAGATCTACTCTTTTTTATGCATGATTTGGTCAAAGCCCCAAGGGGATCTTGTAAATAAGACTGTCTAGTTTCTAGATATGAAATGGATCTGATGTTTTGTCCACATATCTGTCCTAGAACTAAATTTTAATATTCAGCTACTTCAGCTCCTCAAAATAAAGTTGTTAATCGATTTTGCAGTTTATATATGTGTTGCAGCCTTCTTTTCTAAAGATTTCTTGCTCTATTGTTTCCTGTATTCTACTGTATATTGAAAAAGCTTCATTGTAATTATGATTTTATGATATATACTCATAATTTAATCATATTTTATGGCCTCCTGCTCATACTATCCAAGACTGCATTATTTCTGAAGTAGTTTGTTGTGCATAGATGCAGCCCCTCTTGTAGGGTGTTTTTCAGCTAGACTAGGTGGTGGGAGATCTGTTTACCACACTTAGTTTGATTTATTTTTGCTCCCATTTTGGATATAGACTCCAGATATGCTGATCTAAGGGATCCAAGGGCTGTAATCTCCCAGGAGTGCGTTATTTCAGCAGGCTTGTTGTGTTATTCCAGATTTGGAATATTACAGTGGTATCAGAGCTCCTTTCTTGGCACAACCTGTTCTTTCCTTGGAGCACCATAGCCATGTTTCATTTAGAATAATATGAACCTATTACTGAGAGGGAGAAAAGGTATCAGAACATAATTCACAAGAAGTATGATTACACTACTGACGATCAAGACAAGGGTAAAGCCCCTGAGACTACAAGTGATAAAGAAGGAGAAGAGTTTGCAAGAACTCTTTTGGTGGCCATGCAAGATCTTGCCAAAGAGATCAAAGAGATGAGGATGGACAGAATGAGGGAATCTCCTAGGAGATTTCATCCAAGGGAAAGCTCTGCAATGTCTCATCATTGGACTAGTCAACCAGTGAACTAGCCACAAGTCCCACAAGCTTCACAACGCTCCACTATGCCTACCTTCTTGGTTGTGGAGAATGAAGGACCACAAGGGCAAGCTTCCACTGAAGACTACTTTGTGGAATATGAATCTCAGAATCATAGATTTAGAGACCACTTGAGTTTCCAGGAATTCTATCACCTTAAGGACAGAAGAAGACCAAGGCAGCAGTATAGAGATGGTGGGTTCTTTCATAATTAGGATAGACACCACTCTATGGGCAGATTCTTTTTTCCCAAGTTTTATGGATCATCCTCTAGTTCTGCCAAGGCATGGGTAGAAAAGCTGGATATTTAATTTTAGTTGAACAAAGTCCCCGAGATTAAAGCCATCAAGATTGCAGCGCTGCACTTTGAAGGTGAAGCACACAATTGGTGGTTCCATGGGTTGTCTACATTGGGACATACCAATGTGACTACCTATTATAAGTTTAATAGAAGACTGGTGGAGAGGTTTGACAGGAAGAATCCAGAAGCACCCTTCATAAGCCTTACCAAGCTAAAGAAATCAAGGAATGAAAAAACTTATATCTTTGAGTTTCTGAGATTATCAGTCATGGTTTCTGATCTATCTATAGCAAGGAGGTTGTACATGTTCATTGATGGCCTGGAGGAACCTTTGCATGGGTTGGTTAAATCTACCAAGCCCATCACTTTTCATGATGCCATTCAGAGGGCAAGAGACCTTCAAGATGCCTTGCCAAAAGAAAAGGAAACTTTCCAGAGCAAGGCCTCTCACTTTTCCAAAGGGAAGGGAGAAAAAGCTGCTCTTTCCAAGGAGAGCTCATTCAAGAAGCCTCTTGATATTGATCTCAAGAGGGAGTTTAGAAAGAAGCTACTATGTTTCACTTGCCAAGAGTCATGAGCACCGGGACACAGATGTGCTGCTGGGAAAGCACACTACATAGAATTCTTCTCAGATTTTGAGGAGGAAGATGGAGATGATGAACCCATGAGGGGTCACAGCGCTGATAATGATGAGGAATATCCAACACCATCCGGATATGGGGATGGAGCCTTTTCTCCAATAAGTCGGACTCTTGCATCTTTGAGAGGAGTGCCTAAGTACTTGACCCTAAGAGTACAAGGTTCAATCATGAATCAAAGGGTATCTGTCCTGATTGACAGTGGGGCAACCCACAACTTTATTGATGCTCATCTTGTACAAAGGAGAGCAATCCCCACTGATACTTTTGAGGGATTCTTTATTTTAGTCCCAGGAGATAGAACCATGCAATGCATGCAATATTTCCCCACACTCACAGTCCCTATGGGATCCTACACTCTGGTTGATCACCTTTTTTTGTTGACATACCAGACACCAATATCATTCTGGGTGTCCAATGGTTGATTAATTTGGGGAAGGTCATCACTGATTGGAAAGCTTTGCAGATGGAGTGGGTGGACTTGAAGAGTGGGAAACCACAAAAGATTCAAGGCATGCACACTTATCCCTCACCCAGTACTTCCACACAAACAAGAGAGATGGATTTGCACAGTGGAAGCAAGGATCTCACAGTCCCTTCTCTCATGTTCATGATAATGTTTCAAGGGACATTCCTATCTAATGGAAAGCCACCTAGAATGCCACCTAAATTAGATCTTGTGGGGGAGGCCTCATAAAGTTCTGCTCCAAATCTAGATCTAGGAGGGATTGGATCAATAAGGGACCAAGTTACAACGCTGGAGGGCTTGGGACAGCTCAAGAATGAGGGGGAACTTCTTCCTGCATCACTATCACCCTCTCTCTTTTCTGAATCTGCGCTGTGGGAGGAGAAAAATGGGAGGATCAGCCTTCCAAAAAAAAAATTGGCATGAGAAATTTCAAAAAGGAGATCAACATCATGACAAGAACTTCCATGGATGTATCATCAGTGTTGTTGTTGTTGAAAAATGTGGACCTGTATTGGAAATCTCAACTTCTTGTAGAGTATTCCAAAGATCTCCACATGGGTATGATACTAGATGACATGCAGCAAGGAGAGGGCTACTTATTCCAAGGGGGATTCATCTATTCTCATGGTAAAGTATTCTTGGATAGAGCTTCCAATCTCAAGTAGAAGATACTACAAAGGGCACATGAAGAATTCTTCCTCAGCCATATGCATTCAATGAAGGTCTATACCCCGATCATGAGGAGCTTTGATTGCGAAGGCATGAGAGAGGAATTACATTAGCACTTTCAAGAGTGCATTAGCTATGGAGGATTGGGGTAGCCAATGGACTCTTTGCAAGAGTCATTTCAGCTAGTTCCTCCTTTGCTTGAGAGGAGGGAAATGCTCATGCACAACCCCATGTGTATGAAGAAGTATAATGGTGAAGGATCTGATCATGCCAAGTGAGTTGTATTTTCTGATTTATCACATTCTTTTGCCATTTTTCTGCAGGCTGTGACTTCTAAAGGGGGTGAGAGATCATGTGGATCTCATGATTTTTGGTGGGCCAATAAAGATGTTGAACTTGGCCACTCCCTTATTGTGCAAAGGGAGATTCCTTCTCATGATGGATGCTTTCCAAAGGCACCAAAATTATCTAACATCTTCAGCCATGTTAAGGTGACTCATGCAGAAAATGTGTGGTGGGAATGCCACTTAGCACACCTTGATCTAATGCAGGCAGGTGATGCACTGCGCTGGCATCACATGTGGGATTTTTATCCACCTCCTCAAGCTCAGATTTTTGTTTGCATATATGTAGTATTTCTTCCATACTTGGATGATATAGTTGTATTTTTTATGGGATTGTATGGAGGGAGGATGGGCAGCTTATATGTACCACATGGTTTGGAACTTCTACCTGTACCGCATGATACATGTTATAGATGGAGCATTTCTTTGGCCATGTTTATTTCTGTTGAGTTTTTCACTCTTGGTGGGATGGACTATCCACATCTTATGTTGACCTTGGAGGAAAAATTCATGATGTATTGGCTTGATGAGCTCTTGGCTTATGATGAGTACTTGATCATTGATGATGCCATCAATGGAGGAGGAGAATTACTACAACTCTTACCCTATCAGTTGCTTGACGACAAGCAACATTTTGGAGGGGAGGGCTGTAATATTCCTACTTAGCCTAAGCTAAGAGGAATATTCATTTTTTTTTTACTTTATATTGCATGAATAAATGAATAAACGAGGACATGTAAAAATCTTGAAAAGACTAAATAAATCAATGCCTATGTGAACAAGGGTAAATCAGGGCCATGTAAATAAATCACTTATAGGTGTGAAAGGGGTTTGACTTATGAGACTGGGTCAACCTTGACCAAATATACAGCGTTGTCTAGATTCAATGTACCTCATAAAGGGACAACGCAGTTCTAGGAGGCCCCTCATGTGAAAGGAGCTAACTCATCAAGGTGGTTTAGGGTTTGCAAAGGCTTTCATCTTATAAAAGGAAGGGGAAGGGAGCAAGAGCAGGTTTTTGATTGACTATATTTCTGAGTATATTGTCTGTTTAGACAAATACTATTCTCTGTTGTTTAGTGGAGAATTGTGCTGCTTAGCACTTGGAGTTCCTATGTAGGGATTTCACCTCTTCCATTGAGGATTCTTGGAAGAGTTTTTGCTGATTTGATCCACTATCAGGCATTGGGACAATCTCTACTTCCAACGGCAGTGATCTAGTGAGGTATTTCTTGCTTTTGTAAGCTGCAATAAGTGGAATTCTAGATATGCTTAGATCTAGCTTGTATTGGAGCCTCTTATCATGGAGTGTGTCTTTTAACCTCCTGGAAGAGTGCACCCACTGTTTGAGCTTCAATTTTTATCTTGGCATCAGTCCATCATCATAATTTAATCATATTTGATGGCCTCTTGATCATACTGTCCAATACTACATTATTTCTGAAGAATTTTTTTGTGCATAGCTGCAGCCCCTCTTGTAGGGTGTTTTTCAGCTAAACTAGGTGGTGGGAGATTTGTTTACCACACCTAGTTTGATTTTTTTTTGCTCCCTTTTTGTATGTAGACTCCATATTTTCTGATCTAAGGGATCCAAGGGATTTAAACTCATTTATGTGCATCAATATCCTAGGATTGCGTTATTTCAGCAGGCTTGTTGTGCTATTCCAGATTTGGAATATTACATCGGGCCCCAAGACTAGATGACCTTCTCCCTTAAACCTTGCAGGAAATATAAATTTTTATTTATAATGACAATGAAAATTTTTCTCAGAAGTGTCATAAGAAATAATAATTTTTCAGGAGCCTACCATTGACTGGTACTCCTGAACATTCCTCTCCATTCATTTCTTTTAGCAAATAGGCATTCTGTCCTCGATAAGATAATGTCTTGTAGGGTCCCTTCCAAAGGTTTTCAAACTTCCCATGCTTACCTTTATCTTCATTTCTTGCATCCCATATTAGCACTACATCCTCCAGCTAACATTTATTTGCTTTGTTTTTCTGATCATAAATATTCTTAATTCTCTCCTGAAGCTTAGAAGAAGTCTGAGAAACTTCCTCTCTTGTTTTCTAAAGATGAGTCATTTGATTTATTTGGCGTTGCATATCATCTTATTCACTATCTGATTCTTGCAATAACCTCATAACTGGGACTGCAAGTGATGTAGGAAACACTGTATCTATACCATAAACCAATTCAAAAGGTGACATACCTATATATTTCTTGGTGCTCACTTGGTCTGCCCACAAAGCATTGGTAAGCTTCCAGTGCCAATTTTTATTGCTCTCCTCCAACATTTTCTTAATGATATTCACCAAAGGTTTATTATAGGACTTAGCTTGTCCATTTCCTATGGATAATATGCAGTGGAATGGCCAAATCTAATATTGTACTTATGACAAAACTCAATCATCTTCTTTGTCTTAAATGCTACAGCATTATCTGTAATAAAGGGATTTTGGTTTGGTAATGTGTGGGCATTTGAACCGGATTCTGCGGGAGAACAAGGGGGGAATATATTGCAGCCATGACTGGAGGTGGGGGTGGAGGATTAACAACAAGATTAGTCACAGGGATTTGAAAGCCTGAAGTGATCAAAGGAAGACTTGTCCCCAACTGAATAGTGTGAACAATGGATGAAGAAGGAGGGGGAAGAGGGGTATTTTGAGTAGTAGTAGATGAAGTGATGGAAGAATAAGCTGAGATATGAGGTCTGCCAACCAAGTACTTACATGCAAAGATTAGTTCTGCAATTTCTTAAGAGATTGTAAAAATTCTGATTGAGACCTTGTTTGAAACCCTAATTGAGAATGTGAAAACTGATCTTCAATAGGATTGTGGAAGGAAATGGAGTAATCAACAACTCTCTCGTCAATCCAACTCAAAGATTTACTTTCGAATAAACTTTGCTCAAATTTCATATCAAATTCAATATCTTCCAAGTTTTCTAACCCTTCGGGAAATGAATGAGCTCTAGGGATGGAAATTCCTTCTGGTTGATTTCCAGCTAAACCAGAAGTCTCAACAATAAATTTAACTTTTCTTCCAATGTTCTGAGGATCATTGAAAATAGTAGGAGGATTTGGATTGGGGTTGGATCCGGTATATCTTTGGGAAGCCAGTATGTCCAATTTTAACACCAAATATGCACTTTACAAATTTTTCAATTCAGCCTTTGAATAAACTCTAAAATTATCATCAAAAAGTTAAGAATTTCAATGAAAATTGATTGCTGGGGTTGATCTAATATTTATTTTTCTCCCTAGTCGAGTCACCAAAATGTTATCACTCAGATTGAACCTCAGGCTGATAGAGGCAATCCAGAGGTAACCTCAAACGAAACTTTGGAATTGGTATCTAGTCCTACCAATTTAGAGAGGGATCTCTCGATAAAATCATAACCAAGAGGGTTGGATGAAAAAAAATTTAGGCTACCTAAGGAATACAGGGGGTTTTGATTTTTATTTTAGGGTTTGCTGGATCAGGAGGAGCCAAACAGCTAAGGCAAGGAGATTAGGTCAAAATATTCAGGGATTTTAAGGGGAAAGGTAGGTAAAAGGTTTAGACATTCAAAGATGATTGTGTGAGGTGAAAATACTAGTAGGAGCTAGGGAAAGCATGTGAAATGTATTTTCCCTAAACTGAAGAGAATGAACACATTATACTGAATTTCCCAAAACAGAGCATAAATACATATGGATTCTGCCTTTCAAACTTGAAATCTAGTATATTATAAACATGAAATGGTTTATGAATTGAAAACACATTCAAATAAATTTATAATAGAGAATAAAATATGTATAAAACTCATACCACATGGATCCCAAGAAAATAGCTGCAAATTTCTATTAATGTCCAAACCAAACAGATACACAAAGATGTCCCTTGATATGCCCAAGATCCAAGTGAGTCCAACCTCCACAAATGACTAAGAAAATACATCAAATAGAATTCAAAACCACTCTCCCTAGCCTCAGAGAGTCGAATCCATGAGATGAGGAGTTGTTTCACCTACTCCCAAACAAGAATCTGAAGAGTAGGAAAACTCAACAATTTGCCTCTAAAAGAGAGGAAACTAATTCATTTGACCTCCTAGTAGACTTATCTGATGCATATACCCTAGATAAAAGTGAAAACATGATATATACAACCATATTTACCATTTACATCAGTATTTTTCCCATTTACCCAATCAAAAATTCGAAAAGTCAAAAATGTTTAAAACAGTGAAATTTTCCAATTCCTTGGTAAACGCGCAGCATCATGATAGAAAAATGGCCTGTCTTGCAACCGCATTTTGGAGGCCTTCCCAATGTCCAAATGAGCTCCATGATATCTCATTGGAAAGATCTCTAAGTCTAGGTTCCATATATGCTTTCACCTTCGAAAAAAAATTTCATCTGATCTGTCAAAAACCTATTCTCCCAAGACTAGTAAATGTGCAGCGCCAAGGCCAAAAATAGGGCAAAAACATGATTTTTTGATGGTTTTTGTCCTTTTTGAGGGACCAGTTTTGCTCCAAATCCCTTGAAACTTTCTGAGGATGATGTACTCATCACTAGGAACATGAATATTCTGACCATTTTCCATTTGGAGGGTGGAAAAAAGATCACAACGCTAGTGGCGCTGCGCATTTAGCACACTTCTACATGCTAAATTATCCCAAAAATCAAAATTTGCACAAAAGTGCCAAAATTTGGAATTTTATTGCTGATCAAGGGTTGGAGGGTTGGAGGGACACCTCAGAAAGAATATTTAAGTTCTCTTTCTCCTTTGACTCGGTTAATTCCCGAATCTTTGCATGGGCACATTTGAGCTTGGCCCTTGCAATCTTGTTTCTCATGGATAGTGTTTGGCCATCTTCCTCTAAATATCTATGTACTTCTTGGCTTTCTATAACAAGATCTCCAGATGAAAATTTTCTCTCTTAAGCCAAGCGTCTTTTTCTCCGTCAATCTCTATGGCAAGCAGCTCACTTGGAGTAAGCCACTCTGCCAATTCTGCCTCTTTTTGCCTTTCCCGGGCTAAAGCCCTCTTCAGTCCAATGCTCCTTGGTCTCTTTCTTAGAAGTTGATCTTCCTCATCATCACTGTCATCAAATCTACCCAAAGAATCATCTAGCAAGGCCTTGGCCTTTCCAACCTCTCTCTGAGATCTGATTTCCCTGACCTCACTAATGGTCTGCTTTGTCTTTAGCTACTGATTCTCTAGCTCAAGAAAGTCAATAACATTCCTTTCTCTACCAAGATTAGCTTGAAGCTCACTAATATTGGCATCCTCGCCTCTGATCAATGCATTGGTGATTCTAACCTCATCCTCATCATGAAGGTCAATCAATTGAAACTCTTGCTTAGTTTCATGTTTGTCCTCCTGCGCAACAATGATAGGCTCTGTAGAATTTTCCTTGCCCTTGTCTACCTGTTTTGTTGATGAAGAAGGCATGGCCCCTTTCAAACCATGTCAAGAAAACACATGCCTATGGCCTCTCTGATATTTCAAGGAAAATGGCTCAATATCAGTGAATTTGGTGCAAGCTACCTCAATGTCCCTTTCACTGCTTGATGCTCTGGTATCATGATGTGACGATGAATGGTTGTATAAAGGTGATGAGGTAGAATCAACATGAGGTGAATTGATGTGAGTGGGTAGTGATGTATGAGCAGTGGGATTTGATGGAGAAGTGGATACGAGAGGATGAGATGATGAAGGAATAGCCTGATCATGATGAATAGGTGGGGTAGTGAAAAACTCATTTGCAATGAATGCATCCCATGGAATGTTTTTCTGCTAAATTTGATACAGGACCACCATCTTGATGAGTGAATGATGAAAAGGACTCTGCATTTTCTAATTGTAATCCCTCTTTTTCACAATGTAAGCCATCTTGTCAATGCCACGGAAAAGATAGTATGGTATGTGTAGCATTCTAACTCTAGTGAAATGCATAAGAAGACGGATATGGTATGAGTAGAGGTAGGAAAACCTTCCCTCACAAGTGAAGTTCTTAATTATTATACTCATTATGGGCACATACTGGTCAAGGAGATGAGAAAAAGGGAAAATGGACTTCTTGTGATCTTTATACCTAGGTTTAAGGTATGGTTCAAAATAACTCATGTCCAGGTTTGTTTGTTTAAACCATCTCTCTCCCACACTAGGTATCCATGTAGCAGCTGCAATGGCATTGGTGTACATCTCAAAAGTAACCCCAACAAGATTGACCTGCTTGTCATGTATATTGTTGATGAATAATCTTGTTAACTCCGGGTGATTTTGGACTTGTTGCACTCTCTCACAAAACTCAAAGCATCCCAAATGTTTAAAGAAATAAACAATGAGAAGAGAGGTCATGAGTTCCCTTGTGGTGATGGGTTCAAATCTCTTTATTATCCCTCCCATGTGATTGTTTATCCTTGGAATTTGTGCCTCACCAACAATGCCACTATCCTCTTCTTCAGACATTTTCAAATTTTGTTTTGTGAAACCATAGGGTGTAGGTGAAATGAAATGATGGGAAAGGGGATGAGATGACTAGCTTGAAAGTTGAAGGGAATGAGTGTAGGGACAAACTAGATCATTGAAATCCTAAATCAATGAAAATACCTTGTTTATGACTGATATTTCTTTCAGGAAGATTAAACAATGGTATGAATACTAATCACAAGCTTCTAATTAGGGTTTCATTAGGGTTTCCATTTAAATTAATTTAATAATAATCAAATAGCTTAAAAGAAAGGTTAAAATATGTACTTACTACTTTGAGGGCTATTTGGAGGACTTTGGCAAAGTTTGGAGAATTTTTGAAGTGATTTGGGTTGCTAGATCACTCAGCAACCTTCCCTGGCTAGGCACACAACGCTTTTCCAAACGCGTAGCACCAATCTACAGGTGCGTAGCACCTTCAAAATTCACATTGAAAATTTTGAGCAAGGGCACAATGCCAATGTACAGGCATGCAGCGCTAGTGCAAGCATGCAGTGTTAAGAAACTTAGCCCAAATTCGCTCAAAAACTCACAAATTGCTTCTTTGTTGAATGCTTCTTACACTTTTAAAGGCAACAATGACTCTTTTGAAATGTTTGATGGGATTTATAGCCAAGTGGATTTTGATTTCAGTTTGAATACCCACTTTTTCTAATGTTTTGAAGTCTTCTTCCTTTTATCACTGATACTCTTTGACACTTTTTGCATTGCAAGCTTGATGAAGTCATGAAGTTGGCTTTTCATTTGCTCACTGAGGCTTGAAATGTTCACTTTGACAGCTTTGGGATTTTATTATTACATATAGTAGCATAAAATTGCATTTGAAAAAATAAAATAAATTACATAAGTGACTTTTTATCAAAATGACATTTTGATAAAAAGTCCTGAAACTGAAAATACAATCTTTAAAACAATATGAATACATCATGATGATTATAATCAATCCCTCTCATATATGTGTTGACCTCATTGGAATGAAAGAATGACCTTAAAGAATATGCAAATCCCTAATGACCTAATGAGAATGTTTTTTTAACCTGATTTTGAATGAGATCTTGACTTAAAATATTTTCAAGTGAAAAGAGCATTTCCATAAGTGCTATTATGCTCAAGGGGACATGGGAATGATGTTGGAAATATGATGCAATGTGTTTTCCTTGATGGAAACCTACTTGATGAAGTTGTCCTTGATGGAAACATACTTGATGAGTTGCCTTTTGATAGCAACCTATTTGTTAAAGATGTAAAAATGATGTATCTATAGATCAGTTCAGATGTGACAGAGAAAGGAATTCTAGTAAGTGGTAGATCAATGATAAATATAATATGTCACAATGTATACACAGGTTTGATGAAGGCAACCCACATATGGAGGCAATGTATACGCTAGTTTTATGAAGGCAACCCACGTATACATTTAGAATTAGTATATACGTAGGTTTTATGAAGAGAAGTTGCGTATACACGCAAATACGAACGATCCAAATCGCGTATGGATTTTGCGCTCTAAAATTATGATACCAAGGGGCATTACCATGGTATTAGCCCACAAGTATTGAGCATTGTATTTTCTATTTGATTCCATCCAAGAATACTATCAACACTTGTGTGGTTTTGACTCATGGTATTGGTAAAGGCTAAATCTATATATGGAGAAGAAGATCATAGTGAAAAGTGTGCATGAGTAAAGGTTATAATTGAATAATTTTATCTAAGGTATATCTGTATGGGATGAAATCTGTTTTAATTGAAAGATCTGAATCTATGATTCACCCATGGATACAATGATGGTTCAGGATCTCTAGATCTGAAATGACTATGCGCTTGTGTGATCCATTGAAGAGATGATTAGATCGATGACCTGGCGCAAGTTTTCTGAAGTCAAGTGAATAAATCTGGGAAAGTTCTATGGATCTAGTTCATTCTAAGAAGTTTATATTTACAAATCTATATGCTAGTTCGTCTTAGTAAAAATGTGTATATACACGGGTTTGATTCAAAAAAGGCACGTATGGAAGTTAGGGTTTTCTAAAGCTTATTGCAAAGGTTTTTTTGTTATTCCCGCTATTTGTCTATTGTCTGTCAATGAAGTCTTCTTGTAGATATGGGTTTTCTGAATACTGTATATGCTGCTAAGTTGATTATGTACAAATATGATCAATAAGAGAATAAACATGGTTGATGGGGACTAACTGATGAAGGGTTCTGCATTTCTAAAGATATCTGACTGAAAGCCTCAGATCTGAATCTGAGATTGATTACATTTTGAAAAATAGTATTCACAGAGATATATGCAGGTTGGTGTGAAGGAAATCACGTATACACACGAGTTCAGTGAAGCGAAGTAGCGTATGCATATTAAGTTGATGAATGTTCAGGGTTGAGTTTGTATCCGCATATTTATTCTGAAGTCTAGGTTATTTTTGAGTTCTAGTTATAGTGGTATCACTGTTCTGATTGAAGTATTAGGTAAAGTTTATGGTTTTTGATGTTTATGAAGAGTTGTGTTGTTTTTGTTCGATCCAGTATGAAAATTGATGAAACGTGGTCTGTAGTGGTTCTGAGGGTTGAAGCCTTCAGTATCGAAGTATAAGCTTCCTTCCAGTAGAAGCTCCCTTCTAGTAGTCGTTGGTAAATGAGATTAGGGGGTTGTAGCTCCCTTATAGTAGCAACTGGACAACGAGAGAAGGTTGTACCTTTTACAAGTAGATTCCTATGTACTGATATGAGTCTGCATCAGTACAATATTTTAAATATTTTTCCATTTAATAAATATTCAATACAAATATGACATCAGCAGTGGTTTTCTCCCGAATTGGGTTTCCACCTTAAATATTGGTGTTCATGTGTGTTGCTCTTGTGTGATGATTTATACTAATGTTACTGCACATATTTTTTGGGTATGGAGCCTGATTATCTTGTTTATTTTGTATCACACCCCTATACCTTAATGGGACGGCAATGCCACCCATAATTAAATGCTGCTTGGGGGGCTCAGTTTTGGGGACAGCAGCCCTGAAGCTAAAAATAGATGTAAAATTTCCTTGTAAAATTATAGTAATTTCTAGTCAATCTGGGCCGTTCATTAGGCGGATGATCTGATGGTAGAATTTATGTTTAGTTTAGGATTTTTTGCCCTGAAGGCAACCCCTCACTTATATGAGGGCACTGTATTGTGGCTGTGTATTGTATGTGTATTCTCAGAGTGAGAAACGGATAGGGAGACTGTGAGAGAGAACAGAGGATATTACAATGGATCTGTTGTAGATTGTGTCTCTTCATTTTGCTAGATAATACAAAGGAAGGACTAGTTGTTCGAGGTGGACGTAGCCCAAACTAGGTAAACCACGTATATCTGTGTCTCTCTAGTTTTATGTGTTTTGTGTGCTTGTGTTTTCCGCATATTTTATGTGTTGCATTTCTCTGTAATATATAATTTTCTAACGATTGGTATCAGAGCCGAAGGTCTATTTGGCTGATAAACTTGTAGGAAAAAAGGGTTCCTGGTTCGAGTGGGAGAAATGGCGAAAGATGGTAAATTTAGGGTTGAGAAATTTAACGGCCAAAACTTCCTACTGTGCAAGATGCAGATATAAGATTATCTGTATCAGAAAGATCTATACCTACCATTGAGCATAAAAACAAAGAAGTCGATGGCTATGACAGACGCAGAATGGGATATTCTCGATAGAAAGGCACTCAAAACAGTATGGTTGTGCCTCACGACGTCGATAGCCATCAATATTTCGAAGGAAACAAAAACAGAGGGTTTGATTAAGGATTTGGCGAAACTATATGAAAAACCCTCGGCCTCAAACAAGGTATTTCTTATGAAAAAATTATTTAATATGTAGATGCCAGAAGGTGGATCTGTTGCAGACCATTTAAATGATTTTAATATAGTTACCAGTCAGTTGAGTTCTGTCAGGGTAAACTTTGATGATGAAGTTAGGGCTCTTTTATTTCTATGCTCATTACCAGAAATCTAAAATGGTTTAGTTATGGCCATTAGTAATTCTATCTTTGGATCTAGTACTTTACAGTTTGATGATGTTGTCGGTGCTATCCTTAGCAAGGAAATGCGACGGAAAACCTCCAGTGAGACATCGGGTAATTCTTTTAGTGCAGAGTCTAGGGGAAGAAGAATGGAAAGAGGAAAGAGCTCAGGATATCGCAGTAAATCAAGGAAAGATAGATCCAAGTCCATATCGGGAATAGTGTGCTATAAATGCGGAAGGAAAGCACACCTGAAGAAAGACTGTAGATCTCGGAAGGGAAAATAAGGAGATGCACAGTAAGAAAATAATCATGAAGAAAATGTGACAGGTGATGTGTTCCAAGATGCTATGATTCCTTCTTTTAAAAATTTTAGCGATTCCTGGGTGGTATATTTAGGGGCGTCATTTCATGCCACACCTGATAAGAAATATTTTCATGATTATGTTCAAGGAGATTTTGGAAAAGTTCGTTTGGGTGATGATAAACCCTATAAAATTGTTGGAATGGGTAAATTTCTTGTAAAACAATAGAATGGAAACCAATGGCTATTAAATGAGGTAAGGCATGTACCAGATCTGAAGAAAAATCTGATTTCAACAGGGCAGTTATGCAGTGAAGGTTGTGTGACAACTTTCACAGATAAAACTTGGAAGGTCACTGAAGGAGCCTTGGTAATAGAAAAAGGAGAAAAGGTTGGTACATTTTATTAATGCAATTGTATTTATAACTCTATTAATGCTTTAACTTCCAAAGGAGCAGATGCAACATTATGGCATCATAGGCTCGGACACATGAGTGAGAAGGGGATGAAGATTCTTCACTCAAGAAATTTGTTGCCAGGTTTGAAGAATGTTGATTTGGATTTTTATGATAATTGCATTTATGGAAAATAGAAGAGAGTTAGATTTCTCAGAGTTGGGAAAGAAAAGAAGAGTGAAAAAATAGAGCTTGTGCATGTATATGTATGGGGACCTGCCCAAGTATCATCTCTCGGTGGCTCTCGTTATTATGTTACTTTTATTGATGATGCAACTAGAAAAACTTGGATTTGTTGTATTCAGAATAAATATGATGTATTTGATACTTCCAAGAAATGGAAAGCTTTGGTTGATATTGAGGCAAGAAATAATTTGAAGTGTCTCAGATCAGACAATGGAGGTGAATATTGCAGCAAAGAGTTTGATAGGTACTATTCAGAGCATGGAATTCACAGAGAGAATATAGTTCCAAGAACACCACTAGAAAATGGTGTGTCAGAAAGGATGAACAAAACAATCATGGAGCGTGCAAGGTGCATGAGATTGCATGCAGGATTTCGTTTACAATTTTGGGGAGATGCAGTAGATACTATTGTTTATCTAATAAACAGAGGGACTTCAAGTTCCTTGGATGGTGGTATTCCAGAGGAAGCATGGATAGGTAAAAAGGTAAACTACTCCTTTTTAAAGCCTTTTGGTTGTGAGGCCTTTGTCCATATTAATAAAGAAAACAAAACAAAGCTTGAGGAAAAATCAAATAAATGTACCTTTATTGGATATGTTGTTAATGATTTTGGTTATCCCTTATATGATTATGAAAATCACAAAATAATTAGGAGTAGAGATGTAATATTCAATGAAAAGGTCTTGTATAAGAATCAGTTGTAGGAAAAGAAATAGGAAATAGAAAACAAAGAATACACAGTTCTTGATAAGATCATAGAAAAAGTAAAGGTGCTTGAAAATAATAATAATAAAAAACCACAACAACAACAACCACCACAACAACAACAGGAACCTCAAACACCTGAAAGTGGTTTCAGAAGATCTACCAGGATAAGTAGACCCCCTGAACGATACTCTCCTTCATTATATTATTTATTGTTTACTGATTCTGGTGAACCTGAATGTTATGAAGAAGCAATGCAGGTTGAAACTAGGAAGAAATGGGAGCTAGCCATGGAAGAAGATATGAACTCCTTAATACATAACTAGACTTGGGACTTAGTCAGGTTTCCTGCAGGTAAAAATACATCGCAGAATAAATGGGTTTACAGGCTGAAGGAAGAATATGGTGGAAAACAGAGGTACAAAGCTAGACTTGTGGTGAAGGGGTTTGCACAAAAGAAAGGTATTGATTTTGATGAAATATTTTCTCTTGTTTTTAAGATGACTTCAATCAAAACTATTTTAAGTCTTGTAGCAATGAAAAATTTACATCTTAAATAGTTAGATGTAAGGAAAACATTTCTCCATGGAGATTTGGAGGAAGAGATCTATATGCAGTAACCTGAAGGATATGATGTAATATTCCAAATCAAGAAAATGCTACAACAATGAGAATATCTCAGGATATTCTAAAGTTGGAGACCCAGCAATATGCAAACACAAAAATGGAGCAGCAGTAACACTCAACTCATAGAAACATGAGAGAAATCCATAGCCATCTTATTAAGAAATAGCAGCAACAAATGGATACAATACCTTGAGGAAAATGTCACTCAAGATAGGCAATGCTCAGCCTCAAGATACATATACATAAATCATGATAAAATACTACTACACAAATCTGCCCAGGCTATGACAATGCAGTTTTATAGAGAAACTACATGCTACATGTGTCAAATACATGTATGTACAATTATATGGCCCAATACAACATTGGGAGTGAAGATATCAGCTCCCAACGACTACCTCCTATCAATTCTGGAAGGATTGGCTATGAAATGCAAAATCTGCAAAATTCCGGAGTTGCTGGGTAGCAGCAGGAACTCAAGAACTAGAAATAAGTGGAGAAGACTGAAGATGCTGCAATCAATGACAAGATCTACTCCAATGGATCTCTAGAGTGAAAGGCTGATCCTCTCACCTATGATCTCACCCTCCAAACATATCTGCAAAGCCCCATAGCTATTTCTCACCAAAAATAATGCAGTCTCTCGAGAAAATTGTGTTGTAGGGGTATGGGAATGAGTTGGCCTGATGCCAAGATCTGAAAGAAGTGTTGAAACCTTCCTCACCAGCTTCCCAAAGTAATGGAGACTCCCTCCTCTGAAAATCATCTCCGGAAATGGTGTTGAGGTCCTCCACTGCAACACCCTCAACACAGAATTATGTTGTTGCAGCAATAATGCTGTCCTGGAGGAGGATGATTTGGCCTTGAGCCAAGAAATGTGGAGAATGAAGAAAAATCCCTCAAGAGGCCTCTTAAGAAGGAGAAGGAATCCTAAACACGAATTCCTCCGTAAACTCTTGCTAAACAACAAAGAATGTACAATGTCTGAATAGACAATGAGATCAATAATCCATAACATGAGAAACAATGGCTACCTTGCCCTCCTTTTAAACAAGTGAAAGACCCTCTCCATGGGCCCCACTCCTCTTAGGGTTTCCTCCACCAAATAACCCTCTTCCCATTCATACTGCGTTGTTTCTCTAAGTGTTTTCCACCTCTTATCCCAACGCTGTTGACTTGGTCAAACTTGACCTTGTCCACTTGCAAATGACCCTGTTCACACATGAGGGTGTGAAAACCAGCTCCAATGATGATCTCCATTCATAATATGAGGGATTTTATTGAGATTATCATTATGCATGGGCCTCCTTACCCATTTATTCTCCTCCTAGGTGAAATTAGCAAAAATTAAGATTCCAAATTATTGTAGGAAAATTTTGGAATATTACAGTCCTCCCCTCCCAAATGTTGCTTGTCCTCAAGAAACTGCAAGGATATAACTAGAAAGCTTCCTCTCAAGGCATGGAGTCTATAATGTGTTGAGGAATATCTTCCTCATGTGGATCCTCCATCCCCCAAGAAATCAACCAAGAAAAATGAGTTACCTCCCAACATGGAAACTCCTGAAAGTCATCTTCCACCTCTGGCTCCAGCAATGTAGGTGGGCTGAAAATTTGATCTTAGTAGAAAAAATAGCCTACCCCATGCTATCCTCCTCTTCTCTTAGGATAAGTGTAGAGTGTATGCTGATCCTAGGCTGTAATGATATTTCCCTCAAATGGCAAGAGGGAGATTAGACCTCTAAGGATCTCTCCTCCAACGTTGTGCAACATGTTGGCCCAAATCATCTCATATGTGATGGGTTGGAAGTAATCATCATATGGCATCACATTCCTCATATGGCTCAGCTCATAAGGAAACAAATGAGCTACTGTAGTGGCCATACCATCTCCCATGCTCCCTCTAGAACATGTAGTGCAAAGTGTGTGGGAGTTCTCTCCCTCCAAGGGCACATTCACCCAATGTGTCTCTCCTCCAATCATGCTCCCAAGAAAATATTTAGAAATATCAACCAAGGGAACCATAAAGAGAATCATGCTGGATTCCATGTGAAGTAACAGAGAAGGACAATGGTCCCTCAAATGTAGCCAACGCAGTTTGAATCTCAACTGCCATAGAAAATAAAATGATGGGTGACCTCCCCACCATTTGCTTGTTGCCCAAATCTCCTCACAAGTCTGAAGAATGTAAATTATATAATGTGCAATGTGAGTATGTTCTCCATGAGATATTTCCTCCCCATATCCTCTTAGGGAGTGACCATCCATAATGGCCTTATGTAGACCACCAAATCTAGAAAGAAGAATATCCCTCCTTTGAGAAAATCCTTGCACATATATGGTTAAGAGATGCATATATATAGACAAATCACTATGCAAGTCAACAATACTCTTACCACATGTGTTGCTCATATAAATAGAGTGGATTATAGATGAGTCTCCCCTCATCCTCAAAGGGAAAAGAATTGACTGTGCAAACTCCTCCATCTTCTCATGATCCATGGAGTGCCTCCTCAAGTTCTTCAAGTGGTTCCTCCCACAAGAAGAAAAGAAATGTAATGTGGAATTCATGGTTGGCCCATGGTTCCTCCTAAAATGTACAACATGTATAGTAGGGAGAATCGTGCTCCCAATGGGCATGTTCAGTCTCAAGCCCACTCTCCAATCAAAGCTCCCCATGAACATAGTGATACAATCAATACATGGAATAAAAAACCAATAGAAACAAGTTGTCACATGACAACCGGAAAGTGGATCAAGGTCCCACACAAGGAACCATCACATTGAATTCCTTTCCTGCATCAAATAAAACAAAAAAAAGTACTTTTCCAGCTGCTTGTTTGCTGCCACAATCATTTTACAAGATATAGACATGGAAGTACAAAAGGTTGTCAATGGTGCACACCAAAAGTCATGTGGCTTTCCCCACAAACCACCAATGAGATAGCCAATATCAATGCTACAAATGGCTTCAAGTACATCATTATATAATATGAAAGAAGGAATAATCCTCCTTGGTACAATATGTTTCTCATAAAAAGAAAAGAAGTAAAAAACATCAGGTGAAATTGTACATTCTCCATCATGTACTCGAAGACTTGAGCTGAAATGGCTCAACTGAAAATGCTCCATTACTCCCAATGAGTAGGAAGGTGGCTGTGACATCCTCTCCATCATCATCCAGGCTCTACATCTCTCCATATGCTGAAATATGTCTTGTTGAATGCCCTCACAAATGAACTCCTCTGCCAAGGCAAGATATGCATCAAAATTCATGGAAAAGAAGTCTACATGTGCTGCATGCAACAACTTCTCCTTGAGACTAGAACCTCTAGTCAAGAAGACTCTTCCATGTGAATAGATGACCATATCATCCACCATACACTCATCATCTCTATCCGGGTCATCGAGAATCATGCATGCACCAAGATCCTTGGAGTACTCTACCAAGAGCTAAGATCTCCAGTAAGGATCAATCCTCCTAAGAGACAACGCTGGTGATCTAGCATGTGAAGCTCTCCTCCTGCTTCTGTCTGCTACTTTGACATCCCCCATGCCAAATTTTTCCTCCAAACTCTTCACCTCTCCAAAATCGAAGAGCAGTGAACCTAAAGACAAGATGTCTTTTATCAATGATAGATCTAGTGGCCTCCCTGGTGGAATGCCTTTGTGCAGTGAGACATCAATGTCAAGAGTGGACTATATATATTGTTGGGCAGCCTTGCCCTTGCTCTCATAGTGCAATACAGCCTGCCTCCTCTTTGCACTAGCTCTCTGGAAAAGAGAAGGGTTTGTGCCTCTCATCACCTGATGCTGCTCTTCCTCCTCCTTCCAGATGCAATGCTACACAATCATGCAGCTCACTGATTATGCTTGGACCTCCATGTATGAGATCTTGGGGACTTCCTTGCAAAGATGAAAGAATCCCTCTAGTGGGAGCAAGAGCACCTCTTCCCTTTGCATGAGATGCTAGATCAACTATAGAAATGACAGCGCTGTTGCCCTTAGCCTCCTCAACATGAGTGGACAACCCTCCAATGATTGGATCCTCTTTTGGAAAAGGGATCTCTTTGCATCCTTGTGCCAAAATACAAGATGAAGGTCTTGCCTCCAACAAAGTATCATGCAAGATATCAGCCTCCTCCATTGTTTTCTGAAGTGATTTTGAGTCTATGGTTTCTTCCATCACATGCAAGGGTTTTGTTTGTTTAGAAGTGTTTGTTTCCTCCACATGTGTTTCGGAATTCTTCCTACCAAATATTTCCATCAAATTTCTAATTAGCATTGCATAGGAAGTAGTATTTGCATTCCTCAAAGTAAATGACTAAAATAACCACCATGCATAGACATTACCTCTAAAGTGCAGCGCTGCTATTTTGATGGCTTCATCTTCGGAAATCTGATGCTGCTGTAGAAAGGTGTCTAGCTCTTCTACCCAAGCCTTGGTTGAACATGTAGGGGAACCATCAAAGGTAGATAGAAGAAATCTATCCACATTGTCTTGCTTGCTCCTCCTCACCATGATCTTGCAAAATTCCAGAAAGGTAATATGATCTCTAAACTTCTAAGTTTGAGATTCATACTCATGCAAGAAACCACTAGGCGTTCCTCTGTTCGGCATTCCTCCTTCTTCTTTTCCTCTTATGGAAAAGCTAGCCATGTGACTGCGTTTTACCTCATGGGGTGTGGCTGCATGCTCACACTCCCTATAAGAAAAAACAGAGTTTGACTCAATTTCAAACCCTCTTGGAGATCTTGTACATATCTCCCTCCTTATCTTCTCAAATTCTTCATGAATACTTTGTACAGATCTTGGAAGAAGCTTTGTAATATTATCTTCCCTTTTCTCTCCACATAGTGGAGTCTTCATCTTCTCTCTCCTTGATAGAATGATGTATGATATCCACTGGCTGAGCCAGAGATCATGCTCTGATACCACTGTAATATTCCAAATCAGGAAAATGCTACAACAATGGGAATATCTCGGGATATTCTAAAGTTGGAGACCCAGCAATATGCAAACACAACAATGGAGCAGAAATAACACTCAAATCATAGAAACATGAGAGAAATCCATAGCCATATTATTAAGAAATAGCAGCAACAAATGAATACAAGACCTTGAGGAAAATGTCACTCAAGATAAGAAATGCTCAGCCTCAAGATACATGTACATAAATCATGATAAAATACTGCTAAAAAAATCTGCCCAAGCTATGAAAATGCAGTTTTATAGAGAAACTGCATGCTACATGTGTCAAATACATGGATTTACAATTATATGGCCCAATACAACATTTGGAGTGAAGATATCAGCTCCCAAAGACTACCTCTTATCAATCCTAGAAGGATTGGCTATGAAATGCAAAATCTACAAAATGCTGGAGCTGCTGGGTAGCAGTAGTAACTCAATAATTGGAAATAAGTGGACAAGACTGAATATGCTGCAATAAATGACAAGATCTCCTCCAATGGATCTCTGGAGTGAAAGGTTAATCCTCTCACCTAAGATCTCACCCTCCAAACCTATCTGCAAAGCCCCACAGTTATTGCTCACCAAAAATAATGCAGTCTCTATGTTGGGTATGTGTTATATTCTTTCCATTAATAATCATGCGTGGGGGGGTAAGAGGGGGGCAACATCCCCCCCTTTGCGCTGGGTGCAACGGGGGGGTCACAGGGGGGGCGAGAGCCCCCCTTGTTGGGGTCTGAGGCAGCGCCCCGGTGAAAATTTTTTGGTCCTTAATTTCTGGTGGGTGGTCTATGCCCATGGTTTTGTGCATGGTTTTGCACATGGTTTTTGGGTATGATGGTTTTCGGCCCCTTGTACTTTTGTAGATCCAGTCAAGGGAACTACGGTTATATTCTAATCCAAGGTTAATGGATTAGGGTTTATGTATGCTTCGGCATGTATATATATATATGTGTGTTATAACACTAAAAGGAATATAATGAAATATCAAGCTGGGCATCCCGATTTGGGATCTAGGGGAAAATCCTTGTGTTTATCTGTATTATGTTTTATGCTCTCGCCATTGTTTATTTTCTGTTATAAGATTCATGTGTAGATAATTTATGTTCAGGGTTAAAACCTACATTTGGTATCAGAGTTGTTTTGGCTTCAAGGGGATGCCTTTGCTGCTGAGGGTTTTTTTCTCGGGCCTGAGGTAGACCTTGTTTAGTGCGAGATCTGCGGGTTCGATTCTTGTAGTGAAAGAAGATGGTGAGTGGAAGAAAGATAGAGATCAAGAAATTTAATGGTCAGATTTTTGAGTTGTGGAAGCTCAAGATGGAGGATCTGCTGGTGGATAAAGATCAGTGGATCGTGGTAGATCCAGGTACTAAACCAACGACAATGTCAGATGAAGACTAGAAGAAACTGGATCGAAAGGCTAAGAGCACAATACAGTTGTGTGTCTCAGATTCAGTATTTTTTAATATATCTGGGGAAGCTATGGCGAAGAATTTGTGGGAAAAACTTGGGACTTTGTACCAATCTAAGTCTCTAGTGAATAATTTTTTCCTACGGAAAAAGCTGTATAACCTGAGGATGAAGGATGGAGACTCGGTGACATGGCATCTGAACGCCTTCAATACTGTGGTAAGTTAGCTGTCATATGTTGATATTAAAATCTTAAATGAATATAAGTGCATCAGTTTTTTGTGTTCTCTACCAGACTCGTGGGACAGTCTGGTTATTGCAATAGGTAGCAATACAACTACCTTGAATTTTGATGACATTGTCTCATCCTTGCTGTCAGAGGAAATGAGACATAGAAATATGGAGGGCCAAAATGGAGATGCCTTATCTGTACGAGGAAGGTCCCAAAATAGAAACAAGAATAAGGTTTTGAGTGGGAGATCTAAATATAGAGGGAGATCTAAATCTCCTAGAAAGTTTGTAAAGGTATGCTGGAAATGCGGAAAGGAAGGGCACTACAAAAGGGAGTTCAGATTTAAAGCTCATAAGAAAGGAAAGGGATCTGATGATGCTCCTTCTGTAGATGCAAAAACCACCTTGGATGAAGGTGGGGATGTGTATTTTGCTTCTTCTTCAAATACACATGTAGATCATGAGTCATGGTTGATTGATTTAGGTGCATTCTTTCACTTCACTCCCCATCGGGAGTGGTTATGCGAGTATGAAAAATATGATGGTGGTGATGTCTTCCTAGGGGATGATAGGAAGGCAAGAATCATTGGATGTGGAAAGGTCAAGCTGAAGTTGCAAGGTGGAAGGATTAGAACACTTTGTGGTGTTCTGCATATTCCTGCATTGGCCAGAAATCTAATTTCTGTAAGCAAGATGGATGATGCAGGTGTAAAAAAAGCGTTCGATAAAGATACCTGCAAGATGGATCGGGGAGCACTGGTATTAATACGGGGAGTTTGGACTAGAATTCTATACAAGCTACAAGGCGGCACTGTTATTGATGGGTGTAATAGTTCTATGGTTCCTAAAAGTGGAGCGGAAATCCTAGCTATCTCTGGAGAAAAGACCATGTTATGGCATCAAAGGCTTGGACATATTGGAGAGAAGGGCCTTCGGATACTGCATAGAAATGGTATGGTAGAAGGTATGTCTAATTGTTCTCTGGATTTCGAATTCCTGTGAACATTGTGTATATGGGAAGCGAGAATCGGGTGAGGTTTTCCTTACGGTGCTAAGAGGGTGAACAAGATATTAGAACTTGTGCACGATCAGTGTGTTTGGTTTTGTGTCAGTTCCATCACTGGGAAAGTCTGTGTACTATGTTTCATTCATAGATGACTTCTCAAGAATACATGGATATATTTATTGAGGAAGAAATCTGAAGTCTTTGACAAATTTAAAGAATTTAAGGCTCTGGTGGACAACCAGACAGAGAAGAAGATAAAGGCATTGAGGACGGATAATGGTGGGGAGTTGGAGGAGTTAAGGAAAAGGTTGGAAGAGTTCTGTAAGAAATTGTGGTATAGCACGGCGAAGACTACTCCATACACACCTCAACAAAATGGATTTACGAAAGAAATGAACGAACAACGATGGAAAAGGAAGAAACGTAACACGTTGAGTAGGGTTGGGACAAGGGTATGGGCGAGCGTTAGGTGCATCTTTATACGGTTAATAGATCACCTTCATCAGTGTTGGAGGATAAGACTCCACGTGAGGTATGGACTGGTAAGAAACCCTCTCTTCACATATGAGGGTATTTGGATGTGATGCATATGTACATGTTCCAAAGGAGAAAAGGAGCAAGTTGGATAATAAATCTGAAAGGTGCATCTTTATTGGGTATAAGGATTGTTTAAAGGGTTACAAGCTTTGGAACCCAGAAACAAGGAAGGTTGTGTACAACCAAGATGTGGTGTTTAGAGAGGTGAAAGATGTTTTTAAACATGAATTCCTACGAACTTGGCAGGGAAAGATGAAGTTTGAGCTAAGGTATTGTCAGCTCTACGACGGAGAAGAAGATTGAAGGAAGAGCCACAAACTCCGGCTATGAGAAGATCTATTCGGGAAAGGCAACAGGAAAAGGTATTATTACCTGCTTTCTATTCAGGTTTTTCCTTAACTATAACTAATGATGATCCTAGAACTGTCAGGGAGGTAGTAGATTCAGAGGATGGAAAACTTTGGAAGGAGGCCATGGTTGATGAAATGGCATCCTTGCACAAAAATGAGGCATGGGATCTGGTGGAGTTGTCGGCTAGAAGGAACCCCATTGGGAGAAAATGGGTGTTTAAGAAGAAGATAAATGTAGAAGGCAAGGTGGGGAAATACAAAGCTCGGTTGGTAGCTAAAGTTTATTCCCAGGTGCCGGGAATTGATTTTGGTGATATTTTTTTTTCTCCATTGTGATTGCTTTTGCGTTACTTCTATTAGATTACTTTTATCTGTTGTTGCTACATTTGATTTTGAGATAGAACAGATGGATGTGAAGACATCATTTCTTCATGGGGATATAGAAGAGGAGATATACATGAAGAAACCTGAAGGATTTATGGTGAAGGGTAAGAAAGAATTGGTATGCAGTTTGAAGATGTCTCTGTATGGGTTAAAATAGTCACCAAGGATGTGGTATAAGAAATTTGATACCTATATACGGGGACTTGGCTTCACGAGAAGCAAGGAGGATCATTGCTTTTATTTTAAATTAATTGGTGACCATGTTATTTATTTGGTCTTGTATGTGGATGATATGTTGTTGATTGGAAATTACAAAGAAATTATCCAAGATTTGAAGACCCAACTGTTCTCCAAATTCGACATGAAGGATCTTGGTGTTGCAAACTATATTTTGGGCATGGAAATTAAGAGAGATTGGGAAAAGAGGAAGCTCTTGTTAAACCAACGAAAGTATGTCGAGACTATATTGTAGAGGTTAAATATGCAGGATAGTAAACCAATGAATGTTCCTATTCCTATAGGTGTAAAGCTGTCTGCTGAACAGTGTCCCAAGACACAAGAAGAAGAGTAGGATATGTCCCGTGTTCCATATGCAAGTGAAGTGGGTAGCCTGATGCATGCAATGTTCTATACTAGACCAGACATTGCACATGCAGTGGGAGTATTGAGCAGGTTTATGTCAAACCCAGGGAAGGAGCATTGGACAACAGTGAAGCGGGTTTTTAGATATTTGCGTGGCACTAGTGATTATGGCTTGTGCTACCAGGGAAGACCAGGATTGGAAAGAATGTTGGAAATTCATGGTTTTGTTGATGTTGATTGGGCTGGAGATCTCGACCAAAGAAGATCTACAAGTGGGTATGTGTTTAGCCTATTTGGAGGTGCAGTTAGTTGGATGAGTGTTTACGATCTTGTGAGTAGCTCTTCGACTACGGGCGAATGCATAGCTAACCACTCATGTGACAAGGAAACGGTTTGGTTGCAAAGATTGTGTTCAAGTATGGGGTTGGTACAACAAGCTATAAGGATAGACTGTGATAGCCAAAGTGCAATTTTCTTGGCTAAGAACCTTGCTTATCATTCAAAGACAAAGAACATTGATGTTCAATATCACTTTGTTAGAGATATGATTGAGCCTAAAAGGGTGTTGCTGGTAAAGGTGAACACTTTGAAGAATGTTGCAGATGCATTGATGAAGTCTATGAGCACTCAAAAGTTCTCTTGGTGTAGGGAAAAAATGGGTGTTGAATAATTGGGCCAATGACTAAGCTCTCTTGTGACCCCCACTGGAAATAAAATAACAAGTGGGAGAATGTTGGGTATGTGTTATATTATTTCCATGACTAATCACTCGCGGGGGGTCACAGGGGGGGTAGTAGCCCTCCCTGTCGGGGTCCGGGGCAATGCCTCGGTGGAAATATTTTGGTCCTTAATTTCTAGTGGGCGGTCTATGCCCATGGTTTTGGGGTAAGATGGTTTTAGGCCCCTTGTACTTTTGTAGATCCGGTTAAGGGAACTACGACTATGTTCTAATCTAGGGTTAATGGATTAGGGTTTATGTATTCTTTGGCATGTATATATATGTGTTGTAACACTAAAAGGAATATAATGAAATATCAAGTTGGTCGTCCCGATTTTGGATCCAGGGGAAAATCTCTGTGTTTATCTATTTTATGTTTTATGCTCTCGCTATTGTTTATTTTCTATTATAAGATTCGTGTGTACATAATTTCTGTTCAGGTTTAAAACCTACACTCTGAAGAAAACTATGATGTAGGGGTATGGGAATGAGTTGGCCTAATGCCAAGATCTGAAAGAAGTGCTGAAACCTTCCTCACTAGCTTCCCAAAGGAATGGAGACTCCCTCCTCTGAAAATCAGCTCTGAAAATGGTGTTAAGGTCCTCCACTGCAACACCCTACAACACAGAATTATGTTGTTGTAGCAATAACGCTGTCTTGGAGGAGGATGCTTTGGCCTTGAGCCAAGAAATGTGGAGAATGAAGAAAAATCCCTCAAGAGGCCTCTCAAGAAGGAGAAGGAATCCTAAACAGGAATTCCTCTGGCAACTCTTGCTAAACAGCAAAGAATGCACAATGTCTGAATATACAATGAGATCAATAATCCATAACATTAGAAACAATGGCTGCCTTGCCCTCCTTTTAAACAAGTGAAAGCCCCTCTCCATGGGTCCCACTCCTCTTAGGGTTTCCTCCACCAAAATAACCCTCCTCCGATTCATACTGCGTTGTTTCTCTAAGTGTTCTCCACCTCTTATCCCAACGTTGTTGACTTGGTCAAACTTGACCTTGTCCACTTGAAAATGACCCTGTTCACACATGAGGGTTTGAAAACCAGCTCCAATGATGATCCCCATTCATACTATGAGGGATTTTATTGAGATTATCATTATGCATGGGCCTCCTAACCCATTTATTCTCCTCTTAGGTGAGATCAACAAAAATTAAGATTCCAAATTATTGTAGGAAAATTTTGGAATATTACATATGAGGTCAAAGGTAAGAAAAAATTAGTGTGCAAGCTAAAGAAGAGCTTGTATGGCTTAAAACAAGCTCCAAGGCAGTGGTTATAATAGATGTCACTCTAATCATTGTGTTTATCTGAAAAAGAAAAATGATGGAAGCTATATTATATTGTTATTTTATGTAGATGACATGCTTGTTGCAGGGTCTCACATGCAGGAAATAAATGTGCTCAAAAGAAAATTGGCAAATTCATTTGCAATGAGGGATTTGGGAGCTGCAAAACAAATCCTTGCTATGAGAATAACTAGAGACAGGAAAAATCCCAAATTAACATTGTCTTAGAATGAGTACATACAAAAGGTGTTGAAAAGGTTTAATATGCAGAATGAAAAACCAGTTAGTACACATTTTGCTAGACATTTCAAACTTAGTAAAGAGATGTGCCCCAATACCCAAGAAGAAATGGATTATATGTCTAAAGTTCCATATGCATCAGTAGTTGGAAGCTTAATGTATGCAATGGTCTGCACAAGGCTTGATATTTCACATGTAGTGGGAGTTGTAAGCAGGTACATGAACAATCTAAGAAAAGAACATTGGATGGTAGTGAAGTGGATTCTCATATATTTGAGAGGTACCAAAAATCAAGCATTATGCTTTGGTGGTTCAAACATTGCTCTATAGGGATATGTTGATGCAGATATAGCAGGTGATAGAGATAATAGGAGGAGCACTACAGGGTATGTATTTACTATAGGTGGAACAATTGTCAGTTGGGTTTCAAAAATCCAAAGTGTTGTTGCACTTTCAACAACATAAGCAGAGTATGTTGCTGCTATAAAGGCTAGTAAAAAAATGATTTGGTTACAAAATTTTATGGATGAATTGGTTAAGAAGCATGATATGGGCACGTTATACAGTGATAGACAAAGTTCCATTCATCTTGTAAAGAACTGAGCCTTTCATTCCAGGACTAAACACATACAACTCAAGTATCATATCATACGGTCATTATTGGAAGATGGACAATTGAAGCTGGAAAAGATACACACTAGCCAGAATCCTGGAGACATGCTAACAAAAGTTGTAACTAGGGAGAAACTAAGATATGCTCAGTTTCAATTGGTCTTCAAGGATGACGATGAAGATGAGAAACAACCAAGTCCAAAGAGGATTCATTGTCCAGCAAATGAAGCAGCGGTGGAGTTGCTACAATTAGTCTCCAAGTGGGAGATTGTTGAGTATGGAGCTTGACTATCTTGTTTATTTTGTATCACAACGTTGGACCCTTGTACCTTAATGGGGCGACAATGCCGCCTGTAATTAAACGCTGCCTGGGGGGGGGCAGCTGCGACTTTATGGAGCCCCACCTAGCGGGAGGTTTCGGGGGCAGTGCCCCTGAAGCTAAAAACATATGTAAAATTTCCTTATAAAAGTATAGTAATTTCTAGTCAATCTGGGCCCTTTCATTAGGCGGATGATCTGACGGTAGAATTTACGTTTAGTTTAGGGTTTTTTGCCCTAGAAGGAAACCCCTCGCTTGTATGAGGGAATTGTATTGCGGTTGTGTATTGTATGTGTATTCTCAGAGCGAGAAACATATAGGGAGACTGTGAGAGAGAACAGAGGATATTACAATGGATCTGTTGTAGGTTGTGTCTCTTAATTTTGATGGATAATAAAAAGGAAGGACTGGTTGTCCGGGGTGGACGTAGCCCAAACTGGGTGAACCACATATATCTGTGTCTCTCTGGTTTTATGTGTTTTGTGTGCTTGTGTTTTCCACATATTTTACGTGTTTCATTGCTCTGTAATATATATAATTTTCTAACAATATTTACTGATTATCTAACAAATGCATGATTGGTAAACTGAGTTAAAGATTGTTCCTGAAAAGTTTTCTAATCTACAAATTTATATTAGTATACGCTATTTTCTTTTATTATATGCGTGTGTATATGCGAGTTGGGTTCATCAAAGCCATGTATGGAATTTTGTAAAGAAAAAGTTAAAATATTTTCAATAAGCTCTAAATATTGATTCACCCACCCCCCCCCACCCCCCCTCTCAGTATTTTTCCCAACAATTGGTATCAGAGTCGGTCCTTCTGAAGAAGCTTAATCACTAGAAGGAAGATCAACTAAGATGAGCAATCAAGATGGGACAACATCTATCATGCCCTCTCTCTTCAACGAAAACAATTTAATATTCTGGAAGATAAGGACAAGATCCTATATTCAGTCTCTTGGAGTAGATGTATGGGCTATAGTTGAATGAGGTTATCAATATCCAGCATCAGTTTCGACAGATGCAACAGAAAGAAAGAAATATGAAACCAATGCAAAGGCAATCAATGCATTATTGGGAAGTCTTACTAATCAGAATTTGTCAAAGTCATGCAGTTAAATACAACAAAGGAGATATGGGACAAAGTCATTTTAAGCTATGAAGGTGATACTAAGGTAAAAAGTGCTAAACTACAAACTCTCAGAATTCAATATGAAAATCTCAGGATGCATAATGAGGAAAGCATTGCCAGATTATTTTTACATCTAGATGATATTGTAAATTGTATGAGAAATCTAGGTGAAGCCATAACTGACACTACTATGCTAGAAAATGTTTTAAGATATCTAAATCCCAAATTCGAGTCACAAGTGTCTGCTATTGAAGAGAAGCATGATCTACAAACTCTTACTATTGTTCAAATTCATGGTATTTTGATTGCTTGTGAAATGAGAAAAGGAGGTCCATATGAAGTCAAGGAATCTATCTTTAGAGCTACTGCAAAAGGAAAAGAAGTAGAAGAACACGAAGGATCAGGGTGTGTTTCAGAAGAAGATGAGATAAATTTTGTAGAGAAGCTACAACTTGGCATTGGAAGGTTTAGAGGTAAGCTTCCTTTTAAATATTTTTCTTGTGGAAGAGTTGGTCATTATGTTTCTAAGTGTCCCCATAAAGAAAAACTTGAAAAAGGAAATGAAGTGGAAAAAGGAAATAAGAATTGGTTTATCAATAGAAAAAGTTATTATACTCATGAGGATAGTGATGGGCTATCAAATAGTGAAGAAGAAGAATCTGATCAAGATGTTAGACTACTCATGGCTTTTGAAAAGGACTCTAGTGAGGCTAAAGATACCTTTATGGATGCACTAGAAGAAAATGATTTTCTTGAAGAAATTAATCAGCCAAAATATGTTTGGAAGAAAATAAAATTGCCATAGATACTCTAAATAATCAGCTTATAGAATCCTTTTGTAAAGACAGGTCTTGGATATATCGGAGAATCCTCCATTAGGATAATTTTGAGGTCTAAAATGGGCCTCCTAAGGAAATAATAAAATAATAGCTAAACCAATAAAATAATATTTATGAATTTTCAATTCACTTTTTGCACCACAATTACATGTAATCATAGTTAAATTCAATTCAAAAGTTGTACCAAAATAAAATTAATAAAAAAATTGTATTGATGTGACTATAAATAAGAATAATATTTTCAAGAAAAGTCATTATCATTGAACAACTAATGCATTTGTCCTTTGTACTTAAATAACCTAAAATAAAATATAAATATAAATTTATAAATTCTTAATTATACTATATGCTATTAATTAAAATTTATATTATTTAAATTGTATAATAACATGTAATTAATATTATATAAAAATAATATAATATAATATAATATAATAAATGTATAGGGATATGCATTGTTTCTTTCAAGAAATATGAAATGAAAATAATATATTTTTATTCAAAAAGTGTGAAATGACATTTATTATGAGTACCTTACTTTGACTTTAAAAGTACTTAGATCACTACCATGGTTAACCATGAGTTTTTATCTACCATTGAGAATGTGACAAGTAAGTACCTTTAACTCAAGCAATACCACCTCAACCATTAGGAATGATGTCATCGCCTAAAATTTGATTGGTTCTCATAAAGTGAATTTTGATTGTAAATTTTCCTTTGGAGGCCCAGTTTAGACCTCAAAATTCCCCTAATTTCAGTATTCAACACCAAGCTATCTAAATGCAGCTAAATCCAACCTACAACATTCCATCACTCAACAAGAGAACAAAGAAACTTCACAGGTAAATCATGACTACTTCAATACAAAGAACAATAGCAGAAATATCAATAAGAGAAATACCAATTAGCAAGTAAACTCAAATATAAGGTTTCATGATGGCAAAAATTTCTTCTTTAATGGGCAATGTTTCTCTTATCATAATTTTGGTCATAAATTTGTTCAATGTGTTGCATACAAAACCATCATGGCCAGAGAAGCAAGGAAGAAAAGAAATGAGGTTGGAATAAAGAAGAATACTTATAACAAATTTTATCCTCTTCAAAATGAAATGGAATGTACTTATTGCAATAACTTTGGTCATGGAGAATCTGAATACAGGAGCAAACTTCAACCAAAAGAGCATGTACCTTCAAATTCGAAGGTATGGAGAAAGAAGGACTTGCAGGTTGAGAATTGTGGCATAGCCTTATTTGTAGAAGTGGAAGAAAATCAATGGTACATTGATAGTGGATGCTCAAAGCACATGACAGGTGATACAAATAAACTCTTTTCATATAATGCTCTAGAAAAAGAAAAGAATGTTACCTTTGGAAATGATACTCCTGCTGTAATTAAAGGAAAAGGTTCTTTTTTCTAAAGGAAAAAGTAAAAGCTAACAATGTTATGTATGTGGATGGATTAAAACATAACCTGTTAAGTGTGAGTTAAATGTGTGATCAAGGAAATAAATTTGTCTTTAGTTCAAAAGAATGTGTGGTACGTGAACTTGACACATGAAAAACGGTAATAAAAGTAACTAGAACACCAAGAAATCTGTATGTATTGAAAGGTTGCAAAGAAAAATGTTACTTGGGTAATATTCAGAAAATTGGTTATGGCACAGAAGATTGGGGCATTTTAGTTTGTCTCAAATCAACAAATTGAGCAGACTCAAAGTGGTTCGTGATCTTCCCAACATCACTCTACTTGAAAGTACCATATGCAAATCTTGTCAATTCGGTAAGCAAAATAGAATAAAATTCAATGCCAAAGAAGGATCAGCAAGTAAGCCTCTTGAACTCATACATACTGGTGTATGTGGACCTATGAGGAAAAATTCACCCTATGGAGAACAATACTATATTCTATTTATTGATGAATTCTCTAGAATGTGTTGGATTGGGTTAAAAAAACACAAAGATGAAGCACTTGAGAAAATTCAGATCTTCAAAGCCCTAGTTGAAAATGAATTAGATCTAAAAATCAAATGTCTTAGATCTGAATGAGGAGGGGAATATATAACAGATGAATTCTTTTATTTCTATGAACAGCATGGCATAAAAAGATAGTTTTTTGTAGCTGGAACCCCACAACAAAATGGCACGGCATAAGGAATGAATAGAACAATTCAACAAATGGCTTGTTCTATGCTTGATGATTCTAGAACACTTGATACATTTTGGGGAGAAGCAGTAGATACCACAGTAAATATTCTTAACAAGGCTCATGTTCATGTGAATAGTGATAAAACTCCTTATGAGCTCTGGTATGGTAATCTTCCAACTATAAAGAATTTTATAGTTTTTGGAAGCAAATGCTTTATCAAGAACAATGATGAAAAACTTGTTAAGTTTGAACCTAGAGTAGATGAAGGAATATTTCTTGGCTATTCTTATAGAAGTAAAGCATATAAATTTTATAATAAAGACTTAAAAATATCGTTGAATTCATTGATGTTGTAATTGATGAGTCTCTCTCAACTCCAAAAAGGGAAATACCAACAACAAATGAAGATGATGATGATGTATATCCTCCTATATCAAATCGCAACAACATGGAAGGTGAACCCAATGAAGCTCTAGAAGAAGATCTATCTGAAAAGGCTCCATCTAGGTATGTTCAAAAGAATCATCCAGAATCTCAAATTTTGGGAGAAAAAGGATCAGGTGTCCAAACAAGAAGAACTCTTGCAGGATCCCCTAGATATCTAGCATTCTTATCCACTATTGAACCACAAAATGTAAATCAAACTAGTAAAGATGAATGTTGGATTCAATTCATGAATGAAGAACTTGATCAGATTGAAAAGAATCACACTTGGGAATTATTTCAAAGACCTCATGATAAAAATGTTATTGGAACAAAATGGATATTCAAAAACAAGTTAAATGAAAATGGAGATGTTATTAGAAACAAAGCTAGACTTTTTTGTAAAAGGTATGCTCAACAAGAAGGTATATACTTTAAAGAAACATTTGCTCCTTTAGCCAGACTTGAAGCCATAAGAATTTTTCTTGCCTTTTCAAGCTTTCAAAAATTCCAAGTTTATCAAATGGATGTTAAATCTGCCTTCCTCAATGGTGATCTAGAAGAAGAATTTTATATAGAACAACCAAAAGGATTCATTTTTGGAAATGATGAAAAACTTGTTTGCAAACTTAAAAAGGCTTTATATGGTCTCAAACAAGCTCCAATGGCATGGTACTATCGTCTTGACAAATATCTTCATCAACAAGGTTTTTCAAAGGGATCTACTGATAACAACGTATACACAAAAATTGAAAATGATAAACTATTGATTGTAGTTGTATATGTTGATGATATCATATTTTGGGAGTAATGAAGAGTCCATGAGTCAAAAATTTGCTTCTGTTATGCAACAAGAATTTGAAATGCCTTTACTTGGGGAACTAACATTTTTTCTTGGCTTACAAGTGCAACAAGAAATAGATGGCATATTTTTATCACAAGAAAAATATCTTAAGCAAATTATGAAGAAGTATGGAATGGAAGACTGCAAACCTGTGAGTACGCCAATGGTAACTAGATGTAACCTCAGTTCTCATGATAATTCTCCCATGGTGAATCAACTAGAATATAGATCCATGATTAGAATTATGCTTTATCTAACCGGGACAAGACCAAACATTATGCATGTAGTTGGGATTTTTGGAAGATTCCAAGCTAATCCAAAAGAGTCTAATATTCAGGATGTAAAAAGAATATTCAAATATCCATAAGGGACTCAATACTATGGTCTATGGTATCCAAAGAATGCTGATCTCACTCTTATGCTTACACAGATGCAGATTGGGCTGGAAATGTTGATGATCGAAAAAGCACTAGTGTTGGTGAATTCTATATGGGGCACTGATTGGTACCTTGGTTTATCAAGAAAAAAAGTTCTATTGCCTTATCTATAGCAGAAGAAAAATATGTGGTTGCCACATCATGTTGCACACAACTACTTTTGATGATGTATACTTTACAAGACATTCAAATCAAATGTTCACCTCCCATATCCATTTTGTGTGATAATACAAGTTCCATTAGTATCTAAAGGAATACTATTATGCATTCCATGACCAAGCACACTCCTATCAATTACCACTTCCTACGTGAACAAGTGCTTAAACAAAAGGTTAAATTGGAGTATGTTCCCTCCAAAGAACAAGTTGCTGATATATTTACTAAACCTCTTCCCTGGGAAGCATTCAAATATCTTAGACAGAAGCTAGGAGTTGTCTCTACCTCTCTAATCAAATCTAATTAATTTCAGAAGATTGAATTCAATATGCAGGTTTCATAAAGGAAAATCACGTATATACATGAGTTTCTGTGCATAAAACGACGTATCAGTTTTGCAGACATAAATTATCTAGGTCAGCGTTTCATATTAGTTGTGGTATTGTTGGGTAGTCTCTGTTGTTGTTCTAGTATTCATCTTTCTGTATCATTCTCTGATATTTATCTCCTTGATGAAGATGCTTTAATGATTTGGTTCTTGAAGGTGTTCATGATGCACAAGCTAAGGGGGAGAACTTTTCTTGTGGAAAAGGATGCATCGTTGGCATTCTGATTGGTTGCTGTGTTATGATCTCATGTTTGAGATTCTTTGGTTTTGGTCATAAATATTCATATCTATAATTTGATTAAAAGGTCATGTTGAGACCTGTGATGTAAAATTTTTATATTCATACATGTAAGGACATGTTCAAATTTGTAAACCCACTTGGTTGGGAAGTTGAGTCAAATTTGTAATTCCACTTGGTTAGATCATTGATGTAAGCATGAGTCCTTGGTGATAGGAAAGGTCATACTCGGTTGAGTCATGTACTTCATTGAAAAATTTATTTAAATTTCTAGCATTTTTGGCTAGAGGGGTCCTGACCCAAGTTCGTAGGTTAAGGTTTGCCAAAAAACCCCTATACTGTTGGCCCTTTTGGCAATGACCTGCTTGTGCAGGTCAAAGTCTCACCCAAAGTAGTATGGGTGGGTGCTGGAACCAGGTTTCCGCACCTTGAGAGAGGATAGGTAAGCCAAGCAGAGTTGCGTCCGACTTTATAATGACCAGATCACCTATCTCAAAACCGGATCTACTGATCTCCTTTGCATCCACGTGCGCAAGGTCAACTATAATTACTAAACTCAACAAATCATATACTTCTAAAATAGTAGTGTAGCATTACAATTATTCTTTGCATAAAACATAACATAATAGACCTAGATGCAGAAGAAACAATTAACAGAGTAATTTCACAGCTTAACACAACAACTATCAAAGATTCGCATCAATAGTACAAATATATTCAGCTACACAACAACCTTTCTCTTTCATTAATCCTTCAGTTCCTTCTTACAATACCCAAACCTGACCTGCGCACATAGTAACAAGGTATGCACATAGTAGGACTTGGGATCTCTGTGCACATAGCCAGCAGGAGTCCTTTCCCAAAAAACCCAAGTAGATCTACTAAGCCACAATTCGCATCAAGATTTCATCATCTTCTTGCCTTATAATTCAAAATGCCCCTCTATTTATAAAAATCTAGCCTAATCTTTCCTATGTTCTGCAAACCATGGTTTGCAGACTCTAGGTCTACCCTTTGACCCATTACAATTCTTTCGGGGCTTTGACCCACCCCAAAACCCCTGTGCTAGACTAATTATACACAAGAATATGCAAAATTGGACCAGTTTCGCAGCTTGCAGGAGACCCTGTTCCAACAGTCCCCCAACACAATCCTATGACTTGTCCCAAGTCATTGTGGCCGTGGGTCCACCAATTTTCCCTAGAGCTGCTTGGTTATCCTGACCAGCATGCATATCCCCTTCGTGCCTCAATACCCCCTCCCTGGTGGGCCGATTCTGCCTAAGACAACTATTCCAGCCATATAGTCATTTAACCCTGTATGGTTTGAGCCAACTGCCATTGACATATCCACATATCCTGGTAACACGTCACCATGCAGGGTAGCTAACCTAACTGCTCCACCATCCATGATTTCCTTAATAGTTTAGGGACCAAGCCAGTGTTGTCAGAATTTCCCCGGGTGTTTCGCAAACTGGCTATCGTATAAGAGGACTAGGTCGCCTTCTACGAATGTCTTTTGGTGAATATGTTGATCATGCCAAGATTTATCACAAGAATTTTGAACCTACTGATGAAATTTAGCATGAACCAATCTTCTTCAAATGCCAAAAGCTACACAAGGAGTTCTTCCATGATGTCAAGTTCTGCCATATTTGTAAATGTTGTGATACGTAGACTAGGAAAAATGTATTCTATTGGCATAATGGCCTCTTTGCCGTAGACCATCCGGAAGGGATTCCTTCCTATTAGCTTCTTGCAGGTCGTCCGATAGGCCCACATAATAGAGGAGATGTGTACATCCTAATCACTATGATCAGCATTGCAGACCTTGGTCAATGCCTACTCTACGATTTTGTTGAAAGCCTCGACCACCCTGTTTTCCTGTGGATGATATGGTGTAATTTTTGCATGATGGATCTGGAATTCCTCATTCAAAGCTTGTATCATTTCATTAACGAAGTGTGTTCCTCTGTCACTCATCAGGATCTTCGGGCATCCAAATCTGGTCAATATTTTCTCAAAGATGAAGTGTGCAACAGTATCTACAGTACAATCCTTTATTGCTTGTGCTTCAGCCCATCAAGTGACATAGTCAGTGGCAGTAATAATTAGCGCACACCTTTCTTCTTTCCCAAGGGATTGATTGGTCCTAGAAAATCAATGGCCCATTTGTCAAAGGCCTGCAAAGCTATTTGAGGTTGCAATGGAATTTCATCTCATCGTGAGGGTCGTCCTATCCACTGGCACGTATCACACGATTTACAATATTCATGAGAATCATGGTGTAGGGTAGGACACCATAACCGAGCTTTCAAGATATTTTGTGTCGTTGCCTTTCCTGCATAGTGGCCTCCTGCGATGCCTTCGTGTGCCTCCACCAAGATGGCATGCCATTCATGTTCTAGGACGTACCGGTGTAGTACTTCATCAGCACCTAGTTTGTATAATTGGTCGGCGATGATAGTAAAGTCTGCCGCCTTAGTAACCAACTCCTTCTGCTGTACTGAATATTCTGCAGGGGCCACGCCTGTAGTAAGGAACTGAATGATATCAGCGAAGTGTGCGTCAACGACCTTAATGGCGAATAGCTGCGCATCCGTTAATCCTTCCTCCAAGTTAGTAGGTTCTTCGCCCATCTCAATGTGGGACAGATGATCCGGACCCGCATTCAGGCTTCCTGGCTTGACTATGATTTCAAAATCATATTCCTGAAATAGAAACAGCCATATGCAAGTCTTCCCCCCCTGCCCCACAACACAGGCTTGTTCACCAGGTATGTTAAAGCCGAATAATTAGTAAACATCTTAAAGTGTCCTCCCAATAGATAGTGTCGATATTTATTTAGTGTGTATATCATAGCCAGTCCTTCTCATTCAGTGGTGGAGTAGTTGCGCTCTACGCTAGAGAGTTTTCGACTAGCAAAGGCAACCGGGTGATTAATATCTCCCTCCCCAGGCTGAGTTAGGAAAATGCCCAAAGTGATTCCTAGTGCATCCACATGTACATGAAATTCCTTCGACCAATCAAGAAATACTAGTATGGGTGTAGAGACCATCTTCTCTTTGAGTAGCTAAAAACTCTTCTGACATTCATCATTCCAAAAAAAAGAAACATCCTTTTTAAACAGTTTTTCCATGGGTGTTGTGATCATTGCGTACCCCTTAATGAATTTTCTGTAATAGCCCATGTGTCCAAGAATCGAACGTAGTTGTTTCTCCATTGGTGGGACTGCAAGGTTTATAATTAATGCTACCTTCATAGGATCAACCATCAGCCCTTTTCGGCATACTATGTGTCCAAGAAAGATTCCAAAAGGCACACAAAATATACACTTCTTGATCTTCAAGGAAATGTGGTTCTTTCAACAAGCATCCAACATCATGCACAGGTTGGAGACATGCTCCTTTACCAAGCCAAATACTGTCCAGTCATCGAAATAAACTTCCAAAAACTTATGGATGAACTCCTTGAATACGACAACTACTACTCTTGAGAAGATAGCAGGTGCATTCCTGAGACCAAAGGGCATGATTTTATATTGAAAGGATCCCCATTCTGTTGTGAACGTAGTCTTAATATGATCTTTAGGTGCGATTCGGATCTGGTGGTACCCTAAGAACCCATCGGTGAAGGAATATGCTTCCTGTCCACCCACACTATTAAGGATTTCATCTAAGAAAGGCGTAGAGAAGGGGTCATGTACATAGGCATCGTTTAACTTGCGTAGGTCCATGCAGATTCATATCTCCCCCTTTTTTTTCTTCTCCTGGACGACCATTGGAATTACCCAGTCCGACTGTTCAACTGGTTCAATGATACCGACAATAAGAATTTCATCCATTTCTTCTTTGACATTTTGCTTATATTTAGGGTTCAGCCCGTAAGGCCACTACTTTACAGGTCACACCGATGGTTTCAGAGTGATGTGAATAATGGCTAGGTCCCCCGTGATTCCTTTGAGCTCAGAAAACTTTATTGGGAATAAGTCATGATATTCTGTGAGTAGCTCGGCAATTTTACCTATGGTTCCTTCATCCCAATAGTCCCCAATTTTGGCCAACTTAGGATGTTCGTCCATCCCGATATTAATTTCACATAGCTTGAGAGGCTGGGTAACATCAATATTCTTCAATGGGGGTCCAGTAACTGTACGTTCCCCCTCGGATTATGGGATAGAGATGTTCCAAGGATTATATTCCTCTTCTTCGAGCACCAAGCTCCGGCAGTCGACTATTTCTTGCATCTATGCTTCCCATGTCAGAAATTTTGGTGAAACGTGATAGCGTGAGTCATTAAATACAAAAGAATCGATGTCCTGTAGAGCTTCGTGGAGTGCCTCCATCCCCCCAATCAGCCCGAAGATTCCTATAAAGTCATCTTTTAGTGTGTCCCAGTGGCGGGTGCGTGGATGTAGCTCCGCATCTAAATACCATGCAACGGGGATAGGCCCCAAATCATGAATAAATATATGAACCCACTCTTCTATAGTCTGTTCGGACCATTTATCCATCCAAGTGAGCAGATGCTCACGAGGATCTCCTGGTCCGAGGAGCATCTTGATGCGTACATCAGCCGGGGGTGCGAACTGCAGGATCATCATATCCCAACATTCCTCCCAATCCTGGAATTCTTCCTTGTGGGTGTCCCACCATCACACAGGTGTTCCTCTCATAGCTAGATTAAGGGCCCATAACCTTCATTCCCATGGAACCACAACTTCCAATGTCCTCAGGAACTCCTTGATGCTACCAAACTCATCAAAATGGGGTAGATGTCTTACCTCTGAGGAAATGCAGCAGAAGTCCCTTGTGACTTGAAGACATCATAGCGTCCAGACATCATGCAACTGGTTTTGCCAATTCTCCATCTCCTCATTAGAGTTAGAGAAACATTCACTATCTAGCTCCCAATAGAGTACCCTGTCCACTGTGGGATTGATCCAATATTCGTTCCGCGCGGTCAATTTGTAAATGTGATCCACCTCTTCTTCACCACATACTAGTTCTATGGAGCGCTCACCTTCCTTAGGATCTAATGGTACTATCACCCTTGTTCTGTTATTTTAAAAAACCATGCTTCTCTTTTTAAGGTTGATGATACCACCCATATCTATGGTCTATTCCAATCCTAAGAGCGCAGGGTATGGGTCTGCATCTTCTACAATCTGAATTTCCTCGAAGTCAGCCTAGACCTTGACCCTAGTGATATCTACCATGATTCTTGATAGTCTCCCCAGAGGTATAATCTTCTACTAGCTGGCCATACACAACTCGATATTGGACCACTCCAATTTGGGTTCTCCCATTTGCTGCCAAGTTTTCTTAGGTAGCACGTTTGCATCTGACCCCAAGTCTAAGACAACCTGATCCATTTCATAGTTATCGATTTGGGTAGTTAATCTCATCTCACTACAGATGCATTTCCTATATCTACCTAGCTTAGGCACGTCTTGGACTTCCGGAGATAGGTGGGACTGCACTATGCATCTATCTATAAATGCCTAAAGGTTTTCTTCGGTTCATTGGTTGTGTAATAGCTTCATACACACTTGCAGGAATGGTCTCATCTCGTCACCCACCTTGAGGTGCGCAAGTGTCTGCACAGTAGCTCCCCTTGTCTCAGCAATGCCCTGGTAGACTGCGACAATTGTTTCTTGTCCCGGTTTTCGGTCCAACTCTTCTTGGTTGATAGGTGCTTGTCATATTAGAGGACCCCTCACGGCCTCCTTCTTAGGCCCCCTGGTGGCCATCGCACTGTGTGTTACAACATTCACACTCAGATTTCTGTCCCATAGTTTAGCCTTAACTCTTTGTATATTCTGCGTTGGTGTTGGCTGCTTTTCTTGCATTTTTGCTATCAAGATTGGACAATATTCAATCGCATGGTCTAGCTGTCTGCAATATTTGCAGTATTTACTTATAGGAATTGGGAAGTCCCTTGCAAAGTGTCCTACTTCCCCACAGTTATAACAGATTAGCTATCCGCGTCCTCGACCTGCACTTCCTCCCCGACCTCCCCTTCCCCTAGCTGGGGAGCCACCAATGTTTGCAGGAGATCTAGGTGACGCAAGGTCTGATTGAACCCTATACAATTTTCCTCGATCTATCATCAGATCATAAGTTTGACAGTTCTTCTCATCATGTCCTATCGACCGACAGAATATGCAGCATTTTTTCTTCAGTTCCAAGACGTACACACCTAGCCAGGGGTAATGGTTCGTATCATGCAGCCTTGCTACACCACATTCATCGCACCACAACGCAGATTCGCTTGAGCCTATACGCAATAGGTTGGGTTCTCCACTTGCTCCTGGGCGCATCGGACTAGGTCCTCCTGCATGTATGTAATCTTCCACTAGTGGGCACTGATCCTTCATATGTCCAGATGACCAACATCGTACGCACCATAGGTTGTGCTAGCTCCTTTTCCCCATTCCTTCCGTAGGTTCTAAATCTCCATGTGCATAGCTCTGAGATGCTCCTAAATTTGTTGTACTCCTACCGAAGTATCTTCTCTAGGCACAGCTTCCAGTTTCATGGCAGCTTCCAAAAATTTTACCTATGACTCGAATGTTTGGTGGCCCATAGGTACATGCAGGTGAGGTAGCAACATAGCGATCAACCATTCCGTATGTTGTCTATTGTCATACTTAATTCCTCCTTCCCTGATTACATTCTTTAGTCTTTGATTAGCTTCCCATACAAACTTAGTTGTTCCTTGCTTGAAATCTTTCACGTTTGCGATGATATGAGAGTAGGTCTTAGGTTTTCGGAAATGTTGTTTTAGAGTGTCCTTAATATCTTCAATGGATGCACTTATGTTTTGAGACATTTATTGCATATACCAGTCTAGAGCTCTCTCTTCGAAGGCCAAGGATAGCTGCACCCTTCTCATAGTATCGCTTTCCACACCTTTCGCAGTCCATACTGAGTCTACAAAAAACCAAAATCGGTCCATGTCCTCATCTCCCACACCTTTGAAGGTAGGTAATTTCAAGTGCGTTGCCATATCTTCTTTTGGAGGGGTTTCGGGTGGGGTATTACCCTTATGTGGTTTTGAAGGTGGTGCAGCTTGAGGGCTTTGTGCAACTGTTCCTTCTAATGTGATATAGACATATCTATCCCCTTCTAGGTTGGCTCAAAAGTACTTACTGCTCTGCTTTGTACTTTCGTTCAAAGTGGAGGTCATTTAACTATACCTGCTCTTCTTTTCTTCTCAGGCTTCCACTAATTTTCTTTGCATTTCCTGATCCCCTTCTCAAAATTCTGTCGGTCCCAAAAATGGAACCATTTGTTGGCTCGAGGGGTGCTGAGCTAGGCTCGGACATTAAGGCTTGCCAACAAACCCTTATAATACTGGCCCTTTCGATAGTGACCTAATTGCATAGGTGAAAGTCTCACCCGAACCAGTATGGGTGGGTGCTGGAACCAGGTTTCTGCACCCTAAGAGAGGATAGGTAAGCCAGGCAAAGCTGTTTTCAGCTTTATAATGACCACGTTGCCTATCTCAAAACTGGATCTATAGATCTCCTTCGCATCCACATGCGCAAGGTCAACTATACTTATTGTACTCAAAAAATCATATACTTCCAAAACAATAGTGAAGCATTACAATTATTCTTTGCATAAAACATAACAGAATAGACCCAGATGCAGAAGAAACACTTAACACAATACTTTCGCAGCTTAACACAAAATATTCATAACACAACATCTATCAAAGATTCACATCAACAGTACAAATATATTCAACTACGCAACAACCTTTCTCTTTCATTAATCCTTTAGTTCCTTCTTACAATACCCAAACCCAACCTACGCACACAGCAACAAGGTCTACACATAGCATGACTTGGGATCTCTGTGCACACAACCAGTAGGAGTCATTTCCCCAAAAACCCAAGTAGATCTACTAAGCCACAATTCGCATCAATATCTCATTATATTCTTGCCTTATAATTAAAAATGTCCCTCTATTTATAAAAATCTAGCCTAATCTTTCCTATGGTCCACAAACCATGGTTTACGGACTCTAGGTCTATGCTTTGACCCATTACAATGCTTTCGTGGCTTTGAACGACCCCAAAATCCCTGCGTTAGACTAACTATACACAAAAATATGCAAAATCGGACCAGTTTTGCAGCTTGCAGGAGACCCTGTTCCAACAAGAATGAACTCAGGGGGAGCATGGTAAATTTAGTACACATCGGATCTTTAGAGCTCATCTTTCTACAAGGGAATAGAAACCTTTTTTTCGTTTTGATCCGCCCTTTTCCCTTGATGTCAAAGGAGGAGATTATTTTGGTGTTTGAATAATGTTTATGATTAATGTATTTATCTATTTTGATGATCAAACACCATCATGGTTTCCATCAAGCCAAAAGGGGGAGATTGTTCGCAATATGATGCAATGTGTTGTCCTTGATGGAAACCTACCTGATGAAGTTGTCCTTGATGGAAACATACTTGATGAGTCGCCTTTTGATAACAACCTATTTGTTAAATATGTAAAAATGATGTATCTATAGATCAGTTTAGATGTGACAGAGAAAGGAATTCTAGTAAGGGGTAGAGCAATGATAAATATAATATGTCACAATGTATACACAGATTTGATGAAGGCAACCCACGTATGGAGGAAATGTATATGCTACTTTTATGAAGGAAACTTGTGTATACATTTAGAATTAATATATACGCAGTTTTTATGAAGAGAAGTTGTGTATACCCGCAGATACAAACAATCCAAGTCCCATATGCCTTTTGCGCTCTAAAATTATGATACCAAAGGGCATTACCATGGTATCAGCCCACAGTATTGAGTGTTGTATTTTCTATTTGATTCCATCCAAGAATACTATCAGCAGTTGTGTGGTTTTGACTCGTGGTATTAGTAAAGGTTAAATATATGTAAGGAGAAGAAGGTCATAGTGAAAATTTTGCATGAGCAAGGGTTATAACTGAATAATTTTCTCTAAGATATATCTACATGGGATGAAAGTTGTTTTACTTGATAGATCTGAATCTATGATGCAACCATGGATACAATGATGGTTCAGGATCTCTAGATCTGAAATAACTATGCTCTTGTGTGATCCATTGAAGATATGATTATATCTATGACCTGGCGCAAGTTTTTTGAAGTCAAGTGAAGAAATCTAGGTGAGTTCTATAGATCTGGTTCATTCTAAAAATTTTATATTTACATATCTATACCCTAGTTCGCCTCAGTAAAATCGCATATATACGCGGGTTTTCTTCAAAAAGGCACGTATGGAAGTTAAGGTTTTCTGAAGCTTATTGTAGAGGTTTTTTTGTTATTCCTGTATTTTTCTGATATCTGTCAATGAAGTCTTCTTGTAGATCTGGGTTGTCTGAATACTGTATATGCTGCTAAGTTTATTATGTAAAAATTTGATCAATAAGAAAATAAACATGCTTGATGGTGACTAACTAATGAAGGGCTCTGCATTTCTGACTGAAAGCCTCAGATCTGGATCTGAGACTGATTACATTCTGAAAAATAGTATTCACAGAGCTATACGCAGGGTTGAAGCCTTCATTATGGAAGTAGAAGCTTCCTGCCAGTAGAAGCTGGTGTTCTGATCAGGGGATTGAAGCTCCCTTCCAGTAGTGGCTGGTAAATGAGATTAGGGGGTTATAACTCCCTTCTAGTAGAAATTGGAAAATGAGAAAAGGTTGTAGCTTTCTGCAAGTAGATGCCTGCGTACTGATATGAGTCTGCATTAGTACAATATTGTAAACAGTTTTCCATATAATAAATATTGAAGAGAGAGACGACAGCAACGGTGGTTTTCTCCCGAATTAGGTTTCCACCTTAAATATTGGTGTTCATGTGTGTTGCTCTTGTGTGATGATTTATACTGCTATTACTGCACATATTTACTAATTATCTAACAGATGCATAACTGGTAAACCGAGTTAAAGATTGTTCCTGAATTTTTTTTCTAATCTGCAAATTTATATCAGTATACGCTAGTTTCTTTTATTATATGCACGTGTATACATGAGTTGGGTTCATCAAAGCTGCGTATGGAATTCTGTAAAGAAAAATTTAAAATCTTTTCAGTATGCTCTAAATATTGATTCCCCCCCCCCCCTCTCAGTATTTTTCCCAACAAATGAATCAACAATATGAATTTTGGAGGGAGAGTGGAGTTTATTAATAAGGACAACCACCAGCGGAACAATTTTTTAAGTCATGACGTAATGGAATGATGAAAAAATTTATTCAGTATGAGACACCTAAGATTCACATGAAAATGTGTTTTTATCCCTGGTGGAAGTATGCAAAGACTAACAGTAACACATAGTACCACACGTACACAAAATAACATGTACAATATGCTCATAATACCACATGTGCACAACACAACATGTACGACATGCACACAATACCACATGTATAACAATACCACATGTACGATATGTACACAATATCAAATGTACAAAAACAAAACCCTGCACAACGTGTACACAACACCACCTGTATAAAGTGTACACAACACCACCTGCATAGCATGTACACAGCATCACATTCACGACATATACATGGCACCATATGTACAAAACCGCACATGCAGGACATGTACACATCACCACCTACACACAACACCCCATGTACAACATTTACAGAACACCAAATTCAGAAAACACTACATGTAAAATCATACACATAACACCACATGTACATAGCATCATATATACAATATGCACACCATGCCATATGTACAAATAAACTCATATGAAACATTCATAAAGCACCATATGTACACAACACCGCATATCCAACATGCGCATAATACCATATGTACACAGCATCATATGTCCAACATGCGCAAAACACCATATTTACACAAAAATGCATAAACAACATGTGCATAACACTATATATACACAACACTGCATGCACACAACATCATAGGTGCACCATGTAAAACATATATACAACAATATTACTGAACATCCATAGACCACATATTGACTCTACCGAGAAACCTTGCTTCTAGTGTCTTTCCACTATTTATTCTTATTCTAGCTTGTTATAGATCACATTGCTCTCATTCTGTGATGTATCCCTCAACATTACCTGTCCATAACATGAACATAGGCATAGCACACGCATATAATATCAATTCATATCCACATCATACTAACCTTGTAGATATGTCAGGGATATTCTTCCTACTTAATTCCTCATAAACCAAGAACCCCTTCATGCCATTCACTTGCATAAGAAATCATTCCTCCACAAGAATGACTCTTGATGACCTTGTCAAACAATGACATACATACATACAAATATTCATATAAACATTAGCATAAAACAATCATGATCCCTGACGAATCTGTCAGAAAATGAAATACATACAGATATAATCAGCATAAAGGAATCATGATCTGTGAAGACCTTTTCAAACAAAAACATATGTGCATACATATATACATATATATACATAAACATAATCATGATCAAAACATAATTTCCATATATCATAAGGTCTAGTTTAAGAGAACTCCCTTTATCTGTGCACAACGTTCACAATATTGAGAACAATAGTTCCCAACTTAGCCAAGGAATTTTTTAACTTAAACCTAGTTACTTTACCTTTCCTACTTTATTTCTCATGATTGTTCTTTCATCATCCATTTATCCCAATGGACCCAACCAACTCAACCGAATGTCATATTCTTGCCTTCATTTTCCATTATACATGTACCAGGCTTCATCTAAGTCTTACATTACTTGTTGGGTTTCATCCAGTTCTTCCCGAACTCCATTAACTTTCCTCTTTACCAACAAATTCCCAAGACCCTCAAAGCATAAACTAGAAGACAAGAAACAAACAAGAGAAAACTATGAAAACCAATAACAATACAACACCACAAACAAAATGGCATGGCCATGCACTAGACACAATCAAGATTTCAAATCAAGTGCAACATATCACAAAATACCAAAATCACAAGACTAGAAACAAACACCATGACTCAATCCCCATGGTTTATAGGGAAATCTCACCTCGATCCTACTTCAATATTTCATGAAAGTCTCTTCTTACATTCAATATCTTGCATCATACTTCCATCAACACGTAATTTTCAATGCGTAAATAAATATAACAATAGACCAGTTACCTTACCTTGTTATGCCAAACGTACTGCCATATAATTGAACATGTCCATGCCTTATCTCAAGGGAATCCAAACCCCTTGATGGGTTCAACTACAACTACAAACTATTTAATATACCTGTCAAATGCATGTTCATGAATATAGCACATATCCACATATCGCCATACATAATAAAGGTTAAGAAGACTTCCTATATGCGAAGCAATCATTCGTTCAGAATTGCAGTTTCCAATCATAATCAAATGAATTCTCACCCAATTCCTTTATTTTACATTTTACCTTTTACCTTGTTACAATTGAGTCTTATCATCTACTATCATATCACCCAGATGATAATTATATAAACAAATCAACTATTACCTTGTCATGCTAATACCAAGCATGTTTGCATACAACTATTCACACATGTCAATCACATGTTCCAAGATCACGACAACATGTCTATTAATTTGAAGTAAATATTTACCAAGACTAACAAACATATCATAATAAACTAAAATTCATAAGACATAATGCTACAACTATCATATACTTACTCTAAATTACATATCAATCATTCTCAGCACATATGTGTTAGCGCAACCATCTCAAAACAAGATCATTTCCTCATATGATATTATATGTAAAAACTCATATCATGCAACTAATCAAACATTAAAATAACATATAGATGACATAATAGAAACCAAACACTCAAATAGCAAATAAACAAAATAACTAAGCATTCAAGCACTAGGCAGACAAAATAAGCAACTCATACCTTAACATATCTCGAGGGGGCTATATTTTTGGCACAATCAATATAAATTAGCATGATATAACTTCACAACATATCAAATCAAACATAAATAATGTTATGATGTCCATAACATTAATTAGTTAACATGTTCGCATAGTAAACTCATAAACAATTTTCATTCATGCATAACAATCACATATGCACAGTCAGTCTAGATTAGTACACCATAATATCACAAATAGATCGAAACACACTTGAATGTCATAAACCTAACCATCTACATAGGCCAATCCAAATTATCACGATACATATAACATAAAAATACTAGCTGCAGTGACCACAATCATCATGTGTATGACCGTAGTGCATACAAAAACAAGTTACTACCATTCATGACCATATGACACATATGCTTGTGACCACACTGATTAACTAGCATCTATATTACATGTAACCACAACAATAATAGAGAGACAAGCATATACATAACCATACTACATATAACAACCATTAACCAACATACTTGCATGCCCAACATACAAACATATATGGCGATATGGCCTTAATCTGAGGTCCATGCTGCAACCTTGCTGTGATAATCCCCTTCTCAAGATCCATATTAGCCAACACATTACTATCATAGCATACCAATAGAATCATGACGACAAAAACTACATATAATGATCTCATGATGCATATCCGACCTAACTCTAACCATGAAAATGCATGCATAACAACATATATGCACCAACAAGAATAAAAAATGTGTATACAACCGACATGCATTCATAACAAGCACATCCTAACAACAACGACATAAAATTCTAAATGACGACACAATTGCAACCATGACCACCACCATGCATATGTAGCAAACACATAGACCACAAGTATAAGGAACATGTATGCAACTGACATGTATGCATGTCCAACACACCACCCATCCAATCCAAGGGGGGAACCATGCTCTAATAGCACTATGCGGTATCAGATATCACACAAATATAATGTAAACCAAACAACACCCAAAGATAATGAAACCATATCTAATACTACCCTATAATTCCCTCCTCCCACATTTACCCAATCTAACAAGTCCACTGGGGTAAACATTGACAAGAAGCTACTATGATGTGATTCAACTCCCCCTATATAGTTAAGGATGTGGAACCAATAAAACACAACCAATCTTACTTTCCTTAGGAGAGACAGACCCTTAAAGAGGCAACCAACCCTTCTAGGTTCCTAACTCCTGATAAAACTTCTCATTTTGTTGATATGGAGCCTTAGAAGCTCCCATGACAAGCCATGCATGTGACTGAGGCCTTCTAGTCACTCCCACAATAAGGAATTACAATGACTGTGGACTTTTGCAACGAGTTCTGAGCAAACAACCCTGGATTCTGTGCCACTTTTTCAGGGCTAGGTCTCAAGCCACTACTTAGAACATCATGAAAGTTTTAGAAATGATACACAAACATGAAATCAAGATACTAATACAAACATTGATCAACGACTTGACCAGACCCCTACTAGCCATACTAGACAGTTCGTCAAACATATCACAAATATGTAATCTACAAGTCATAACAACATATACGAGCATAGGACTCTCATACTTAGATGATATCCATAGAGAAGAATGGATTCCTTATCAAAATAGTCACATTATCATATATTAGGCCATATTTTCATTATCCATTCAATTACTAAACAAAGCATGATGAGAGTCATGACTAAGATTTGTCATAAAACCATTCTTATAACTAGCATATAACCAACATAATAACAATGATAAAACAACCATCAAAATCACATAATAACAAGTACACATACCCATAAAAAATAAGAGGAAAAGAGCTCTTATTAAAATATGAAACATGAAACCAAGTCTAGGACTTCCACATACCACCTGACCATAAATTGGGTTGAACCACATCGTTCTTTCATACAATCGCTTGAGTTTCCTTAGGCTTTACCATATATCCCACCAAGGGATTCCTAGGCCCAAAAATATCATTAATACCACCAGGCTTTATCACATTCCCACTATATCACAAGGCCCTAAACAAGCATGGATTCCTCCAAATCTCTCCATGTACACTGTGAGGTATTTGTCTGTCTCCTAGTCTCTAGGATTTACCATATATATTGCCATTCACCGGTTGAGGATTCCTTGGCCTAATAGAGGGAATATACCCCTAGTATTTACCATATATCCCTCCATTCACAAGTCAAGGATTCCTAGGCCTGTTGAGGTACAAAAAATATAGCTTTATTGCAATTCCACCTTCACCAGTCTAGGGAATCCTAGGCCTTGTGTTCTTACTTAGAGACCACCCCATGCAGAATTGAAACCATCTAGCAATCCAACTCAACCAGTTAAAGAGAACCCATCACACCATGGCTATCTGAAAATGGAAATTCAAGGCTAAAGAACATTGTCACATCTATGAAAACCCATGCTAATGACAACAAGAGAACCAAGACACACATGGATGTGCCATGCATTTCAAATATAGTAAGGAAATAACACATGCAAATTGATACCTACAAATAATCTTGTTGTAGTCGCTTGATCCTTCTCTTCCTTGCTTGATCTTTTCTTAATTTTCCCTTCCTTTTATTTTCTTTATCAAATGCTATAATGCTCCAAGAATTATCTAAGTTCCCAAGAGTGTGTGTGAGAGAGAGAGCTCCAAAACTGAAATAAAAAAATTGTACCAATTGATCCTCGGAAGCATTTTGATTAATGATGCCTCTATTTTCATCATTTTCCATTATTTTACTTCATTTTTCTCCTCACATGCTACCTATGACCTTTCACCTTCCTTTTCTCCTATTTTCCATTATTTTCATAAATAAAATTCCAATTAATGTATTTCCTTTCCAAAGCCTTTTCCATTTCCTTTTCCAATTTCCCTTAGCCATAATAAAAAAAAAAAATGCCCGCACTAGGATGCTTTTCCAAAAATTCAACTTGGAATACATGTCCCATGACCTTGGTCTTATTTTGCCTTTATTAACTTTATTGTAGGTATTTTTGACTAGGTTTGTCACAACTCACCATCACCCTACCATAATTCCAGCCTAAGGAAGTAACGCATAAGTAAATTTCCTTCATCTCAAAATCTCTCACAAGGTCCTCATTACAAGATTGGATCAACTTCCCATCCCCTGTAAGTATCGATTCATCAACATACAAAATGAAGATAAGAAACTTTCCATCTACCACAATGTGAAAGAGATTAGAATCTACTTCACTTTTGGTGAATCCTTATATGCTGAGATATGCATTGATCAAAGTGTACCATGCTTGGGGCGCCTGTTTGATACCATATAGGGTTCTCCTAATTATACACACATGTGTCTCCATTTCATATGTCTTAAATTTCCTTGGCTGCAACAACACCATTGATAAAGGTGGCATTAACATCCATATGGTGGATCTTCCACCCCATATGCATAGCTAATTATAGAATGTTTATGATCGAGGAATAAATTTCCACTCGGGAAAATTTTCCCTCATAGTCGACTCCCTATACCTAAGAGAAGCATTTGGCCACAAATATTTCATTTTAATTATCAATGCTCCCTATACCACTAACTTGTTCTATGGTCTCGACATGACCTCCCATACATTTTTCTTCATGATGGATTCCTACTCTTCAACCATGTCATCAACCCACACAGGTTGAGAAATTTCTTCCTCAAATTAAGAAGGCTCTATATCAATGAGTTCTACCAGAGAGCCATATAACTAGCATACCTGTCTTGTGACATCCTCTATCTGTGATGAGATTAAGGATATACCACATGCTCCCATGCATCTTGTACCAATTTATTAGCTTCTCTATTTCTCTTCCTCCCCTCTCTGGAAAATTTTGGTTGAGTGGGGGGCTCCACTTGGACTCTTGTCTAGTCCGCAACATCTTGAAGCTCTTCATGAGGCTCCTCCTTTGGAGCTAGAAGATCCTCCACCAATGGGATATTCAACTCTCACTCTATATAGCATCTCATAGCCTTATCCTCATCAACTTTGAAATATCTCCTCACTACCGTCACCATAAGTGAGGGAAAACACACCCAGTAATTATGTGGTGCCTCTGTGTATCCTACAAAGGCTCCCATCTTAGTTGTAGGATCAATTTTATTCCTTCTATCCTTGGAGACATGAAAATACACAATAGCTCAAAAAATTCAAAAATGAGATACATCTGTCTTCCTCCCAGAGCAATCTTCGGGTGTGATCATGCCAAGTATTCTATGAGGGATCCTATTTTGAAAATAGACCATGGTGTTGCATGCTTCCACCCATAGATGTAAAGGCAGCCCCTGATCATGCAACATGACTCTTTTTTCTCCCACTATGCTTTTGTTCTTCCTTTCATCCACTGAATTTTTATGTGGGCTATGCAGTGCTATAAGTTCTCTTCTAATACCCTCTTTGGCACAAAATTTCTTGAAGGTACTAGAAAAATATTCTCCTCCATTATCACTTCTTAAGGATTTCAGTTTTTTACTAGTCTCCTTTTCAACCAATGCTTTGAATTCAAAAACAATTGAGAAAAAATCATCCTTCTTTTGCATGGATAAGATCCAACATTTTCTTGAAAATTCATCCAAAAATATTACATAATACTTATTTTATTTTATTGTATAGGTTGTATAAAATTTTCCACATACTTCAAAGTGTACTCTCTCCAAGATTTATCCATCTCTACTATCTCGGCCCTGGAAGGTGGATATGGAATACTTCACCAATGTGCATCCCTTACATACATCATGATTTTCAAGGGTGCATTTTAGGATATAGATGGTAATATTTGGCATGATTTTTAAGGCTCCATGGTGTAAGTGTCCCATGATCCTATGCCATATTTCTCCAACATCTCAACTCTACCTTCTCCTGGCCTACTACTGAGTGGAACGCAAACTTCCACCTCAATTTTGTAGATATTATTCACTCAAAATATAATATGTTTCACTTTCCTGGTAGATACATGCCTCAGAAAGGATTTCCCCTTACTGAAAACAACATCATATCCACGATCCTCCAATATAGCTATAGAGATCGGGTTCTCTATCCCCATATGCCAATATTTGTGTGGGAATTTTTCTCATGGGAAGATGAATAAATAGTTTTGTTCCTTTTATCCATTGAGGCTCTCCTTCCTATAATGTAATAACATTATGTATTTATGCTTTTTCTTTTCCCTTTCCTTTTGGTTTCTTTAGTGATTTTTGAACAAGGATATTTCTTAGATAAATTTTACCTGCAACAATCAATTTTTTGCATAAGTAGCCCTTAAAACTTGAGAGAATAATCATGTTGACAAAGAAGTGAAGAAAATTACTTGATTTCAAGTGTATTACTATCAACAAACTAGATATTTGGGAGCTTCTACTTGAATTGAAACATTAATCCAAAAAATCATGCACAGATACTAGTATTTTGGTTGCTCAACACCTTAGATCAGTCGATAAATGGTGTTTACCACTCAACTATGAGTGATATCATTGTGTGGATTCCACATTTATTCATGAGGTTGAGGATTTGGGATTAGAATCGTTTATTAAAACCTAATTAAGATGGATATATTTTTAAAATAGTGTAGCCATTCATATTTAGTTTTTCATTGATGGTTGCTATGATGAGTAGGGAATTAAATCCACTCTTTAAAATTTTTGAAATATCTCTACAACATGCTTTATCTCTTTCATTGATGTTTAAGGGAAAAATTATTGTTATTTATCTTTCACCGAGGTTAAGGAAATTGTAAAGGAATATTCTAAGGAATATTTCCATATAGGGCACTATTCATTTTACCTCTTTCATTAATATTTAATGGATTTCCTGAAACTTGAGATATAACAATATGAAACACTTCTTTGATCACCAATTGTTGAAATTCTAGTGAAATTTTTGAGTGAAAACTACACCCATGCATATGATAGTGTGGAATATATGGAAATATTTATGGCCAATGAAAAGGATGTAAAATTTTCCAATGTTCACAAGGAGTTTTTCATGATTGGTGACATGGATTGTATAGAGAGATGGCATCACCACCATCCACATGACATAACTAATGGATGATATCTTATTTCCATTTACCTAAAATTATGGTTAGGATATCGTTTTATCATTTTTAGTGGAGTTTCAATTGGCACAAGTGAACTAAATTCGGGTTATATCTCAATAGTTAAAAAAAAAATTCCAATTTCCAATATCCCCATCGATGGAGATAGACACTTTTATTCAAGTTTAATCGGGGCTTTTATGTATTTATCCAATTGTCGATGATCTCATTAGTGACCAATTAACCTTTTGATATGTGTGTGTGTGTTTATCTACATATTCATAGATATATTTATATTTCTTGTTACCTAAGAAGAGAATGAGATTTATCATATATATTCTAAGCTTTTGAGTTCAAGGAAAATAAATTAGAAATGGATTTTAACGACTACCAGGAAAAGAGTATACTCCATATTATAATAATTATAAGTGTAGCAAAAGAAGGTGGTACCTTAAATTTTAAGAAAACAAATTAAAGTGTGTGATGAGTACTGAACAAGCTGATGGTAGAAGTTTCCTAAAAAAAAAAAAAATATTAATCAACTAAAATGAAAATTACATAATTTATGCTGGAGCTTAAAAACCCAATGCTACTTATTGGCCCAAAGGTCACATTGAGAGAAGGGGGGTCAAATAGTGTGACTTTAATTTCACAATTGAACAATCTTTCATATTCATACATCTATATAGAAAGGAACCATAAAAACTATGTCATCAATCATATAAATGCATAATAATATTAGTAGCATTACTAAAAGTATAAATAAAACAAGAAAGCATCACATCATAAGGAGACACAAATTTTTAGGTGTAAATCCAATTAAGAGAAAACCACCAACTCTTCTTCTACTTAGTATTCAATTTCTTTACATAAATTTGCAAGCCCCAACATTCATTGGTAAAATACCCCCAAATATATTTAAGTTTCCACTTGTGTTAGGCTACAACCTGATTAAGGCTCGAACCTCAATGATGAGTAGGCTCCGACCTGCTCTAGGCTCCAACATCATTAATGAGTAGGCTCCAAACAGCTTTAGACTCCAACTTGAGTGAGGTTTCAACCTCATTCTTCTGCTTCCTTATCAATATCTATTGTTAATCATATTGTTAACCAAGTCCTGCTTCAACCATAACTTCTATTTGGTCATTCAAACCCTTCCTCGGAACTTGTCCTCTTCATGTATCCAAAACACTTTTAGAGTTATCATAGACCTTCCAAGCACACACAAGAGATTCTGGTCATCAAATAAGAGTGAAGAAAATGTATAACCCCTTTTTTTATGTCAATATCTGAGTTTTGAATTCCCAACTTCTTCTAGATCTCATTTTGGATAAACAATGGTGCAAAACATAAAATAAAAAAATAACCATATATAACTATATAAAAGTTGGTTAAGTATTCTACAAACTAATAATTTCTAGGTGCCCTCCGAATGTTTCGCCAGATTCTTGAACTAACCACTGGATTCTACAATTTGTTCTACAAAATTCCAATTCAAAATAAAAAAAATAAAAAAAAATCCAACTTGATAGTTTTCGGGGGTCAAACCCACAACCACAAGGTTCCCACCAAAATCCAGTACCAAGAGCACTATGAGTGTGCTTTTTATAGTGTATGACTTAGGTTTTTATTTTTTTACGATATGTCAAGCATGGCTACCAATTGCATTATGAGACATCACGAAAATTTTCCACCTCGGAGTATCAATATACCTTTTCACATATCCATAGTGGATTCTACCATAATTGTAATTTATACCAAAGTTTCCACCATCTCTTTGATATTCAATACTTTAGGTCTTGATATGATATAACATTCACAATCCATTGAATTTAGCAGTGTTGAGCTATATTAAATGTATATGACTTAACTCGGCCTTCAACCATGAACCATAACTTTGCACTATAACTAGAACACAAGAAAACCAATAACTTGTAATGACGATCAAATATTAAATTGACTTTCAAATCAGAAATCATCCCATCCATCAAACATGCCTTTGAACTTTCTATGTTAGACAAGAGATATTTTTATGTATCATTACCATATAATTCATCAAGCATTGGATTGGTATGTATATGATATTGGTGGTCCCAAGCTGTGGGATCAGCTGAAGATAGGTTGTGCTTTAAGGAGATAAACCATGTTTTGCGCCAATGGTTTTAACCATATTAAAGAGGTTAATGTTTTAACAGTGAGACCTGGAGCTCCGTAAGCCACATGACCTTGCCATATAATCATGACCAAAGGGTCAATGGTCATCCATTTGTTGACCTCATCATGATCACATTATCCATGTGGCACACCCTGAGTGGGCCACGTGTCATCCAAGTTTGTGCCTATTATACAACTCAAAATACCATTTATGCCTTCCATGTGGTAGCCTAGTGGATACACATTAGTGCGTTGACGTTAGTTGGTGATGTTATCACTAGACTGGAATAGGTTGGGCTGCATCAACCTCCAACGTAGCATAACTATTTCAAACCAAATTTTAACTAGAAGTTAGCCCTTCTCGTCTGAGAGCGCTCTCTCAAAATACCTGTAAGAAACTCAATATAAAACTCAAAATTTTAGAAGGCTAACTCTGTACTTTTCATGTGATTTTTGTAGGTGAAAGTGTGTGATGACTACCACCTTTGGGCATGGAGACAGCTAAGGAAAATCGGTTACAAACAAACTGTTTTCATGGAAGCTGAGGCAGTTTCGGCTGCAAAATGGTGTCAAATAAAAAATTTACAATAAAAAAAACACAAATGAAGGAATTTGGAGCATCTAACATGTTATCACCCAAAACAAAATTCAAAACATCATTGTGTCAAGCTTTTTTTTGGTCATGGTTCAAAATTGGGTTTATAAGTCAATTTAGGATTTGATCAAGGGTAGGTTAGATTTTCATAAGTTCAAAGCCCATCCTTAAGTCCAAATAAAGTCTTTTTTAAGGCCCATTCATTGTCAAGTATCCATAATTTCCATTTTTGGGTCATTTCCTAAAGTTTCATTTCAAAATTGGTCAATTAGCCAAGAAAACTCATTTTCATAGCGCCACTAGTTCAAAAAAGTTGATTTGCGTTATGAAAACGCTAATAGTTTCATAGCGCAAACAGGGAAAAATACACTGTCGGTGCTACGAAAGCGTGGTTTCTAAACTGCCTTGTCATTTGAGCTGAAATATGTCAAAATTCATTGGGAAATGGTAGGTTAGTGATATCATAAGTCAATTAATGATGAGATTTAGTGTACTTAACCACATTGCAGTCATCATGGTCATGATAGGGTATGAATGAGGCATCATTCAGTTATGAGATGAAATTTTAAATTCAAAATCTTGCCTAACTGGTCATTCTTGTTTCCTTTTCCTCCATTCGAGTGTCTAAGCTCTGAAGTGTCAAGCCAAACCTGTGGTTGTTCCATAAAAAGGTTTTATACATCTTAATCAAGTGAGGCTGATATAAACTAATCAAGCGAGGCTATTGTTTCACATATTCCAGTGAGGATGATTCAATTTATCAAGCAAGGCTGACAGGTTTTCTATGAAGCATGGCAAAGGAAAAGAAAAACCACAAAGGGGGACACTGCTTGAGACATGAGCCTGAAGATATGAAGGCCATAATTGAAGACCCAGAAGTGATGGAGGCATTCAGAAGAGTAGGTTGTCTTTGGTTTTGTGAAAATTAGCAGGGTTGCCACACACAGGTGTCCAAAGAATTTTCCTTGAACTTCAATGGAACAACTACCAAGGTTGGGATGCTAAGTGTGTCAATTTCACTAGAGATTATTGTTGCTATTATAGAGATACCAAGAGGTCAAGAAACTTGGTTTAAAGGTTTCAAATTTGATATGGAGAAATGTAAAGAGTTTATGAAACCTGAGTATGCAGATATGGACCTCAATAATGCTATCCCTAGAAGTTGCATCAAAGACACTTATGCAAAGATATTTCTCATCATTCAGATATATTTTACATGTGAAGGCAAATATCATAAGGTTTACACATATCATTTCAAGCTGCTTTTTCATTTCACTTAATTTTCCCTTTTATCTGCATAGGAGTCTTGCAAAAGTGGTTGATAAAGTACAAGAAAAATCTGAAGGTTGTGAAACATCTTTGTTTCATCATGGTTTTATGAAGTTATTGATTTTGAATGAGCTTCAGAAGATAGGCAGGGATTGGTCATCCTTTTTTTTTATAAATGGTTTTGAGTTGGAAACCCTAACTCCTACTAGAAACCCTAAAACTAAAGGAACTCCATCACCACCAGTAGCAGATTCTAGTCAACATGTGGTTGCAAAACCAAAGAAATTTTCAAAACTGAAGCCAAGGAAACATGTTGAGAAAAGGATAGAGAAGACATAAGTTCTTGATACACCAACTCTATCACTTGCAAAATAGAGTTCAAATATTGTCAAAGAGGAAAAATAGAAACAAGATGTAAATAAGCAGGAAATCAAAAGAGTGACAAGAAGCCAAGTAGTGTTATTAAAGGGAAAAACAGTTGCTACAGATACAAAGGAAAACCCAGTAATGAAGGGAAATTTAGATGAAATCCTTCATGAAATTGACATAGAGGAGACACCCATTGTTCAAGCTAAGTTCATTGGAGAAAATGAGCATAAACAGAAAAAGGCTAAGTTTGCAAAAAATCTTGAGTTTGAAGGGGAGGATGCAACCTTTATCTTTCAAGCAAGAAAACCTATAACTAGGCATGCTAAGAATCTCAAGGAAGGCAGCAAGGAAGTTCAAGAACCTATTGAGACAGCTAAAGCCCCCTGAAGAATGTTGGAATATTGTCATTGATGTCAAAGGATGTGGCAAAGGAATTGGCAAAGGCATGGGCAACGAAGAAGAACAGCAGAATTGCAGAGATCAACGATCAGCAGGATCAGCAGCAAAGAACAAAGGAAGAATGCATTTATAGTGACAAGCAGTGAATTGAAGGAGAATTGTCTAAAGACAGGGTTTATTTGAATTAACGGATATCAGAACCCCTGCGAAAGTTAATTCATGTATAAATATTAAATATAATTCTGATGGAGGAGAAAGAACATATGTGTATGGTTGAGTTTCGGTGATACTCTGTTAAGGTGGAAAATACCCAGAGCAATTGGGGTATTGCTTGGTTCAATTCTCGTACGAAATTCCCTGCAACCCTGTGTGATGATCTATGGTTAGTTTTGTGTTGTTGTATATGATATCGGCTTGCTAAGGTCACGGCATAGTGAAGTGAATCTACATAATGGAGGGATTAATGGTGCTCTGGTTCTGTAAGTTGTTCGAGGAACCAATACGATCGACAGTGGAGTTATACGCCTCTGCCTCTGTGTAAGTATGGAAGGTCTACGAGTCTCGGCATTGACTGTGTAATAGAACTTGGAGTATGAATAAATCTATTATATAAAGAAAAAAGTGAAGCGGAGTTTTAATCGTTTAAACAATAATTCTGACGGAACCATGTGCTAAGACGGAACCGTGACCGAGAGGAACAGTGATGGCAGTGTGGAGCGAAACCGTGGGTTTCATCGCACCACCTTTCGATGATACGCGGTATTTTCTGGATGGGGAGCGATTCCATACAGGTGTTGACACGCGTCCCTGCAAAACCACCAAGTGCATGATAACTATCGTCCATCGCACGTTAACAATCAACCCAGGATGGCCAACGATATTTCTTTTGCGCCGTCGATCTAAAAAAAAGCCATCGAATAGTGATCGCTTGATGAAGAAGTGTGGACGATAATGAAGATACATGACGAATAACACAAGTATGATGCGCCATTACACGTTATTGCTCGTGCAAGTTGCCCAAGCGATATCCGTCGATTTGGAGGGAAGCCATCGGACGGTGATCGCTTGATGAAGATGCACGAAGGATTACTCAAGTAATAGCACACCGTATATTGAGATGAATGGCGGAGATTGAGTGCGGGGGCATAACTAGCACACCAGATATCAAGACAAGTGCCTCCGTAGTTGACCAGGAGATCAAGTGCTGACCTTAGATCAACGGTGGAGATTAAGTGCGGGGGCACCAGCCAAAAAATTTCATCCGTACGGCAAGAACCCCCGCAGTGACATAATGATGACTATGCAATATTTTTTTATCAATTAATTAATATTTTAATTAAAAAATGAAAACCCCGAGGGACAAACTATTGGAAATATTGTAAAAGGAATACCATTAGCGGTTGAAATGGTTTTTTGTCTCATGGTTTTAATAAAGGTGAGAACTATATAAATGAAAAATATTATTATTCGAAAATGTAAGGTGTGAGGGTGGACGAAGAAGGAATTCCTCTAAGGAGTATCTGTATGGACAGATGACGTGCTTAATTGATGATTCTGAGTCCATGATGCACCCATCGAGATATTGATCTAAAGGTGATGAGTCTTGAGATTATTCAACAGAAGAAACGATGAAGAGGTAGTGCATGTCTGCTGAAGAACACATATGGATCCGGTTGGAGTTTCTGAAGATTTATATACACAGAAGGATACACGGGATGATGAATGCATATATTCTCTAAAGTCTGGATCACTTCTGATGTTTAGGGTACAGTGGTCTGCAGTGAGTCTGAGGGTTGAAGACTTCAGTTTGGAAGTATAAATTTTCTGCCAGTAGAAACTGGTGTTATATTCAGGGGGTTGAAGCTCCCTTCCAGGAGAGGCTGGTAAATGAGAGAAGGTTATAGCCTTCCACAGGTGGGTTCCTGCGTGCTGGTATAAGTCTGCACCAGCATATATTGTAAGAATTTTTCTCTATAATAAAATATTGAAGACTGAGATTGCAGCAACGGTGGTTTTCTCCCGAATTGGGTTTCTACCTTAAATCCTGGTGTCCATATGTGTAGTTCATGTTTGATGCTTTGTTCTGTTATTTATGTTCATGCTTAATGCTTATCTGATGCAATTCTCTAAGTAAAGACATAATAATATATCTGGACATACATGTTGGATGCAATACTGTAACATATGGTTTTAAGAGAAATGAAAGAAAAATTGTTCAGCTTTAAATATTGATTCATCCCCCCCCCCCTCTCAGTATTTTTCCCAACAATTGGTATCAGATCAGGTCCTTCTGAAAAAGCTTAGCCGCTAGAAGGAAGATCATTCAAGATGAGCAATCAAGATGGAACAACATCTATTAGGCCTCCACTATTCAATGGAAACAACTTAATCTTTTGGAAAACAAGGATGATATCCTATCTTCAGTCTCTGGGAGCAGATGTATGGGCTATTGTTGAAGGAGGATATCAATATCCAGCCTCAGTACCAACATATCCAACAGAAAGAAATAATTATGAAACAAATGCAAAGGCAGTCAATGCTCTATTGGGAAGTCTAACTGAATCAGAATTTGTCAAAGTCATGCAGCTGAATACAACAAAATCAATATGGGACAAAATCATTCTAAGCTATGAAGGTGATGCAAAGGTAAAAAGTGCTAAACTTCAAACTCTCAGAATCTAATATGAGAATCTAAAAATGCTTAATGAAGAAAGAATTGCAAATTTCTTTCTACGTCTTGATGATATTGTAAATCGCATGAGAAATCTGGGAGAAACAATTACCGAATCCACTCTGGTTGAGAAAATTTTAAGATCTCTAACAACAAAATTTGAGTCAAAAGTTTCAGGTCTTGAAGAAAAGCAGGATCTTCAAAATCTTACTGTGGTACAACTTCATGGCATACTAATTGCATATGAAATGAGAAGAGGAGGACCATCTGAAGTCAAAGAAGCAGTCTTTAGAACTTCTACAAAAGGGAAGGAAGTACAAATAACAGAAGGATCAGGATATATCTCAGAAGAAGATGAGATAAACTTCATAAAGAAACTTCAACTTGGCACAGGACGGTTCAGAGGTAAGCTTCCTTTCAAATGTTTTGATTGTGGAAGAGTTGGTCATTATGCTGCTAAGTGTCCTTATAAAGAAACACATAAAAAGGGGAAGGAACTAGAAAGAAGGAATAAGAATCATTTTAGCACTACAAAGAGTTACTATACTCATGAAGACAGTGATGGGTTATCTGATAGTGAGGAATAATGTGAACAAGATCTTAGACTTCTCATGGCATTTGAAAACGAATCTAGAGGAGAAAAGGATACCTTTGTGCATGCTCTAGAAGACAGTGATTTTCTTAATGAAAAAAATAAACTCAAAATTTTCTTAGAAGAGAGAAAAATAATCATAGAAACTCTGAAGAATTAGCTTGAAGATAAAGAGAAACACAATGAGAAATTAGAGTGTGAAGTAGTAGATCTAAGAAAAGAACTTGAGAAAATAAAGACTCTGAATCTTAGATTTGCTAAAGGGTCTGAAACCTTAGATGAGATTATCAAGGTACAACGTTATCCTCTTATAAAGACAGGTCTTGGATATATCGGAGAATCTTCTCAGGCTTCAACACCAAATTATCTAAAAGCAGTTACAGTTGGTTCACAACATGCTGCCACTCAGCAAGGAAATAAAGAGTCTTTACAGGTAAAGCATGATCATTTCAATTCAAGGAACACTACAGGAATGTCTTTCAAAGAAACACCAATCAACAGATAAATTCATATAGAAGATCTTATGATCGCAGAAATTTCTTCTTCAATGGAAAATGTTTCTCATGTCACAATTTTGGTCATAAATTTGTTCAATGTGTAGCATATAAAACTATTATGACAAGAGAAGCAAGAAAGAAAAGGATTGATATTGAAGCAAAGAAGAATACTTATAAAAACTTTTCTCCTCTTCAAAATGAAGTTGAATGCACTTAGTGCAATAACTTTGGCCATGAAGAATCTGAATGCAGGAGAAAAGTTCAGCCAAAAGAACGTGTTCCTTCAAGCTCCAAAGTATGGAAAAAGAATGAATTACAGGTTGAAAATTGTGGCATAACATTATTTGCAGAAGATGAAGAAAACCAATGGTACATTGATAGTGGATGCTCAAGACACATGACAGGTGATAAAGACAAACTTCTTGCATATAGTGCTCTAGAAAAGGAGAAGAATGTTACATTTGGAAATGATACTCATGCGGTCATTAAAGGAAAAGAGTCTGTTTTCCTAAAATATAAGGTGAAAGCTAATGAAGTCATGTATGTGGATGGATTAAAGCATAACTTGTTAAGTGTAAGTCAAATGTGTGATCAAGGAACTGAAGTTGTCTTTAGTTCAAAAGAATGTGTGGTACGTGATCTTGATACAAGTAAAGCAATTATAAAAGGAAAAAGAACTCCAAACAACCTGTATATATTGAAGAACCCCAAAGAACAATGTTATTTGAGTAAATCTTCAGAAAATTGGCTGTGGCATAGAAGGTTGGGGCATCTGAGCTTCTCTCAAATCAACAAATCAAGCAGACTTAAAGCTGTTCTTGATCTTCCCAATATTACTCTACCTGAAAATATCATATGCAAATCTTGCCAATTCGGTAAGCAAACCAGGGTACAATTTAATGCCAAGGAAGGATCATCAAGTAAGCCTTTAGAACTCATTCATACTGACATATGTGGACCTATGAGGAAAAATTCACCCCGCAGTGAAGAATACTATATCTTATTCATTGATGATTTCTCTAGAATGTGTTGGATTGGGCTGCTTAAACACAAAGATGAAGCATTTGAGAAATTTCAAATATTAAAAGCACTAGTTGAGAATGAATTAGAATTAAAAATAAAGTGTCTCGGATCCGATCGAGGAGGAGAATATACATCCAAATTATTTCTTGAATTCTATGAATAACACGGCATTAAAAGACAGTTCTCTGTAGCTGGCACTCCACAATAGAATGGTGTTGCAGAAAGAATGAACAGAAAAATTCAAAAAATGGCTAGAGCTATGCTTGATGACTCTGGAACATCTGACACATTTTGGGGAGAAGCAACACATACAGTAGCAAACATTCTCAACAAAGCACATGTTTGTGTAAATAGTAATAAAACTCCATATGAACTCTGGTATGGTAATCCTCCCACTATAAAGCATTTTAGAATTTTTGGGAGCAAATGCTTTATCAAGAATAATGATGAAAAACTTGGCAATTTTGAACCCAGAGTAGATGAGGGAATATTTCTTGGTTACTCTTCTAGGAGTAAGGCATATAAATGTTACAATAAAAGACTTCGAAAGATTTTTTAATGTATTGATGTTGTTATTGATGAGTCTCCTGCAGCCCCAAAAGAAGAAAAGCAAACAACAGATGAAGATGATGAGGACACATATCCTTCTACATCAAACAATAATGATACAAACAGTGCACCCAGTGAAGAACCTGAAGAGGAGTTGTCTGAAAAGGCTCCATCTAGATATGTTCAAAAGAATCATCCAAAATCTCAAATTTTGGGAGAAAAGGAATCAAGTGTACAAACAAGAAGGACTCTTGTGGGATCTTCTAGCAATCTGGCATTTCTGTCCACTGTTGAACCTCATAGTGTCAGTCAAGCTAGCAAAGATGAATTTTGTATTCAAGCCATGAATGAAGAGCTTGATCAAATTGAAAAGAATCACACTTGGGAATTAGTACCAAGACCTCATGACAAAAATTTCATTGGAACCAAATGGATATTCAAAAAAAAGTTAAATGAGAATGGGGATGTTATAATAAATAAAGCTAGACTGGTTTGCAAAGGGTATGCTCAACAAGAAGGTATAGACTTTGAAGAAACCTTTGCTCCTGTAGCTAGACTTGAAGCCATAAGAATGTTTCTTGCTTTTTCAAGTTTCCAACAAATCAAAGTTTAACAAATGGATGTTAAATCTGCTTTTCTCAATGGTGATCTAGAAGAAGAAGTTTATATAGAACAACCAGAAGGGTTCATTTTGGAAAATGATGAAAAAATTGTTTGTAGACTTAAGAAAGCTCTATATGGTCTCAAACAAGCTCCAAGGGCATGGTACTATCGTCTTGACAAATATCTCCATCAAAAAGGATTCTCAAAAGGATATGCTGATAGCAACTTATACACAAAAAATAAAGATGACAAACTATTAGTTGTGGTTGTATATGTTGATGATATCATTTTTAGAAGTAATTAAGAATCTATGAGTCAGAAATTTTCTTATGATATGCAGCAGGAATTTGAAATGTCTTTACTTGGGGAACTAACATTATTTCTTAGATTGCAAGTGCAACAAGCAACAGATGGCATTTTCTTATCACAAGCAAAATACCTTAAGCAAATCCTAAAGAAGTATGGCATGGAAGATTGCAAACCTGTAAGTACACCAATGATAACCGGATGTAATCTCAGTTCTAATGATGATTCTCCCATGGTGGATCAACCAGAATACAGATCTATGATAGGAAGTCTACTTTATCTCACTGGGACAAGACCAGACATTATGCATGCAGTTGGGATTTTTAGACGATTTCAAGCCAATCCAAGAGAGTCTCACCTTCAGGCTGTGAAAATAATATTCAAATATCTACAAGGAACTCAAGATTTTGGACTATGGTATCCTAAGAATGTTGATATTACTCTTCATGCATACACTGATGCAGATTGGGCTAGAAGTGTTGATGATCGAAAAAGCACTAGTTGTGGTGCATTCTATATGGGGCCATGGTTAGTATCTTGGTTCAGCAAGAAGCAAAGCTCCATTGCCTTATCTACAGCAGAAGCAGAATATGTGGCTGCAGCATCATGTTGCACTCAACTTCTTTGGATGATGCAAACCCTACAAGATTTTCAAATCAAATGTTCACCCCCTATCTCCATTATGTGTGATAATACAAGTGCCATCAGTATCTCAAAAAATCCTGTTATGCATTCCAAGACCAAGCACATTCCCATCAAATATCACTTCTTACGAGAACAAGTGCTTGAGCAAAAGGTGAAATTAGAATATGTTTCCTCCAAAGAACAAGTTGCTGATATATTTACCAAACCTCTACCTAGGGAAGCATTCGAATATCTCAGACAGAAACTGGGAGTAGTCTCTGCCATGCAGAGGATCAGGTCTACTTAATTGCAGAAGTCTAAATTGGTTGTGAGGTGCTGTTAGGCATCTCTGAATGCACAGGCTCAGGGGGAGTATTGGTCATGTGAAAAGGATGAATTGTTGGTCATATTATGTTTGAAGATGCAACATGATCTTAGGGGGAGCATGGCACTGTCAGGTCAACAGTTCTTGATCAAACTCTTTTCCATTGATGTCAAAGGGGGAGGAAAAGAAACAAAGGGCGTCTGGTCATCAGAGGAAGAATATTTCCATCAATGCCAAAGGGGGAGATTGTTGGAATATTGTCATTGATGGCAAAGGATGTGGCAAAGGAATTGGAAAAGGCATGGGCAACGAAGAAGAACAACAGAATTGTAGAGATCAACGATCAGCAGGATCAGCAGCAAAGAACAAAGGAAGAATGCATTTATAGTGACAAGCAATGAATTGAAGGATAATTATCTAAAGACAGGGTTGATTTGAATTAATGCATATTAGAACCCCTGTGAAATTTAATTCATGTATAAATATTAAATATAATTCTGATGGATGAGAAAGAACATCTGTGTATGGTTGATTTTCGGTGATACTCTATTAAGGTGGAAAATACCCAGAGAAATTGGGGTATTGCTTGGTTCAATTCTCATACGAAATTCCCTGCAACCCTGTGTGATGATCTATGGTTAGTTTCATGCTGTTGTATATGATATCGGCTTGCTAAGGTCACGGCACAGTGAAGTGAATATACATAATGGAGGGATTAATGGTGCTCTGGTTCTGTAAGTTGTTTGAGGAACCAATACGATCGACAGTGGAGTTATACGCCTCTGCCTCTGTGTAAGTATGGAAGGTCTACGAGTCTCGGCGTTGACTGTGTAATAGAATCTGGAGTATGAATAAATCAATTATATAAAGAAAACACTGAAGCAGAGTTTTAATCATTTAAGGAATAAGTCTGACGAAACCATGTGCTAAGACGGAACCGTGACCGAGAGGAACAGTGACGACAGTGTGGAGCGAAACCGTGGGTTTCATTGCACCACCTTTCGATGATACGCGGTATTTCCTGGATGGGGAGCGATTCCATACAGGTTTTGACACGCTTCCCTGCAAAACCACCAAGCGCACGATAACTATCATCCATCGCACGTTAACAATCGACCCAGGATGGCCAGCGATATTGCTTTTGTGCCGTCGATCTGAAAAGAAGCCATCGGACGGTGATCACTTGATGAAGAGGCGCGGACGATAATGAAGATACATGACGAATAACACAAGTACGACGTGCCATCGCACGTTATTGCTCGTGCAAGTTGCCCAAGTGATATTCGTCGATCTGGAGGGAAGCCATCGGACGATGATCGCTTGATGAAGATGCACGAAGGATTACTCAAGTACTATTGCACCAGATATCGAGATGAATGGCAGAGATTGAGTGTGGGGGAACAACTAGCACACCAGATATCGAGACAAGTGCCTCCGCAGTTGACCAGGAGATCAAGAGCTGACCTTAGATCAATGGTGGAGATTAAGTGCAGGGGCACCAGCCAAAAAAATTTCATCCGTACCACAAGAACCCCCGCAGTGACGTAATGATGACTATGCAATATTTGTTTATCAATTAATAAATATTTTAATAAAAAAATAAAAACCCCGAGGGCCAAACTATTGGAAATATTGTAAAAGGAATACCATTAGCGGTTGAAATTGTTTTTGGTCTCATGGTTTTAATAAAGGTGAGAACTATATAAATGAAAAATATTATTATTCGAAAATGTAAGGTGTGAGGGTGGACGAAGAAGGAATTACTCTAAGGAATATCTGTATGGACAGACGACGTGCTTAATTGATGATTCTGAGTCCATGATGCATCCATCGAGATATTGATCTAAAAGTGATGAGTCTTGAGATTATTCAACAGAAGAAACGATGAAGAGCTAGCACATGTCTGCTGAAGAACACATATGGATCCGGTTGGAGTTTCTGAAGATTAATATACATAAAAGGATACACGGGATGATGAATGCATATATTCTATGAAGTCTGGATCACTTCTAATGTTTAGGGTACAGTGGTCTGCAGTGAGTCTGAGGGTTGAAGACTTCAGTTTGGAAGTAGAAATTTTCTGCCAGTAGAAACTGGTGTTATATTCAGGGGGTTGAAGCTCCCTTCCAGGAGAGGCTGGTAAAAAAGAGAAGCTTATAGCCTTCCGCAGGTGGGTGCCTGCGTGCTGGTATAAGTCTGCACCATCATATATTGTAAGAAGTTTTCTCTATAATAAAATATTGAAGACTGAGATTGCAGCAACGGTGGTTTTCTCCCGAATTGGGTTTCCACCTTAAATCCTGGTGTCCATATGTGTATTTCATGTTTGATGCTTTTTTCTGTTATTTCTTTTCATGCTTAATGTTTATTTGATGCAATGCTATAAGTAAAGACATAATAAGATATCTGGACATACATGTTGGATGCAGTACTGTAACAATGGTTTTAAGAGAAATGAAAGAAAAATTGTTCAGCTTTAAATACTGATTCACCCCCCCCCCCCCCCCTCTTAGTATTTTTCCCAAAAAAGAAGTGGTTGATCTCTCATCACCTACGGTAAATCATGCAACCAACATAACAAAGAAGGGAGAAGAAAAAATGACAGAGTTTCAACATCTTGAGGAGAAATTGAGGTTGGAAAACTAAGAAATTGTTGTGATGAGAAAGAGGGCTAGAAAGCACAGTATTGAGAAAGCAGAGTTTAAAAGAATGAAAGCACTTTGGGAAGGAAAAACTAGTTCTATTTCTGAAATTCGAAGTAGTGCAGAACAGTTTTTCAAATGGACAGTTCCAGCCATCAAGGAAGCCAAATTTGTTAGAGTAATAAATACTCACTTGAGAGCTAATAAAAGAAGACCTAAAGATCAATTGGAGGACTTGGAGCAGCAACTGAAATTGATTCATGATGATTTAAATAACAAAAGTGTTAAAATGATAATCATTGAAGAGTCAAAAGCTGAATCAAGTGAAAATGAAGAAGGGACCTCATGAAGGCTGAAATGACTGTGTTTTCAGTTCATATGGATTTTTGATATGATGGAATCAGTTTTATTTTGAGTTTTGGTACATTTGAAATTTCTATTTTGGAAAATTTTGGACAAAACTGCCCACTCAGCAATTTCGTAGCACAAATAGTGTACAAAGGGAGAAAAGCGCTACGAAACTGCTGTAGCAGCTTTTCTGCCCTTTTTCATCAACTTTTGAGGGGTAAAAACATGAATCAAGAACTAAAAATGCTGAGGAGGATGTATTTAAAGATAATTAAGTTATTTTTGGAGGAAATAGGTCAAGATTTTGAAGAAAAAAGGGTAAAAAAGCAGCGCTACGAAAAGCGCTACGAAACTGTGTTGTTTTCGTAGCGCAGTCTATTACAGCTCATTTGAAAAGTTTGAATATGGTTTTGGATAGCTGGAGCTTAGGGAGGGTTTTTGGCAGGTGTTACTTCAATTTCTAACAGCAAAGGACCTCTAAATAATGAGTTCATGATGGTCAAAGTGTTTCAAGGGTTCAAAGGACCCTATGCCTAGAAAACAGGGGACTGTTTCCTACTTTTATGGAGGTTAGCATTATGGTCATAAAGATTTGAAGCCTATCATCTAGATTCGACCATGTGTGAATACACTTAGAAAATTATGTAATTTAGTTTAGATAAGGTTGTTATGGATAGAGATAAGGAGTTTGAATCCTATTTGTAATATGATTGTTTAGTAGATTAGCTGTATTTTTGTAATAAATACCATGTCATATGGTTATGCAAGGTGTCAAGAGTCAGGAATTCGATGTATCTAGCACAAGATAAGATTATCTCATGTTGTAAATGGTCTATAAAGGACCAAGAATTTGAATGTACTAGGGTTGGACATTTTTGGCAAAAGACTATGTTTATTGTAATTGACTGGTTTTTAGCTAATACAGGAGATTTCTACTTAACCAACTTGAGATTCATAAGGAGTTTTAGTCTGTTCTTATTCTATTTGAATCTCTCTATTATCCCATTGCAGTGGATTTTGTCTGTGTTACTCAGAATTCATCTTTGATACTCTAACTTCTTATATAGATAAACTAACAGTGTTTTTTACAGTTTCACATGTGTATCTCTTGACTAAAACTCTGATATGCCTCAACTTCCATGTTAAGTAGATTGATTGGTTTACTAAAACTATTTTTACTCCATAAGCCCAATGTGTACTTGCTGATGTGATTTTCAACCTAAATTTATCATCTATCAGATTATTATCCCAAATAGAGTTAGCAATCTATATTTTTATCAAAATCATTAACCCTTGAGAGAGCCCTCTCAGATGAGGCTAAGCCTCAATCAAAAGATTGGTTTGAAACAGTTACATGAGATTGATTTGATTAGCAGCCTATTAGGTCCAATTTTATGATACATAACATGAATTCCAAGTAATCAAATTTCTATGAAACAGATAACAATACATAAAACATGAAGATATAACATATGAGCCAAAACAGAATCTCAGGTGAAAAAGACAGTCTACTGCAAATGTATATTAACTAAACAAAAAGGTTTATAAAGGAGTTTCTCTCACATCACCCATCAACCCATTCAAAGTGAAAAATTTACACATATATATAGTGAGGTCCCCATTACAATGATCTACCACTTAGGCTCGACTCAATGCACAACTAAGAGACCTATTTCTAATTGATTTACAAAACATGGATCTTTCATAAGGATATTTTTGTTTCAACAAAATTTGAATACAAAGAGGAGCCTCCTAGAATTTATGAACTAAACAAATTCTGTTTATGACCCTCATCGAAATGCAACCAATCTGATAACTGTGCTAGAATGATGTGTATTGGAGTGTTGATCTGGCTGCCACATGGATGTTGACCTGTCTTTCTAAAAAATATGAGTCCATGGGCTGAAGATTTGAACACTTATAATAGTTATAATCCATCTAATTCTTTTTTTGTCTTATTTCCCAAAAACTAATAAAGACTTCATTACGCAGAAAAAACAATGTTAGGCAGTTTTGTAGCAGACTTTGGTAGCAAATTCCAAAAAACACCTTTATGCTACCAATTTGACTTTTCTGATAGTTTTTGGGTCTTCATTGATGTTTATTAGCTAAGAACATGCCTTTAGCACTCCCTAAACTGAGATTTAAACTTTCTTTTTCCTCCATGAAAAGCTACAGTGATTCTGTAACAAATATCCTCAATATGGGGAGTTGCTACAAAACTGTCAACTTTATAAGGTTTTTCCTTTTCATGATTTCTTCCACCTCCATGTCATTTATAATAGCCTGTACGAGCATGTATACTATAGTTTTCATGATGTGCCATCTATTTCAGCAATAATATTGACATTTCTCTTTGCAAGTTCCATTTTGATCATTTCAATTTGAGTCTCTAATACTTTGACTTGTCCTTGAAACTTTTTCGTGTCTGCTTGCAACTAGTTGTTCCTTATGTATATGTGTTTCATAATTCTATTTAAAGGGAGAGTCCTCTTCACCATTTTTCTAGCTTCTTCTCCAATGTTTTCATAGATATCAAGCTTATTTGATATATCTTCCTCTAAATCCTTAAACATTAACTTAGTTTCTATCACCTTCTCCATAGATTCCATTTATTTTTATTGTAAAACCTCAGTTTCACTTTTTTCTAGTATTGGCTCTTTGATTTTCCTCTTCTTTGTTGGATTTTTTTTATTTATTTTTATTTTCTTATTTTTTTTCTGAAGGAACCTCTGGCATCTTTTCAATTGGTTGTTCTGATCTTGTGACAAGATTTCTAGGTTTGAAAACAAAACCTGGCGCATCTTGAGTAAAATCCAAATTCTTGGCTCTCTTTCTCTTCTTTTTGGTTTATGTATTTGTCATTTCTATAGGCCGCAACTCTGGAATTTCCTCAATATCAATAGGAATTTATTTAATCTCAATAGTTTCTGGGATATAAAATAGTTTTCCCTTCCCTTTCCTTTGACTTCTATTCACTCTCCTCTTGGTGCTTGTACAAGTATTTATTTCTGCCACATGTTCTGCTTTAGGCTCAACTACAGGATCAACCTCAATCTAGTTCTCCTCCCTAAGGGTTATGGATTGGGAATTTGGAGTTTCCCTAGGGGTGGAAATATCTAACTCATAGCCACTTAAAAATAAAAAGGTGAGTCAATCTCTGTTCAGCCTATTTAACTCTTCAACAACCATCAATTTAATAAGACCATGATGTAAAACAGAGGTGTTACTTGCATTAGGCTTGTCTTGGACCTTGTCATCCATATATCCCAAACTTCTAAAAAGATAAAGAAGGAATGTATATAGTTTGTTTACTTGTGACGTGCAATAGAAATTTGAAATCGTATTTGTAGACAATGTTGAACCTGCCTTCACATGTGAAGTACTTCTAGATGACCATCAGTGTTATAGGTCAATTTGGACACCATTCCCAATGATCTGGTTAAACTAGACATCATACCCAGAACCAATGAATAGGTTCTATCATCCCCTATAATTTCAGTTGCTAGATGCCCTAAGCAAAGAACAAGAAAATTTATTTCATGACTTCCATTGCAAGGTTTCCAATATTTGAAGTACATGTTATATCACCTATAAGCTTACCAACGTAGCCTCTCAAGGGAATAACTGCTTTGCATATGCAGTCACCTCCACTCAAGGGTTCTCTGCAAATAACTTCCCGGCACTCAAGGGTGCGTTGGTCAATTCGAAGAAAAATTCTCATTGTTACGGAATCTCCACATGGCCAGTGCCTTCTAAAAGAGTGCATATGTGCCAAAATTTGAATCCATGTGTCCATTCAACACCTATGAGCTTGGTAACATGTCTTTACTATTATTAGAATGCCATTGATTTTGAAACTACCTTCAACTGTTATATAAATTGAGCACAGATCCTAGTGCTTGAGAAGGAGGAAATTTGGTAGAGAAATGTTGTTGGATTCTCAATTGAGTGTTTGATTTGAGTGATATGCTACTGGAGAGATGTTCATTTTGATGAGGCTGGGATGATCCTGGAGTTGCTGACATCAAATCAATCATTGGTTATAACCTCCCATTCTATCCATTAATAAATATTGTTTCTTAATTTCCCACATATGTATCTATATAAGCTTCTATCTTTCATATTATGGATTCTTATATGATGTATATGTTTCATGTTTCATTGATTTAACTGATTAAGATCAATATCGATCGGTACATTGCAATATCTTTGCTTTTTAGTGTTTATACTTACAGGAACTAGTCTGACGATCAAAGTTGGATTGGAAACTACAACAAGAGTGATAGAAGGAGAACAGGAAGTGCTTGGACTCCAAGTAGGTTTCTCCATATTTCTGTGTGTCTATTTAATCTAAGGAAAATTGTCTGCAAATTCTTTGATCTGTTGTTCTAAATGCATAGAACCACATTTAGGGAATTTGTTTTATCCATAATCCATAATTATGCATAACAAATTGGCGACTCCGCTGGGGATTTTACCTTCATCCTTGGTATTTTTCCTCTACTTATCCACCCATTAGCATCTACTCTCAATTATTAGGCTTTTGAAACTAAGAATTGAATTAGAAGTGTGTCAGTAGCTTGAGTTTTTTTTTCTCTATTGCACCCAACGCACTGTTGGTTAAGACACAATGTTTTGCATAGCATTGTCTCCCACACAAGGGTGCTTTGCAATGCACTATCTCCCTTAGAGACTGCATTTCCCCCTAAGCCAACCAAATTCCCTTTTAATTTTTCATTTCTATCACTTTCAACTTTTTTTTTGATGTATGTTCAACTGTCTGATGCCTCATAGAGACTAGTAAATTTACCTGAATCTTCCTCCTTTGAAAAGTAAGTTTGTTCAACGTCTCTTTAACTGTTTTTGTTTATCATTGACAAATCAAATTCAAAGTATTCTATTTCTACCTTATATCCATTTGTTTTTGTAAATTAAATCATCATTAAATTCTTCATTTCCTGTAGGAAAAATTGTAGTATCATTCTTCATTTTTCCTAAAAGAGAAATTGTTATTAAATTCATCATTTCTCAAAGAAGAAAATATTTTTTTTTGTTGATTTGATGCATATAGTTTCCTTTTTGCATTCACATTAAGGGGACTGAAAAGAAAAACCTGCATTTTCATATAATGGATTATGTGTTTTGAATAGGAAAAAAATAGGAAAGATGCATATTAGTTTGTGCTCTTTGTTTTTTGCTCTCAAAATTGATTTCTCTTTCCCTTTAGTAGCTGAGATTTTCATTGAAAAAGCTAAAATTGAAAAGTGTGCTTATAATTTTAGTTTAAATTTCAGGAATTTCCATTACATCATCGCGGTGAACCTTGAAAGGAAAATTGATAAACAAGATCAACTTAAAATTTACATCAATTTACCTAAAATAGCATTGGAACCACAATGATAACATTTAGAAGGTCTAGGCTAGAGATGTGTTTCGACATCATAAAACATAGCAGCTGTCGTTAATTGTCTATGATACATTCCGAGTGTGATACCTCACCCCACGTACGTAAGTATATCGTAGCTCGTCCATGTACCTTTGGGTATATCGGGCGGTGTTTAGTATGAAAAGTATAAAGGGGTGCTCTCACTATGCGGTTTCGCATTAGATAGTGCTAATATGGACTTGCACCTCCGTGTACCTTCGGGTATATTTGGGAGGATAAATTTAGGTTTCTATCCGTCCATATTGAACCGAATCTGCCACCTTATAAATTGTGATACACTGAACATAAAATTCGGGTAGATTGCATGCCCATACTTCTTGGTTCACAAGGAGGTATTGTACAATTCACAGTTTCTTGGTAAGCATTTTGCCTAAAATTACCCTTTTATTGTGTTTTTTTTTTTTGGTCATAAAATAAATCAATCATCGTGGAAGAAGAAAATCCCTTTCCCCATAATTCGCGTAGAATTGCATTTAAACCACCTTTACCACCTGAAGTCACTTCTGAGCGTCAAAGGCAACATTGATCTATTGAAACCAATACCTCTGGTGAAGCATCATCTTCACATATACCAGAGTCAGCACAAGTTGTTTCTACAAATCTTGGTTCGTCTACTGTTGTTGATACGGAGTCCTCACAGCTACGTGTAGTCACAATCCATCCAATCAGTGAGACCATACCTCCTAAACCTGATGTTGTTAAACTAGAAGTTGATCGAGATCATGTCTCTTTTTTTCTAGAACATCTACATCCTGAAGTTGAACGACAAAATTTTTTTCCTGTATCGGTCACGCCATGATCTATTGTAGCCATTAAGTCTCCCATATCATGCAGTAAACCTCCTGAAATATACTTTGAGCTTGACAGTGAAATTCTTTCACCTAGTTTAATTTCGATTTAATAAATCCCACAAGACGAGACACCTTTAACTCTAACCCATTTTGGGAAGGATCTTTACCGATGCGAGTCTTTCCTCAATCACCATCCTCTACTTTTGTTGATCCTGTTGCTATTCAAATTCTCATCGATTCAAAAGGGTATACATTTGGTTAAGTAACCATGCCTAAGACAACACCTTAGGTTGGACCCTCTGTTCCAATTGCATCAGCACCTGCTCTCGCTACACTGTCGTTGTTCACAACTTCACCAGAGTCATATTTTCATGGTGGCCCTTTGGTCCCATCAGGTTATAAATATTTATTTGGAATTTTCTCTGGTGCATCTTTAAACCCATGAACTTAACCAATGCCATTGTCTAGTATTCTAACTGGTAAACCTATAGTGAGTACTGAATGGCCTGATCCTTTATATCCATCGGCAAGGAAATATCAAGCTGGTACTTCTGGGTATATTCCATCTAGTACCATATCAACTGGACTCCCTGCAATTGGAGAACAATATTTTCCATCTTATCATCCTCCTCATGCTAAGGGGAGACCCATGGTCACCCGCTTTGACAGTAATCCATCATTTTTTGGTCAACCTAATGTCGAAATGAACATTTGCCAATGGAAACCCACTCTGCCTATCCAACCACAAACGGTTGTACACTCGTATCAGCCAGTTCAACCTGTCTCACCCACATCAATTCCACTTGTTAATACATCTTTACCCCTGTTATAGGCTCAAACTATTGTACAAAAACCATTTCAGGTGGGTCCTTCAACTCAATACCCTCAAGTATTGGGCACTCGGACTCCAAATCCTTCGACCAATTTACAACAACAACCAGTACCCAGAATCATTTATTCACAATATGGACTACCATATTATGGGATGCCACAGCTACAACCAAGTTATACCTATCCTCAACCAAATCCAAGTTATCCTAATTTGGATTATAACATTGGTGGACAAACCCTTGATAGCCTTAGGCACAAATGCCTCAACCTTCATTTCAACAAGTATCGTACCCAGGCTTTGGTCAACGGAATCCTTAAGCATTTGATTATCAAAAAAAATCTTATCTGGGTTACCAACAACAGATTCCTTATGATGGTGCTCAAAGGCTTGTTTCCCAAGAATTTCCACCATACCTGGCTATGCTCAACTTGACCTTAATCGACAGTTGCCCTTTGTTGCAACTTTAGAGTTATCATATTTAAATCAGCTCACCAATGATCCAATAAACTATGCTCCTTGGTGGCCAGTGATACCTCATAAATCCCTCAGATAATCCTAAGTTCAATGGAAACCCTAGGGAAGACCCATCAACTCATGTTATGACTTATCATTTGTGGTGTTCATCAAACTCCCTGAATTATGACTCTGTTTAGCTATAGCTTTTCCAGCGTACACTCACTGGTCCAACTGCAAAATGGTATATTGAGTTACCTAGAGCTTCTTTGATAATTTCACTTCCCTAGCTACTATATTTTTGACTCACTTCCAGATACCCATATGATATGAAATTGGAACAGAACTCTTGACTAATTTTAAATAGACTAATGCTACTCACATTTTTTATCATATTCATGAGTGGCGTCATCGTCGTAGAATGGTTAAGACATTTGTTCCTGATCATCTCCTTGTTGAATGGTTCATTAAGTCCCTTTTACCATCTATAACTAAGGATGTGGCTAAGGGTGGCATCGTCATTGAAGAGAAATTCATTGCTTTTTCCTGTTGGAACAGGGTCCCCTAGCTGCGTTTTTGATATATATTTTTTTAGTAATTAGTCTAGTGTAGGGGCTTTGGGGCAAGTCAAAGCCCCCAATGTATTGTAATGGGTTAAAGGATATACCTAGAGTATGCAAACCATGGTTTTCGGACTACAGGATAGCGTATGCTATGATGATATAAATAGATAGATAGTTTGGGTCTAAGTGTAAGAAATATTGACGCTAGTACGAACTATTGAGATTTTTTTGGGTGGTATTGGGTAAGGACTCCTGCTAGTTGTGTGCAAGAAGATTCTTAGTCCTGCTATGTGTGAACCCTGCTAGCTGTGTGTGCGGGCTGTGACTTGGGTTTGTAACTTGGTTTTGGATGCTAATAAACTTGAAAACCTAGTGAATTATCTCCATGTTATCTAAACTAGTTGTGGTTACTATTGAAGTACCTCTGCGTTATTTAAATTAGTTGTGATTGTGTCTGTGATATATGAATTAACTGCGATTGTGTTATTCTATAATGATAATTGTTGATGCACACATGGATGCAAAGGTGTTTCTAAGATCTGAGTAATAATAGTAGCTTTTTTTACGTTTACATGTTGATAAGGGCTTGGTTATAAGCTTTTTTTGGTGCTAATCTGATAGATCTCAACAATACTGCCTTAATTACCCGCTTTCTCCCAGGGTGTGAAAACCTGGTTCCAACACCCACCCATACTACTTCGGGTGAGACCTTAGCCTGTGAAAGCAGGTCATTGCTAAAAGGGTAAATAGTATAGGGGTTTGTTCGAAAACCTTAAATCTGAACTTGGGTCAGGACCACTCAAGCCAAAAAATGGTCCTGTTGACAGGACCGGGAGAATTTTGAGAGAAATATCGGGTAATGCCATGAGGCCGTTGGCGGCCTGAGAAATTGGAGCTCAAAGACTAGTTTAAAAAAAAGATTCAGGAATTTTCCATAAAAGAGAATCACAACACAAAGATAATAGATCAGAAGTGGAAGAACAAGTATATTTTCACAGAAGTATATGAAATTTTCTTTGTAACTTTTGTGCACAAGCTACAGGAATGGCTAGCAAGGCTAGTAGAATTCCAGACGTATTGGAAAGACGATCAAGTTACGCTGTGGACTCCATAATTGATTCAATAGTTGGAGAAGGCTAACAACACAATCACCCGGACTGTAGATTATTGGGTGGATAGTGTGCTAAGAGGATTTGTAACAGAATTCACAGTCGATCAGTTTGTATCCTACTCTGAAGTGGAGTGGAGGTCCTTCAAAGGATTCTGAGGTAAGTTCTTGCGAACATTGTTTCTACTAATTCAAATATTACTGTGCGAAAAAGGAATTTTTTGCATCCACAATGAATGAATGACCTCTGATCAGGGGAAGAGTACAGCACGAAGTGGTAAGTACTACCGAGCCAACCAAGAAGGGGATAGATCCATCTACAGCCCCTTAAGTGATCCATCTGTGCATGCAGGAATTAGTCCTTTGGCTACACCATCGTCAAATCAACGTAAGGGTAAGAACTCCCCTAACCCTCTGCCACTACCGGAAGAAGATATGGCCACACACATGAAGCTTCCCACCTTCAAGGGTGTGGGAGATGAGGACATGGACCGGTTTTTGTTCGTAGCGGAATCAACATGGACTGCACAAAATGTTGCTAACGATGGTGTAAAAAGGGCATAGCTATCCCTCACCTTTGAAGGAAGGACCCTGGATTGGTTCATGGGGTGTGTAGGCCAACATGCGGATCCATCGATATAAGAAATTAAGGATGCTTTAAAACAACAGTTTCAGAAACCTAATTCCTATGCTCAACTGGTGGTTGACTTGAACAACTTTAAACAGGGACCCACTGAGTCAGTATGGGAGGTTGATTAGCAGCTAAAAAAGGTTATCAGGGATGAGGAATTTAATTATGGGGATAGAAAACAAAAGGAATGGTTCATTTCCATGCTATTACCTCACCTGTGTGGGCCTATGGGTCAACAAGCAATTGATACAGAAGAGAAAGCCTTGGAGATGTCCAGGAAGCTAGAAGTTGTGCCAAGAGATGATGCCCAGTTTGGGGTGAAAAATTTCTAGGGGTAGCTGGAGGCAATGCACCTCGATATCTAGAATTTTTGAAAGGAGTGAGGAAAATAAGTTATTCTAGATTTTTGGTGCATAATATGCAAGGTGTGAGGCCACACCAAGGATCAGTGCCCTCTACTAGTAGACTACATGCAGGCTCGGGGGCCCAACACATTGCGCGCTAAATAAGCTACGAGACCAAGCACCCCCATGTTATGGTGCACTAACTACCACGTAGCTGGACTACATGACACCAACCACTACCCCCATCTTGATTCCTATGTTCTAGAGTTGAAGCATCAATGGTGTTGATTCTGCTTATCAGTGGGACATGAAAAACATAATTGTTGGACATATGACTTAATGATAGACTAAGGAAACTTGTACAGGATATAGGATGCCCCTTCATCACCACTATCTCCCTTAGGACGAGGAGGCTCCCCTGCTAGAGGCCGGGGCGGGGAAGAGGCAGAAGTGTAGGTCGTGGAAGAGGGAAATTGATTTGCTATAATTGTGGAGAAGTACGACACTTCACAAGGGACTATCCGAACCCTGGTCAACAATCTTGTAGATATTATAGACAATTGGATCATGTGATCAAAGATTGTCCGGTACTAATAGAAAATATGTAGGAGAAAAAACAGAGACCAACATAGAACGTAAAAATGGTTAAGGTAGAACCACATGATAAGGAACCCAATATTAATGTCATTACGCGCAGTGGCATGGCTACGAGAGGAGCTGAGGAAAGAGCTGCAGCTGAACCCATTATCCAAAAATCCGCTATAAAAAAGGAAAGCCTAGACCTACAGAAGGAGAAATATACCTTCCTAGAGGCTCGCAAAGACTTTACCAAAGATGAGGCATATACCTCCAAAGCTACAAAAAACCTAAAAGCAGACGGAGAAGTTAAAAAATTCCTAGAGGCATGTATGAGGTTGCTACTCAACCAAAAGGTAGAAGAAAATCTTCAAGAATTTATAGACAGTTGCGCTAACAATACTAAACCCCCATCAGAAGTTAAATATGTCCACAAATTTTACAAGCATAAGAAATGCACTGGTCGAGAAATGCAGCTAACTGCGCAGATTGGCGATTATAAAATGGATCAAGTCACCCTGGATCTGGGATCCGATGCGAATGTCCTACCCAAACAGATATGGTAGAGGATGGGAGAACCTAAGCTGGAATTCTCTAGTATACAGTTGCATGTGGCTAACCAACAGAAGATCATACCATTGGGAATACTATCAAAGGTTATGGTAGATATCGTAGGGGTTAAGGTATACGCGGATTTTGAAGTAATCTAGATTGAAGAGGATGTGGACCCCTATCCTGCACTCCTAGGACTGGACTGGGCTATAGACATGGGAGGCATTACCAATTTGAAGAAAAGGAGCATGGATTTTTAGAATGAGGGTATGAGTGTAATAGTCCCTCTAGACCCAGCAGAGGGAGAACGGTATACAGAACCCGTGCACGAAGAAGATGGCATTGATCATATCTATAAACTAACTGCCCGGGACGAGGATTGGATTAACCCTATGGCTGATGGCGTGTTGTGCTGGGAGAAATACAGTAAATGCCTCTCTTATTTGGATGGGGAGATTGAAAATTGGTAGAACAGGCTGCATGACGTATCTGCTCTACGGTGTCTTAGGATCACAAAGGATTTCTAGTGTATCTCTTTAGAGGTAAGGGAGCTACCTTACTTTGATGATTCTGGTAGTATTAGGTATTTCCTTAGGGAATTTTAAACATAAGTCCCAAGGGAACAAAGAATGTGGAAGCTTAACCTAGCCATGCGTGCGACCCTTGTGTGGTGGTGGGAAACTCATAAGGGGACTTTTCAGGATTGGGAGGAATGTCGCAAGATGATGATCCTATGATTTGAACCCTTGGTTCACCTATGCAGGGAGACTTTCCATGGCCAAGGGGATCCGTGCAAGCACTTGTTCACATGGATGGAGGTGTGGTGCGAAAGGACTAGGGACGAATGGGTCCACTTGTTAATTCATGCATTGGGACCAATCCCCACTGCATGGTATTTGGATGCAGAGCTACATCAGCGCACCCTCCAATGGGAGACCATGAGGGACGATTCTATGGGGACGTTCGGGTTGATAGGAGAAATTGAGGAATTAGAAGAAGCCCTACAAGGCATAGATGCCCTAGTATTTTATGAATCACACCCTAGTGTGGAGTATGGGGAACCAGCTTGGGATACGCATATGCAGGATATTGCTAACTGTCACAACCTATAAATGGAGGAATGTGATGAAGACCCGTGAAATCTCACTATCCTAGAATCAGAGGGTGAATGAGCAGTTGTTGGACCTCTACTGCAAACCATCGATGTGACCAAGTCACTTAAGCTAAGGGAAGTCAGCATTGGAACAAAAGAACAACCTAAGCTAGCTAGAACTGGGGATTACTGGGATGATGATACCGCTGGGAGAGTCACAAAACTTCTCACAAAGTACCAGGATCTATTTCCTACGAAATTTTCAGAACTCAAAGGTATTACAGGGGACCTGGGGGTCATGAGAATCACTTTAAAAGCAGATGCATGCCCTGTCAAGTAGCAATCTTACAGATTGAACCCCAAGTATAAGCAGAAATTTAGAGAATAAATCGAGAAAATTATAGCCGTGGTTATCATTGAATCAGTAGAACAGTCATATTGGGTAAGCCCTATGGTGATCTAAGAGAAAAATACTAAAAGAGAAATAAGAATCTGCGTCGACCTGCGTAAGCTGAATTATTATTGCGTACATGATCCCTTCCCTACACCATTCTCTGATGAAATCCTCGACAGTGTGGGACAGCAGGAAGCATACTCATTCACTAACAGGTTTTCCGGCTACCATTAGATCAGGATCGCACCTGAAGATTGCAGAAAAACTACTTTCGCCATCGAGTGGGGATCCTTCCAGTACACCGTCATGCCGTTTGGGCTAAAAAAACCCCCTGCCATATTTTTGTGAGTAGTGGTCGCAATATTCAAGGAGTTCATTCAAAATTTCCTGGAGGTATACTTTGACGACTGGACAGTATTTGGATTGGTAAAGAAGCATGTCTCGAACCTACACATGATGTTGAACACCTATAGAAATCACCAAATTTCCCTAAATATTAAGAATTTCATATTCTGTGCACCTTTCGGGATCTTGTTAGGCCATATGGTGTGTCGGCAGGGACTGATGATTGATCCCACAAAAGTTGCAGTTATCTTCAACTTAGCAGTCCCCACAACTAAGAAACAGCTGCGCTCCATCCTCAGGCACACAGGCTACTATAGGAAGTTTATTCAAGGGTACACACTGATCACGACACCCATGGAAAATCTGCTAGAAAAGGACATATCATTTTTTTGGGACCCAGAGTGCCAGAAGAGTTTTGAGTTACTCAAGGAAAAAATGGTTTCTGCACCTATCCTCATATTTCTGGACTGGACGAATGTTTTCCATGTGTATGTGGATTCTTCAAGAATCGTCCTAGGATCTATCCTTACGCAGCTCGGGGAGGGGGACATTGACCACCCAGTTACATTTGCTAGTAGAAAACTCTCTAGGACAGAGCGTAACTAATCCACTATGGAACGCGAGGGGCTGGAAATGGTGTATGCCCTGCAAAAGTACCGGCATTATCTACTGGGGGGGGGACTTCAAGATATTCACGAATCACTCAAATTTGAAGTACCTCATAAATTATCCTGTGTTGGGGGGGAATATTTTCTAATGGTTACTACTATTTCAAGAATATGACTTTTAGATAATTGTGAAGCCGAGGAAATTAAATGTTGGACTAGACCACTTGTCCCGAATCGAGAGTGGTGAAGAACTAGGCAACCTAGAGGAAGGATTGCCTGATGTGTAGCTATTTTTTTATTAAGGTGGTTGATGAGAACTTTTCGAATATTATTCAATTCTTAACTATGGGGAAGGCACTTATAGAATACTTGGTACAACAAAAAAAATAACTAGTTACCCGTGTAGCTAACTTTAACATCATCGCGGGCCACTTGTATAAGATGGGAGTTGATGAGGTAATCTGAAGATACGTACTGGATCATGAAAGACAAACCATTTTAGCAGAAGCCCACGGAGGCGTAGCAGGAGGTCACTATGCAAGAAAAGTGACAGAACAGAAGATCTTAAGAGCTGGCCTATGGTGGCCCACACTACATAGCGAATCTCACAACTATTGCAAAGCCTTTGACACATGCCAAAGGAAAAGAAGACCGTCACACAGGGATGAAATGCCCTTACAACCATATATGGCCCTGCAGGCATTCAATAAATGGGCAATAGACCTCATTGGGCCAATCAACTCACCAGGTACGAAGATAGGTGCCTAATAAATCCTCACGATGACTGATTATGTAACCAGATGGGTGGAAGTTATGAAGGATTGCATTGCAGATATCGCTGTGCACTTTATTTTTGAACATATTCTAACCAAGTTTGGTTGTCTGAAGATATTGATGAGCGATAGAGGTACGCATTTCATTAATGACACAATACAAGCTTTGACTAAGGAGTTTCAGATCCACCATGCAAAAATTACCCCGTATCACCCACAGGAAAATGGAACAGTAGAATATTTTAATAAAATTCTGGAAAAAGCACTTACCAAGATCTGTAATGTCGATCAAATCGATTGGGACGTGTGCATCTCGTCGGTCCTTTGGGCCTATCAGACAATGTGCAATAAATTGACTAGGAAAACACCATTTTGGATGGTTTATGGAAAGGATGCCATTATACCCATGGAATATATCATTCCTAGCTTGCGCATCACGGCCTTTACAAATATGGCAGAGCCCGATATCATGGAGGAATGCTTAGTGCAACCAGTAACCTTGGAGGAAGATCGATTCATTGCTAAATTTCATTAGCAATTTTAGAAGGCCCGGGAAAAAGCATGAGATGATAGACATATTCAGAAGAAGGTATTTTCAAAAGGAGAATTGGTCCTTCTATATGATAGCCAGTTTGTGAAACACCCAGGGAAGTTCCACCAAAAATGGTTAGGTCCCTATATGGTAAAGGAAATCACCAATGGAGGATCTGTCCAGTTAGCTACATTGCGTGGTGATCTTATGCCAGGATATGTTAATGGAAGTTGGTTGAAGCTCTATCGGGACTCCTCCATGCCGATCAAATGACTACATGGACAGAGTATCTGTGTTATGAATGGTACGTATAGGGCCAGTGCACAGGAATAGATGAGCAGGGATGATGCATAGGAGGTGCACTATTTGCAATGGTGGGATGCACAGTGGGAAAAACTAGCTGTTGGAATGGAGTGGGAACTTGGGAAACCATGCTTCCCATTTGAGGGAGTGGGTTACAAGAAATTAATATGGCAACTTAAAAGGACTTTTTACCATTTCCATAATGATGAAGGGAAATTAAGGATCTATGAGATGGTTTTCCCTCGGGATGGATATAATATGGGGATTGTTCAGACTATGGGGTTCATATTTTGGTCTAAATTTTTGGCCTTTGACTACTCTGATATATATCGTCTTCTGCCTATTTACATGAATACTGGAACTACACCATCCGATGGTAGCACTGCTGAATTTATATTCCAAGCTAGGACGCATGCTACCAACCCCATTGGCTCCCTGCTTGAGATGACATCTAAAGAGGAGAGATCTAATGAAGTTCAAGAAGTTACCCTCGTAGTGGAGGAATTCGTTTCCACCTCAGAAATGTGTAAAGGAAAAGAGAAAGTAAAGCATGCATAGTAGGCGGGTGGAAAGCCTCGCACTTTCACCTAGATTCAACACTCCCCTAAGAAATTTCCTAAGAAGAAACCGCTTGTCACCCCTCCAAACCCCATGGCGCTCATGGAAGAAGGTCTACAAGCGACCCCACTAACATGCTTACCGCCTTATGTTCGGCCGCACAGAGCAGTGTCACGCATGCCCAATGTGGATGTTTTCCGTTCCTATTTTCATACATTGTTGGTCCCTAAATATGTGCCACAGCTGGGGGATATGGTTGGCCACCTCCCACACATCATGTTTGATGATCATGACTTGGGTAACCTGGATGCTTTTCCTTTAGTAGCTCCACACCTATACTTGGAAAAAGTCATCGAGGATGGTTTTCCCAAATTTGAGCCAATGGTTTGGGTCAAGGGACTAGTTGGCACCATAATTTTGGACTTACTGTGCCTTCCTCACTTCGACAGCTACAACATCACCAACCTTGTCATTCACCAATTGCTAGCACTTATTCACGATGGCTTCTTATGGCTCCAATGCTGCATACCGATAGATGTTTCTTTCATTCACCACATTACTGACCTCTCTATGCATGCGCCTAATCCGTGAGATGACACAGGCAAGAAATTTGAGCATCCTCTTGATAAAAATATCTGGGGAAAATACAAGGTCAATCGTAGCAGGAAGAGCTTCCTCATTTATATAGTGAATGACCCCGACACACGCCTAGGTACTCAGATCCTTGCATGTAAGATGATGCGGAAATGTCAGGCAAAAACCACCCCTTCTCATGTAATTCAAGTCGTGGGCCAGTGTGAAAAGGGTGTCTGCTTTAACTGATCCCAATATCTGGTAGAATAATTCCTCGACAATGTGCTTGAGGCGCATGAGAATGGTAAAGCATTCTACTATTCGTGGTTGATCATGTTGATTGTGTTAGTTTCCTGGGAAACCTAGGAAGAAGTAGTCTTTCCCCCCTTGGAGCTTGGCATGTGCGAAGGGGTGTGGTTTGCCAACCTATGGGATTCCAAGGACCCCCAGCAGATTGAGGAAAATAAGACCTTCTATCTACTCTATGATGGTGTTATCTCGATAGCCATTGATTCCCAACTGCGCCTATCCCCAATTGTCTACGACAAGTATAAGCACATTGTTGCATTTCGGGTAACAATGCACAATGTGCAAATTCAGGCTCATAAGGAACATACTTGGCATAGTCTTCCATATATGACTACCGAGGATGAAATTGAGCAGGTCATAGATACTTGGCAAGCAGAGTGGAAGGTCATCGTCCCGCCCACCGCCCTCGATGTAGTAGTACGTCTGGCAACCATGCAGTGTCCAAGCCCATCGTTCCGCTTAGCTCAGCAACAACGCCCGAAGTTCCTACCTTCATGCCGCATGCAACCCCAGAAGTACTACCATGCAGCCTGAGTTTTATTCCCCACCAAACCATAACATAAACGATGAATAAAATGTAGGTACGTTGGTCCTACAGATTCTCAAACGGCCCTGCGGATCGTCTTAAGGGCCTCGCAAGAAGCATAAAGCCACTAAGACTGGTGCCAACATGGAGGTTACCCTAATAGAGGATGATCTGGACAAGATTGCTGATGCAAACACCACCATGGCTGCTGATCAATGGATTACTTGGGAAGAACAACACAAGGCTATGATGGAAGTTTGCAAATAGAAATACGGGCCCTCCGGCTCAAAGCGGACACCCTTCGAGTGAGCGTAGATCAAGTGAGGTAGAATCAAGCTATCATAGATCAAGCGAGAGAGAATAAAACAGGGCAGCTAGGCTTGTTGGGCCTTGTTACAACCCTAACAAGCACTATGGACAGCTGACTCTACTAGCTCCTAGGTGCTTCCTTTACAATGGAACCCGCTGACCTATGCAACCAAGTCTGGGGATGCCCGGTCGACCTTGATGTTAGTCGACTGACCAATGAACAGTTGTGCCTGCTATTTACCGCTATCACATGTGAATTGAATCACTGAGAGCTTCGCGCCTAGAAACACCTTAGTGAGGTCGAATAGACTATTGCGACCCATGTTGCTGAAGCTGCCTAGATCTAGGCTACGCATGTCGCCATTATTGCACAACAAGCTGCCTTGGAACAGTTACTCAATCGACTATGCGAAGATATTTCAGGAGTGATTCCTACTTCTATTGAGCCCCAAGCCAAGGTCAAAGGACTGATCGCTTCCTTGAAGGAATCCCATACTAAGGTATCAATTGTAAGGGCCGAATTTGAACTTCAGATTGCCTCGTTGCAAGCTAAGTTGTAGCCGGAAACCCCTCCTAAGGTACGCGCCCAAAGAGCTACACTGGTCGCAGAAGCTATGAAAACCATTACATCATATATTTCTCAAGGTGCCAAATTTTTTGAGACAGCTATGCAGCTGTGGTCTATGGTGCATTGTGACCCTTTCCCGTGCGAATTCACCCAAGAACTATGCCAGAAGGAAGAATAATTTGAGAAAATGGAGGCTACAATGCCCACTCTAATCCCAACTCAATGCTTGGCACGCCTACAAGCCATCCATATGCTCAGAGATGACCTGGAAGGGCTTCACCACAAGAAGAAGGTTCTGAGTGACCACCTCTAGCCATGGGACGATGAAGCCCTCAAGATATCCCAGGACTTGGATGTTGCGGTCAAGTAGCTGAATTAGAACTTGGGGAGTGTCACCGCTGCCACTAAAGGACCAACTTCACAAAATTTGGTGGAAATTGCATAGAGCGAAGGAGTGTTTCCCCCTCTTGTGGTTGCAATCAAGCATCTCTAGGCAAAGATTAAAACCCCATGGCCGTTGTGACTCAAGACGAGTCACAAGATTGTGTTGGGGGCTGTTGGCTCAAGGGGTCCTGACCCAGGTTGGGTGTACAAGGTTTGCCAAAAAACCCCTATACTACTAGCCCTTTTGGTAGTGACCTGCTTGCGTAGGTCAAAGTCTCACCCAAAGTAGTATGGGTGGGTGCTAGAACCAGGTTTACGCACCCTGAGAAACGATGGGTACAACAAGCAGAGCTGCACTAGGTCCTATAATCCTCGATTACCTTATTCTGTGCAGGGTTAATTAAGTCTCTATTCACATCTACGTGCACTAGATCTATAGTTATATGCTTCTTATAACATCAACACAACAATACATAAATAGAACATAATAGATCTAGATCCAAGGACGCAGTATACAGATCTTTCGCAGCTTAAGGACAGAAAATGCACACTACAACAATTATCAGTAATTCACATAACAATACTCATAGATTCAGTTCTCTAACAATATTTAGCATTCATTCATTAATCAATTCTTCCTTACAATTCCCTTCCCAACCTGTGCACACAGCAGCAAGGTCTACACACAACTAGTAGGAGTCCGTTCCCCAAAAACCCAAACAGATAGCTTAAATTTCAATTCGCCTCAATAGCTCATCATATCCTATCTTTTTCAATACAAAATTCATCTCTATTTATAACAATCTAGCCTCGACTTTCCTATGGTTTGCAACCCATGGTTTTTAGACCCCTAGTTTTCCCTTTTACCCAATACAATGCTTTCGGAGCTTTGACCCACCCCAAAACCCCTCCGCTAGATTAAATCTAATTAAAATTATCCAAAATGGACCAGTTTCGTAGCATGTTAGGAGACACTATTCTAACAGCCCCACAACACAATCTTTTGACTCGTCTCAAGTCACTAAAACTATCATAGATTCATTGAACCCAGTAAGGCTTGAGTTGACTACCATTAACAAATCCTGGTACAATGTCTCTATGCAGGGTAGCTAGCTCGACTGCTCCACCATTCATGATTTCTTTAACTGTGTAGGGACCCAGCCAGTGCTGTTAGAATTTGCCTGGATGTTTCACAAATTGGCTATCTTATAAAATGATAAGGTCACCTACGACGAATGTATTTTGGCGAATATGTCGATCATGCCATGCTTTGTCACGAGCCTTTTGAACCTGTTGATGAAAATTAGCAATAAACTAATCTTCCTCCAGAGCCACAAGTTGCGCAAGACGCTCCTCTATGATATTGGGGTCCACCATATTGGTAAATACTACAATGCATAGGCTAGGAACAATGCATTCAATGGGCGTAATGGCCTCTTTTCCATAGACCATCTGGAAGGGGGTTACGCCTGTTAGCTTCTTGCAGGTCGTTCGGTAGGCCCACAGAATAGAGGGAATGTGAACATCCTAGTCACTACGATCGGAATTGCGGACCTTAGTTAATTCCTATTCCAAATTTTTTTTAAAAGCCTCAATCACCCCGTTTTCCTGAGGGTGGTATGGGGTACTCTTCGCACGGTGGATCCAAAATTCCTCATTCAAGGCTTGAATCGTCTGGTTGAAAAAGTGTGTACCTCTGTCATTCATTAGGATTTTTGGGTAGCCAAACCTGGTCAGGATCTGCTCAAAGATGAAGTGCGCAGTAGTATCCGTAGTAAAATCCTTCACCGCTTGTACCTTAGCCCATCGAGTGATGTAGTCAGTGGCAGTGATAATGTAGCGCACTTTTTTTCTTTCCTGGTGGATTGATGGGTCCTATAAAATCAATGGCCAATTTGTCAAAAGCCTGTAAATCCACTTGAGGTTGTAAAGGCATCTCATCTTGGTGTGAAGGTCGTCCTGTGCACTGGAAGGTATTGCAAGACCGACAATAGGTGTATGAATCTTGATGCAAAGTAGGCCACCATAACCCAGCCCTCAAAATATTTTATGTTGTTGCACGTCCTGCATAGTGGCCTATTGCGAAACCTTCATGTGCTTCTGCTAACATGATAGACCATTCATCTTCTAGGACATATCTGCATAGTATTTTGTCGGCACCTAGCTTGTATAACTGACCGACGAGGATAGTAAAATCCGTGGCCCGAGTAACCAATTCCTTCTTCTGCTGTAGCAAATATCTAGCCGGGGCCATGCCTATAGTGAGGAACTCAATGATATCAACAAAGTGTGCATCAGCCACCTTAATGGTAAAAAACTACACATCCGGCAAGCCTTTTTCCAAACTAGTAGTTTCTTCTCTTGTTTCAATGCGATATAGATGATCCGGGCCATCATTCAACCTTTCGGGCTTGACGATGATCGCAAAATCATACTCTTGGAATAGCAATAGCCAATAGCAAATCTTCCCACCCAACACATGCTTATTGACCAGGTATTTTAAAGTCGAATGATATATGAACATTTTAAAGTGTCCACCCAGTAGATAGTGCCATTATTTTTGTAGTGTGTAGACCATAGCCAATCCTTCGCGCTCAGTGGTGGAGTAGTTCTGTTCTGCGCCTGAGAGTTTCCGACTAGCAAACGAAACTAGGTGGTCGGTATCTCCTTCTCTAGGTTGAGTGAGAAAAACTCCCAAGGTGATACCCGACACATCCACATGTACATCAAATTCCTTTGACCAATCAGGAAATATTAGTATGGGGGTAGAGATCATCTTCTCTTTAAGCAGTTCAAATCTCTTCTAACATTCATCATCCCAAAAGAAAGAAACATATTTTTTTAATAGCTTTTCCATAGGTGTTGTAATCAGGGCGTACCCCTGAATGAATTTCCTGTAATAACCAGTGTGTCCGAGAATAGAATGCAATTGTTTCTCCATTGTGGGGACTTCTAGGTTTATAATTACGGCTACCTTCATAGGATCAACCATCAATCCCTGCCGACAGACTATGTTTCCAAGAAGGATTCCAAATGGCACAAAAAAAATGCACGTCTTAATATTTAAGGAGATCTGGTGCTTCCGACACGCATCCAACATTAGTCACAGGTTAGAGACATGTTCCTTGACTAAGCCAAAAACCATCCAATCATCGAAATATACCTCCAGGAACTTATGAATAAATTCCTTGAATACAGCAACCACGTCCCTTGAAAAAATAGTAGGTGCGTTTTTGAGACCAAAGGGCATGACCGTATATTGGAAAGACCCCCATTCAGTCACGAAAGTAGTCTTACTGCAATCTTCAGGTGAAATGCAAATCTGATGGTACCCTCAGAACCCATCAGTGAAGGAATAAGCCTCCTATCTGCCCATGCTATCAAGGATTTCGTCGGAGAAGGGTGTAGGAAAGGGGTCATGGACACAGGCGTCATTTAACTTGCGTAGATCTATGCAAATGCGTATTTATCCCTTGGTCTTATTTTCCTTAATTCCCATTGGACTTACCCAATCTGACTGCTTAAATGGTTCAAGGATACCTGCGGCAAGCATTTTATCCAGCTCTTCCTTGACCTTTTGCTTGTATTTGGGATTCAGTCAGTACGGTCGATGCTTGATGGGGCATGCCTCAAGTTTCAGAGTGATATGCATAATACTGAGGTCCCCGGTGATACCCTTGAGCTCAGAGAACTTCTTCAAAAATAGGTCCTGATATTCCGTGAGTAATTCTGTGATTTTGCCTACAGTCCCCTCATCCTAATAGTCCCCAATCTTAGCCAACTTAAGGTGTTCCTTCATCCCAATATTATTGTCACACAACTTAAGAGGTTGTGTTATGTCAAGATTTTGTAGTGATGGGCCCACAACAATGCGTTCTCCTTTAGATTCCGCGATGGAAATGTTTCAAGGATTATCCTTGTCCTCATCAATTGCCAAGCTTCAAAAATTGGCTATGTCATGCATTTGCGCATCCCATGTCAGGACTGTTGGGGCGATGTGGTGGGGAGTATTCTTAAATAAAAACGCATCAATGTCTTGCAGAGCTTTGTCAAGCATCTCTATCCCTCCAATCAATCCGAATGTCCAGACAAATTCCTCCTTTAGCGTTTCCCAGTGGCGGGTGCACTGGTGCAAATCCGCGTTTAAGTACCAAGCGGCTGGGATAGGACCAAAGGCATGAACAAATAGATGGACCCATTATTTTGTAGTTCATTTGGATCATTTGGTCATCCAAACACGCAGATGTGCACAGGGATCCCTGGGTCCGAGGAACACTCTGGTGCATATGTCAGTTGGGGGGCGAACCGCAGAAGCATCCTTTCCCGACACGTTTCCCAATCCAAGAATGCTTTCTTGTGGGTGTCCCACCAATGCACAGGTGTCCTGCGCATGGCCTGATTAAGGGCCCAGATCCATCATTCTCTTGGCACCCTAGCTTCTAGTGTTCTTAGGAATTCCTAGACACTACCACCCTCATCAAAGTGGGGTAGATATCTTACCTTTGAGGAAATACAGTAGAGGGTTCTTGCGACGCGGGGAATCGTAGTGTCGAAACCTCATGTAACTAGTTTTTCCAACTTTCTAGTTTCTCATCAGCATCAGAAAAGCATTGAATATCCCTCCAGAATATCTCGTCTCTTGCAGTTTTACTCCTGTCTTCATCCTGTGCATTCAATCTGTAAATGTGGTCTAGTTCCTCCCGTTCGTAGGTTGGTTCCATATACTACACGCCTTCTGCTAGATCTAGTGGTACTATTACGGGTGTACCATTGTTTTTGAACACCATGCTATACTTTTTGAGATTGATGACACCTCCCATATCTATAGCCTAGTCTAGTCCGAGTAGTGTAGGGTACGGATCCGCATCTTCCACAATTTCAATGATTTTACTCCCGCGATATCTACCATGACTCTTGGCAACCGTCCTAGTGATATGATCTTCTCTTGATTCGCCATGTGTAGCTGGATAGTGGATCATTCCAACTTGGGTTCACCCATTCGTTTCCATGTCTGTTTTGGTAGTATGTTCGCATCCGACCCTAAATCGAGAATAACTTGGTCCATCTCGTAGTCACCAATCTGCGCAGTTAGCCGCATTTCTCGTCCAGTGCATTTCTTGTAGCCATATAGCTAGTGGACACCTTAGGTCTCAGTGATTGTGTTGGGCTGGGCTACGCAGCTATGCAGTAATAATTGAAGATTTTCTACAGCCAGTTGGTTACGTAGCAGTTTTAAGCATGCCATTAGAAAGGGCTCAACCTCTTCCTTTCTCTCGAGGTGCGTCGGAAGCTGCGCAGGGCCTACTCGCAGTTATTGTTCTGTGATGTGCACTTCTCCCCTTACTCCCTGGGTGACCATCCCACTGCGTAGCTCATTTTTAACCCTTTTCACATTCTGCATAGCGGTGGGCTATTTTTCCTGCATCTTGGCTATTAAAGCTGGGCAATATTCAATCTCATGGTCCAGCTGCCGGAAATATTTGCAGGATTTACTGGTGGGATTTGGATAGTCCCTTGCAAAGTTCCCTATCTCTCCATAATTACATTAGATCAACTGCCCCTGACCCCATCCTACACTACCTCCCCGACCTCCCCTACCCCTTGCTAGGGAGCCACCAAAATTCGCGAGGGATCTCGATGACATGAGATCTGACTATACCCTATATAGGTTTCCCCGATCTACCCATAGCTTAGATGTGCGATAGTTCTGCTCATCTTGCCCTACTGATCAGCAGAACCTGCACCATTGTTGCTTCGGATCACTCATACTTAGCCGGGGGCACTGGGCCATATCATGTAGTCCCGCTACCCAGCAGTCATCGCACCAAAGCGCAGGTCCATCAGATCTGGGGCGCAGTGGACTAGGTCCCACTGTCTGTAGGTAATCCGCAAATAGGGGACACTGGTCCCTAGTATGACCAGACACCTGATATCGTAGGCACCAGAGGTCTGTGCTAACTCCTTTTCCCCATTCCATCCACAAGCTCTGTATTTTCATGTGCATGGCTCCGAGTTGCTCTTGAATCTGTTGTACTCCCCCCAACGCCTCATCCTTGAGCACGACTTTGAGCTTCATAGCAGTTTCCAAGGCTTTTTTCCTGCGACTCGAAGGTATACTGGCCCATTGGTATGCGTAAGTGAGGTAGCAAAATGGTGATGAACCATTCCGTGTGTTGTCTGTTGTCATACTTGAACCCTTCTTCCCTAATTTCTTTCTTCAATCATTGATCGGCCTCCCACACTGACTCAAACGTACCTTGCTTGAAGTCTTTTACTTCAGCTACCAACTGAGAGTATGACTTTGGCTTCCGCAACTATTGTTTTAGGGCATCCTTAATATTTTGAAGGGATGCACTTCCGTTTTGAGATATGTACCACATATACCAATCCAACGCTCTATCTTCAAATGCTAAGGACAACTGTGCTTTTTTCACAGTATTGCTCACCACCCCCTATGCCGTCCATACCGAGTCAGCCACGAACCAAAAATGATCCATGTCTTCATTGGTCGCACCTTTAAAGGTAGGTAATTTCAAGTGTACTACCATTTATCCTTCTAACAATGCTCTAGTTGAGGGCTTTACCTCCTACGAGCCTGACAACCCTTGCGTCGTTGCTCTCCTTGGCGGGCTATGGACAGAGTGATTCTTTTCTGGATTGGTTTGATAATACCTACCGCTCCGTGTTTTACTCTCCTCCAGAGTAGCACTCATTCACTTTCACGTCAGATCTTCAGTATTTTCTTGTCAGTACCATATCACTTCCTCAAACTTCTTTCGATCTCGGCAACATAACCATTTGTTGGCTCGAGCGGTCCTGACCCAGGTTTGGTGTGCAAGGTTTGCCAACAAACCCCTATACTACTAGCCCTTTCAGCAGTGACCTGCTTGCGTAGGTCAAAGTCTCACCTGAAGTAGTATGGGTGGGTGCTGGAACCAGGTTTTCGCACCCTGAGAAAGGATGGGTACAACAAGCAGAGCTGCGTTAGGTCCTATAATCCCTAATTACCTTGTTCTGCATAGGGTTAATTAAGTCTCTATTCTCATCTACATGCACTAGATATATAGTTATATGCTTTTTATAACATCAACACAGCAATACATAAACAGAACATAACAGATCTAGATCCAAGAACACAGTATACAGATCTTTCGCAGCTTAAGGACAGAAAATGAACACTACAACAATTATCAGTAATTCACAGAATAGTACTCACAGATTTAGTTCTCTAACAATATTTCACATTCATTCATTCATCAATTCTTCCTTACAATTCCTTTCCCAACCTGCGCACACAGCAGCAGGGTCCGCACACAGCTGGAATTGGATCTCTGCGCACACAGCCAACAGGAGTTGATTCCCCAAAATCCCAAACAGATAGCTTAAATCGCAATTCGCATCAATAGCTCATCATATCCTATATTCTTCAATACAAAATGCATCTCTATTTATAACAATGTAGCCTCAACTTTCCTATGTTCCTCAACCCATGGTTTTCAGACCCCTAGTTTTCCCTTTTACCCAATACAATGCTTTCAGGGCTTTGACCCACCCCAAAACCCCTCCGCTAGATTAAATCTAATTAAAAATATCCAAAATGAACCAGTTTCATAGCATGCTAGGAGACCCTGTTCCAACAGGGGCCTGTTGGAATAGGATCCCCTAGCTGTGCTTTTTTTATATATATTTCTTAGTAATTAGTATAGTGCAGGGGCTTTCGGGTGATTCAAATTCCCCAATGTATTGTAATGGGTCAAAGGATAGACCTAGAGTCTGCAAACCACAGTTTGCAGACCACAGGATAACACAAGCTATGATGATATAAATAGATAGATCGTTTGAGTCTAAGGGTAAGAAATATTTATGCTAAGTACGAACTATTGAGATCTGTTTTGGGTGGTATTGGGTAAGGAATCTTGTTGGTTGTGTGCGTGGAGATCCTCAGTCCTGCCGTGTGCAGACCTCGCTGGTTGTGTGCACGGGCTGTGACTTGGGTTTGTAACTTGGTTTTGGATGTTAATGAACTCAGAACCTGTTGAATTATCTCCATGTTATCCAAAATAGTTGTGGTTACTATTGAAGTACCTCTTTGTTATCTGAATTAGCTACAATTGTGTCTGTGATATATGAATTAACTACAATTGTGTTATTATGTAATGATAATTGTTGATGTGCACGTGGATGCGAAGGTGTTGCTAAGATATTCTTAATAATAGTAGATTTGTTTGTGTTTACATGTTGATAAGGGCTCAGTAATAAGCTTGTTCCTGTGTGAATATGATATATCTCAACAAGACTGCCTTAATTACCCGCTTTCTCCCAAGGTGTGGAAACCTGGTTCCATCACCCACCCATACTACTTTAGGTGAGACCATGGCCTGCGAAAGTAGGTCATTGCTGAAATGGACAGTAGTATAGGGGTTTGTTGGAAAACCTTGAATCTAAACTTGGGTTTAGACTTTATTTATACTCAGTCTGGCATGATCTATGAAAAAATTCATAATGCACCGTGATCTAAGTTTATTGTTCCTCCTCCATCAAAGGACTCTCATGCTAGAGACAGTATGATTAGTACTGCAAGCACACATCATACTACTACATCTGATCCTGTACCTTCTTCCAAAATTAATGCTGTGTCATTTGAAAAAGGAAAAAGTGACAAGCAACCTGGAAGTAATAAAAAAGGAAAATCTAAGAAAAAGCAAACTTCCAACCCGTAGGAAAGATCATCTGATCAATCGTCTGGAAATAGAAAACCTCATTATCCATGCATAATCTGTAATGAGAAAAACTTTGTTTGGAATTGTCCTCACCACGCTAAAGTCTCAAAAATGGTTAATATTTCACCTGCGTCAGCTGTGTTGACAGATCCATTTCCAAATCCGAACACAAATTTGGTTGCTACGGATCCATCTTCTAGTTCCCAAGTTCTTATGCTATCTGTCACAAAGCCATCAATAGATATTTTGGTGTCAATGCATAATAAATATTACGGTAGTCAGGGCACTGATCAACCTACTAACTCGAGCATGAATCCGTCTACAGAATCAATACTGCCACCTACTATTCCTGAATTCTGTAATGTTCCCACTTAGCCTTAGCCAAGAGGAACATTCAATTTTCTTTTAATTTCTATTTCATGAATAAATGAATAAAGCAGGACATGTAAAAATCCTAAAAAGTTTGAATAAATCAATTCATGTGTGAACAAAGACAAATCAGGGCTATGTAAATAATCACTTGCAGGTGTGAAAGAGGTTTGAGTTAAAGACTGGGTCAACCTTGACCAAATCAATAGCATTGTCTAGGTTCATTGCATCTCCAAAAGGGACATCACAGTTCTAGAAGGGAGCCTCTAATGTGAAAAGGGCTAACTCATCAAGATGGATTAGGGTTTGCAAGAGCTTTCTCATATTATAAAAGGAAATGGAGGGCAGCAAGAGAAGGTTTTTGATAGATCATATTTCTAAGTATTTGTCTGCTTATATAAATACCATTCTCTACTGTTGAGTGGAGGATTGTATCTGGAATTCCTATGCAGGAGTTTCACCTCTTCCTTTGATGATTCAAGGAGGAAATTTTGCTAAATTGAACCACTATTAGGCTCTAGGCCAAGCTCCTACTTACATTGGCATCACTGATCCATTGAGGGTTTTGTTGTCTCTGCAAGCTGCAACAAGTGGTGATCTAGATCTGCAGAGATCTAGTGTATTTTTTGAGAGCCTCTCTCCATGGAGTGGGTCCTTTGACCTCCTGGAAGAGTGTATCATTTCCTTATGCTTAAGATCTGTACTTCTACAGTGTTTATCTATGAAATTTGAGACACAGTGCTATCTATGTTGGAAAACTGCATTATTTTGTTGTAGATCTCTTTATGGTGTTTTGCTCATAGTTTAGATTAGAGATCCTTAGTGTTGGGGTTTGCCTTCCACTAGGTGATCCATGGATTAGCTTGCTGATCTATGTTCTCTTCAGATCTGATCCATTGTAATGAAATTTCATATTCATAAATTTACTACAACAGTTTCCATATCTGCAACTTGTTTCTCAGATCTACTCTTATTCATACATGCTTTTGTAAAAATTCCAAGTGAATCTTGTAGAGAAAACTACATAGTCCCCAGATCTGGTATAGATTTGATATTTTTTCCATATATCTGCCCTAGATCTTAGTTTTAACTTGTAGCTGCTGAAACTTCTAAAAAATAACGTTGTTGAAGCATTTATGCAAATATACATGTGTTCCTGCTCTCTTTTCTGAATATTTATTGCTGTATTGGCCCATGCTTTCTACTATATAATGAGAGGGCTTAATCATAATGTTGATTTTCTGATGTATTACTGAAATATGATTCTTCTTGCTGATCTCCACTAAACATCTACTAAAACAACGCAATTCCTGAAGCAATGCTTGCATTTGATTGCAGCCTTCCTCTTTGGGTGCTTTTTAGCTAGTCCACTTTTTGGGAGATCTGTTTAATGTTCTTAAAATATTTTTTTTATGATGAAATTACATATGTAAGTCACATACAGCATAGATAAGAGGATCCAAGCTCTAATCTACGTTATTTTTGCACAATTTTACTTATACAGCATCTCCCTTGAGCACCTTGTTGAAATTCCTGAAAAAATGGATTATTCCAAGTTCTATATACAGAGTAAGCAGATGGCCAAGTAGCATCTGGATCTCATCATTTATTTTTAAAGCTTACATATCTATTAAATTCCCCTGTAGTAAATCTCTGGAATATAATCTTGAGGATCCTGAAAAAGGATCATTATAGTGGTATCAGAGCTCCACTCTTGGCACAACCTATGCTTTCCATTGGAGCACCAGTCATGCTGGACTCCGAAGAAGAGGATCCTCCCACTGAGAGGGAGAGGAGGTACCAAATTAGAAGTCATAAAAAGTATGACCCCCCCACTGATGGCCCTGATAAGGGACAAGACAAGGGGAAAGCCCCTGAATCTATGAATGATAAGGATAAGGAGGCAGAGGAGTTTGAAAAAACCCTCTTGGAGACTATGCAAGATATTTCCAAGGAGCTAAAAGAGATGAGGGTGGATAGAATGAGGGAGTATTTTGGGATATTCCATCAAGGGGAAAGTTCTAAAGTATCTCATTTTGGGACTGGTCAACCTGTGAGCTTGCAACAAGTCGCACAGGCCTCCCAACGCTCTACTATGCCTGCCTTCTTGGCTGAAGAAAATGAGGGACCACAAGAACCAACCTCCCTGGAAGGTTACTTTGTGGAATATGATTCACAAAGCCAGAGGTTCAAGGACAACTTGATCTCTCAAGACTTTTTCCATCTCAAGGACTGAAGGAGACCGTGGCAACAGTACAGAGATGGGGGTTTCTTTCAAGGGAGACACCATACTATGGGCAGGTTCTTCTTGCCCAAATTTGATGGGTCATCTTCTTGTTCTTCCAAAGCATGGGTGGAAAATTTGGACATCTATTTCGAGTTGAATACATTCCTTGAAGTAGAAGCCATTAAGATTGTTACGTTACACTTTGAGGGAGAAGCCCACAACTGGTGGTTTCATGGACTATCTACATTAGGACACAAAAATGTATCTACATATGCTGAGTTCGCTAGGAGACTAGTGGAGAGATTTGATTGGAAAGATCCAGAGGCACCTTTTATAAGCTTAGAAAAGCTGAAGTAGATAGGATATGCAAAGGCCTATATCTCTAAATTCCTGAGATTGTCAGTAATGGTCTCTGATCTATCCGTAGCAAGGAGAGTCTACATGTTCATTGATGGCCTAGAGGAACCATTGCATGCATTGGTTAAGTCTACCAAGCCCATCACTTTGCATGATGCCATTGAGAGAGCTAGAGATCCCCAAGATGCCTTACCGAGAGCAAAGGCAACCTTCCAAAGCAAAGCCCCTCCCTCTTCAAGGGGGAAAGAAGGGAAAGCTGCTCCACCCAAGGAGAGCTCACTGAAGAAACCTCTTGACATTGATCTCCATATGGAGTTGAGGAAAAGGAGATTGTGTTTCACTTGTCAACAGCCATGCGTACCGGGACATAGGTGTGCTGCTGGAAGGGCACACTATATAGAAGTCTTCTCAAATTTTGAGGAGGAGGATGGGAATGAAGGACCTAGGAGGGGTCACAACACTAGTGATGATGAGGAGGAAGATCAATCACCATCCAGAGGTGAAGAGGGAGCCTTTGTTCCAACAAGTGGGACTCTTGCTTCTTTTAGAGGAGTGCCCAAATATTTGACCCTAAGAGTACAAGGTTCAGTCATGAACCAGAGAGTGTCTATTTTGATTGACAGTGGGGCAACACACAACTTTATTGATGCTCAATTGTGTAGAGGAGAGGGATCCCCACTGATACTTGTGATGGGTTCTTTGTTTTGGTCCCAGGAGATAGAACTATGAAGTGCATGCAATATGTTCCATCACTTTCTTTCACTATGGGGTCCTACACCTTGGTGGATCACTTGTTTGTAGTTGACACACCAGACACCAATATCATCTTGGGTGTCCAGTGGTTGATTAACTTGGGGAAGGTCACCATTGATTGGAAGGCCTTGAAAATGGATTGGGTGGACTTGAAGAGTGGGAAACCACAAATAATTCAAGGCATGCACACTTGTGCTGCACCTGATGTTTCCAAAAAAAAAACAGAGATGGATTTGCATAATGGAAGCAAGGATCTCATAGTTCCTTCCCTCATGTTTATGAGAATGATGCAAGGGGAATTCCTACCTCATGGAAAGCCATTTGGAATGCCATTATATTTTGATCATGTGGGGTAAGCCTTACAAGGTGCTGCTCCAAGCATAGACCAAGCAAGGAGTGGTGCAATGGAAGAGAAAACCACAGCGCTGTGGGAGGCAGGAAAGGGGAGGATCAACCTCCCAACAAACAAATTTGGCATGCATAACGTCAAAGAAGAAAACAACAACAAGGCAAGCACCACCATAGATGCATCAGCAACATTGTCCTTGTTGAGTTGTGTGGATCCATATTGGAGATCTCAACTCCTTGTGGAGTACTCCAAAGATCTACGCACCGGGATGATACTAGATGGCATGAAGCAAGGGGGAGGCTATTTCATCCATGAAGGGGTCATCTATCATTTTGGTAAAGTATTATTGTCTCAAGCATCCAAGCTTAAGCAAGAGATACTACAAAGAGCACACAAAGAGTTCTTTTCCAGCTATATGCAGTCGGCAAATATCTACTCCCTAATATGAGGAGTTTTGATTGGGAAGGTATGAAGGACGAACTGCAACAACACTATGATTGGGAGGAAATACATCAGCACTTACAAGAGTGCAATAGATATGAGGAGATGGGGCAGCCAAAGGACTCTGTGCAGGATTCATTTCAACCATCTCTTCCTTCTCTTAAAAGAGGAGAAATTCCCATGCCCAACTCCATGTGTGTGGGAGACTTGAATGGTAAAGAATCTGATCTTATAGAGCATGTTTATTTTTCTTATTTGACATATTCTCTTACCATATGTATGCAAGCCATGGCTCCTACAAGGAGTGATATTACATGTAGATCTAATGGCATTGATGATACCAATAAAAGTTCTAAATCTGGCCACTCCCTTGAGGTGCAAGGGGAAATTCTCTATCATGATGGGTGCTTCCCAGAAGAACCTAACTTGGGTATCACTTTCAGCCATGTCAAGGTGACCCATGTAGCCAATATGTGGTGGGATTACCACTTACCACACTCAGATCTACTCAAACCAAGGAGTGCATTGCATTGGTATCTTATGTGGGATTGTGACCCACCTCCTCAAGTGCAAATTTCAGTTTGCATATATGTGATTTTGCTTCTATACATAGATGATATATTGGTATTGTTTATGGGTTTGTACAGGCAAAAAGTGGGCAGTGTATATGTACCACATGGGATGGAACTTTATCTTGTACTTCATGATACATGTTTTAGATGTGACATTGTTTCACCCATGTTTATTTCTGTTGATTTTTACACTCCTAAAGGGATAGACTATGCCCCTATCATGTTAGCATTGGAGGAGAAATTTCTGATGTATTGGCTTGATGAGCACTTGGTCCATGATGAAAGCTTGATCCTTGATGGTGCCATCAATGGAGAAGGAGAAGAACTACAGCTCTTACCCTGTTATTTTCTTGAGGACAAGCAAAATTTTGGAGGGGAGGACTGTAATGTTCCTACTTAGCCTTAGCTAAGAGGAACATTCAATTTTGTTTTAATTTCTGTTTCATGAATAAATGAATAAAGGAGGACATGTAAAACTCCTAAAAAGTATGAATAAATCAATGCCCATGTGAACAAAGACAAATCAGAGCTATGTAAATAATCACTTGCAGGTGTGAAAGAGGTTCGAGTTAAAGACTGGGTCAACCTTGACCAAATCAACAGCACTGTCTAGGTTCATTGCATCTCCAAAAGGGACAACGTAGTTCTGGAAGGGAGCCTCTAATGTGAAAAGGGCTAACTCATCAAGATGGTTTAGGGTTTTCAAGAGCTTTCTCATCTTATAAAAGGAAAGGGAGGGCAACAAGAGAAGGTTGATGATAGATCATATTTCTGAGTATTTGTTTGCTTAGACAAATACCATTCTTTGCTGTTGAGTGGAGGATTGTATCTAGAATTCCTATGCCGGAGTTTCACCTCTTCCTTTGATGATTCAAGGAGGAAATTTTACTAAATTGAACCACTATTAGGCTTGAGGCCAAGCTCCTACTTACATTGGCAGTGCTGATCCATTATGGGTTTTTCTATCTCTGCAAGCTGCAGCAAGTGGTGATCTAGATCTGTAGAGATCTAGTTTATTTTTTCAGAACCTCTCTCCATGGAGTGGGTCCTTTGACCTGTTAGCCACCTATAAATTCTGATATACCAAATGGTGAATAAATTTGTTTTCAATCCTTCAAGAGATATATTTCCTTTGAAAATATATCATCCTTGAAGTCTTATGTTTGTCCTATCCTAGAGGTTCATCTTCACTGTTGTTTCCATTTTAAAAACCATGCTAATTCACCAAATAAAGTTGTTCCAAAGGTCTCAGAAACTGCCTATTTTCACTTATTTCCCCCCATTTTCATAAAACCTTATTTTCATCTTTTAACCCTCCATTTAACCTCTAAAAGCCTTAAATCCCCTTTAAACCCTCAAAGATTCATTTATAGGTTTAAAGACCCTTTTATTTCCTCTCTACTGAAAGCCAAAAAACCCTCAAAAACCCTTCAAAAATCCTAAAAAACCCATTTTTTAACATTAAGGCCTTAAGCCTCTTTCGGCCTTAGCCCTAGCCCCTTTTCCACATGTGACTCGGAGACATAAATAGGTGCTAGCCCTTATCACCAATCACAATCGAAGTTTCCTTTCCCTAAATTTTCCTTTATTCTTCCAATCTTCCGATGCGATGAGCCCCTTCTCCTCCGATCGTCGATTTGATCTGGACTGTTGAATCAACAAGAACCAATGGCCAGGATTCGATCGTGCTTCGCATGTTCCTTTCCCCTTTTCACTTCTATATTGGTCACCGATTAGATCTCCACCATCGATGTTTTCAGATCCAACGGCCAACGTTCCATTGCATCGCTCCATCGGTTCTTTGCTTCGCTCATCACTCGTGCCCGCCGATTTGATCTGGACCGTTGAATCCAAAAGAACCAATGGCTAGGATCTCATCGTGCTCCACCCATAGCCCTCCGTCATCACCCCGCTGATTAAATCCTAACCATCGATCTTTCTCCTGATCCAACGGCCAGCGCTTAATCACACATCGCAAATCCAATGTCCCGTTCGCTTTTCACCTCCGATGTGTGATCCTCGATTTAATCCCGACCGTTCATTCTGCCAGATCCAATAGTCCGCACTTCATCACAGTTTTTCCATCCTCCTCACCCTTAATCCACCATATTTAATCTCTGTCGTTGATCTATCATGATCCGACGACCCTCATTTAACCCGCCGATCACCCCCAGGATTTTTCCTCCATACTCCTGGTCCCACCACCAACGCCCCTGTTTCGTCTCATTTTCACCTTTTTCCTATGTATTTTCCCTCACATAATTTTTTACATTTTAACACTAAAGGTCATTTTTCACGCTTACTCATTTTAAGCCCTAGTTTTCGTGATGTTGTGTCATGAAAGCTTTCTCCGCCGCATACCCTTTTACCCCGCAACTCTTCACCCATCACGTTCAACCTGAACCATTGGATCTGGAGCCTCCAATCTAACGGTCGACGATCCATATCGCGCGATTTTCACCCATCCTTCCCAGTGCAGTACTTCCGCGCGATACAAGTGGTTTTATAAATCCACGTGTCAGACGCTAACATATATCTTGTTCCAAATGCTAAGACCACCTCCCACCCATTTTGTTGCGCGAAAAACATTCCTGGTTTCCATCATATCACGATAAAATTTCATTTGCTTCCCATCTCCCTCCCAAACGACTCCATAGAAATATCTCCACCATAGATCATCCTGATTTAACGGTCTACGTTCATCCTTGCACCCAAACCTCCATTGACCTGGTTAGCTGCTCTGCTAGGCTTTTTTCTTAGTTTCTGCTGCAATCACGTTCTTCCTCACTGCTCCTCCACCACCACAGAGCCTCTGCAAGCAGTCCAAACCAAGCCCGCAGGATTTCATAACATGTTTTCATGTGTTTGCAAGTTTTTTAATGGCTGATGAAGGAATTAATGTTTTACAGTCACAAAGGTGACACAAAGGCTTAGATGGCAATCTCAAGGCCACGAAACAACTTCAAAGGGCATCAGTACAGAAGTAGTTTGAGCAATCAGAAAAGTGAAAACATGACACATAGTCAAAATAGGTTGAAGTGCAAAGAGACATAGCAATTATTAGTGCAGAATGTTGACTGACATAGACGTAGCCCATCCCATGCACACCAACCTACCAAGCAGTTATTACACCACGGAAGCTACTAAAAACTGTCAGAAGCAGTTATTTAGAATTATGGGAGTCCTCATAGCCCATTCTTCACTTAACTCAAACCAAGAAGATAACAGTACCACTCCAGATGGTTTTTCCTCCCAAGGAGACCCTGTGTGTGATTTCTATCATATCAATATGGTCTCAACAAGCTACAAAGTTATTGATCCTCTCTAGAATTTAATGTTATTTTTATGACACAGGATGGAGCATTCGAATGCTCTCTACTACCTCTGATGTTCATTAAAACTTTCCTCACCTAATTTTCCTCATTTTTCCTATAAAGACTCTTCGAAGTCTCATTGTAAAAGGTTGGCATTTGGTGATTTCTAAAGTAATACATATTGATGCTTTGAAGAAGCATTGGTGTTTTGAAGGAGTGTGGAGATATTTGTTTTCCTGTTGATGAAGGAGGCTAGACTATTGGATCCCTGAGCCTGGTTTTGGTGAAGTACTTCTTATTGTTAATGTTATTTCCTGTTTTCCGCTTTGTTCCATCATGCTTCTCTTACAGTAGGATTAAAATTTTAGGCAGAGAAATGTATCTTAGAAGCACCTTTGACCTGTTTATCCTTCACTATTTATATGTTTTCTGCTACTAAATATGACAGGGTAGTCTAATAGCACTCTTAAATATTCAGTTTGTTTTATTCTAGAAATGGTTAATTTGGTTGTGCTAAAGACTGTCTAGGTGTTCCCTCTTTCTTTACCACTGAATATTGTATCTGAAGTCTCCCTTTGATTATTAATGCTTGCAGTTTGACAGTGAGGTCTGTTTCAATCATATCCTCTGTTCATTATTGCAATTATTGTGTTGAAGGTCCCTATAATTGCAGTCCTAGATGTCTAAGGCATTCCCTCTTCTTTGAATGCAATTATATGTTTTTGTTGACTAAGCCTTCAACAGTAAACTCATAGGAGGAAATAGGGCATTCCCCGAATCCTATAGTTCATTAATAAGGTTTAGTCTGCATTTCTCCTTTTCTTTGAGTGTTACATTGATTGAGTCCAAAGCAGTGAGATTACTGGAGGAAATAGGGCGTTTCCTAAATATTTTAAGCCATTGTGAAAGGGTTGAGTTTGTTTTTCACTCTTAGTCCTTAATGTTCATCCCATTTCACCTATATTATTCAACAGATCCTCGACCAAGTTAGATTTCTCCTTGGTTTCCCTTCCTTCTTAGTCAGAACTATTTGGATGTTCACATGACTCTATTGCCCAATGGCTTGTAGATTCCCATGCTCTATCTATACCACATGGAACACATTTGTCCAACCAAACAAGAAAAACAACCGTGCACATCATAACTAGCATAAAATCAACTACTAAATCCTTCAAGACATATCTTTATAAAAACATTGAGAGATCCCTCTCTGAGACTAGGAGGGCTAGATCCTAGAGCTCTAAAGATTGGTTTTGATGTTGCCTTGTCTTTTGGTTAGCCAATCTACCAAAACACAGGACACCAACATAATGGCGATCACGGTGGGACCTATTGAGTATATGATAGTTTAGCTAACTCTTGTGCACTCTTTAGTCCTACAAATTTCTAAGAAAACCAGTTAGTAAGCCATAGAGTAGACTTTGTTTGTTTGAGCACCTTAGCTAAGTGTTGAGATCAGACCTAGAACACTCTCATAACCATAAAAATACACAAAAACCCAAAAAAATTTCAGATTGGCTTCATAATAAATATGGTGGTGGAACCAGAAAACATTGTACCTTCACAAAAAGCTAAAATTTCCACCTGGCGACTCCATTAGCCCTAGTAGGCCGATTACCCATCTAAGTTTCCAGATCTCTTTAGGACTTTGTTAACTAGCCTTGAAGAAGTTCAGAAGCCTAGTCCCATATTAGATAAGACATTCTAAGAGCCAAAACTTTCAAGACAATTCCTACAAACTTTGGCTTCTCTCAATTTTTGAAAAGCAGTTTGGCTTCACATAGGATCAACACTAGATCCCATCCAGACCCTAATCCTCCTACAATAGTTGACAATCCAGAGAGAATTCTATGGCAGACTTCTAAAGCTGGAAATTTAGCTACTGATAGGAACATCCCAAGAACAAAATCTCTCCCTAAAAACCTCACTGTCTTGGGGGATTTACACTTTGACTTACATCATACTCAGAACATATTTAGAACCAGATCTCAATGTGATTTAAACCAAACTGATCTTGAAACTACAGGTTTGCAACAGAGCTTTAGTAGAGAAGCTTCACCTTCTACTCCTCCTGATTTCCATCTTCTTCACCACTTTAGCCTCTTTCATAACTAATATGCTCAAAACCAGTTTGTTGGCCCAAGTGTTTCTTCCACTCCAATCCATACCACCACGTCCAAAAAACTCCATTTCAGCCCACTTTTTCTCTTGTAAATCCACCCCCTATGAATCCACCTTTCTTTCTAGCCATGGCAGCATGGTATGCCCCATTATTGTTACCACAACCTACGGTTCCCTTACCAAATTACTATCAGTATAAAACTCCCCATTTCACTGGAGAAGGATCTACCACAGCTCAACAACATGTAACTAGGATGGAAGATTCATTTGATTATATGGAAATAGAAGATGAGACCATAAAGATGAGAATATTTGCTCAATTTTTAGGAGGAGAAGTAAAGAAGTGGTTTAAAGGCCTAACTCCTAATAGCATCAATGACCTTCCCTCTTTACATCAAACATTCATCAACAAATGGGAAATCAAAAGCAACCCTCTCCAAATATTGATAGAGTATAACAATCTTAAAAGAAATCAGGGAGAGAGCATTCATGATTACTCCACCAGGTTTAATAGTATCTACAATGCTCTTCCACCTAACATGAAACCTCCCCAAGGCATGGCCTTAGTGAAATATCCTGAAGGTTTCAATGTTGATATGGCTTATCAACTAAGGGAGAGAGATCATTTAACTCTAGAAGACATGAAAAAGGGAGCTGTGAGTGTAGAAGCAAACTTAATTGAGAAAATAGCTAGGCTAATATCAAAGAAGAGGGTAACTTATAAATATGATACTGCACCCTCCACATCTAGCTCAAAAATGGAAAGGATGATGGAAGAAATGATGAAAAGGATGAGCATACTTGAGAGAGCACAACCAAGAGACAATCAGAACAAACCCCAAAACAGAAATAGGAACCAGAATTATAGAAGAGAGAACAATCAAGATAGACAAAGTGATAATGACCAACAGATTAGACCTCCCTTCCGAAAAAACTACGTAGATCAAAAGGAAGAAGGAGAGATTGAAAGTTTGGGAGAAAACCATGTAAACTTGATTGGATTGGACAGTCGGAATGATGTTTTCCTCACTGAAGAAGAACAAGGTTTCTTCTCCTCAGAACCAAAGGAAGATACATATGAGGAGTCTGAATATTATAGATTGGGGTTCGAGAATGAAATCATGGAGGTACACAGACACTATGATCTAAGAATAAAAGGGAACATAGGTAATCCAAATGACAAAAACACTAGCTCTGCAGTTAGGAAAATTTACAGAAAATCAGCCTAAGAGAATAGTAGAGAAAACCAACGTTTTGGATAAGAAAATATATTTAAACAAAGAGAAAAGCAGCTGGCCAAATGTTGAACAAAGTTTCCCTAGTGCCTCTGTTAGTGGCCCTATTAAAAAAACCCAGATTGACAGTCCTAAGAAAACTCAGCAAGTCAAAATTGTTGAAAGAAGCATAAGTGAGAAAACACATGTAAATACAACAAAATCAATAGTTCCTTTCAGCCTTGAGGGAGAGATTTCAAAGATTAAAATTAACATACCTCTAGCTGAATTAGTGACCCAGGAAGTGTACAAAAACCAGGTCCTAAAAGCTCTAAATATACATGTTGATACTAATACTTTGAACTTGAAAGATGACAAGCCAGAGCTGTTGTTTGGTCCTATGATTGAAGGAAAATACCAAGAAGGGGTTGTGCCTCCCTTCTATGTCAGTCTAAACATACATGAAAATATCTTACATAATGCCATGCTAGATTCAGGAGCATCACACAACCTTATGCCCAAGGTGGTAATGGAAAGCCTAGGCTTAGAGATTACTAGACCATATAAAGATTTGTATTCCTTTGACTCTAGAAGGTTCAAATGCTTGGGGTTAATTAAATATTTGTGTGTTAACTTGTCTCAAACTCCTACCAAGAATATTGTAATGGATGTGGTAGTAGCTGACATTCCCCCAAAATATGGCATGCTCTTGTCTAGATCATGGGGAGCTAAGATTCAGGGCACCCTTCAAATGGATATGTCTTATGCCACCATAACAATGTTTGGTCAAACTAGAAGATTATATAGGGAAACCCTTATGAAATACATGGTGAGCAGCAAGGACAAACCTCACAACACTCTTGTTTATTCCACTCATTTAGATCTAGATTCTTTTATTTTATACAATGAAGATGAAGTCGCCCAAACGGAGAATGAAAACAAGTAGGATATTAGTGCACCAGAACATGCAGAATTGTCCTCCCCTCAACCTCTATATATCTCAACTCGAGCAGCCTTGAGCAACACAAAAATAATGAGAATGAAATAGAAACAATTTGGAAAATGAGTTTGGTGGCTCTTGGGACATGCCTGCAAATTATATTTTTCATGCACCAACAACATTGTGGAATATGAAGCCCTTCTCCTTGGCCTACACATACTTAAAGATTTAAATGCCAAAAGGATATCAGTCCAGGGAGATTCTGAGTTAATTATCAGAAAAATCAAAGGGGAATATTCAACCAAAAACCCTAGACTTAGAGAATATAGAAACATTGTTTTAGATCTCCTGAAAACCTTCGAAAAACATGAACTTATGTTCATACCAAGAGCCATAAATCACCTGGAAAACAAACTTGTTTTTGCTGCTAGCAATTACCAGATACCACAAATCTATGAAAATTTCATTATAAACGTGAAAAATAGACCAACAATTCTTGATAACGAGAATCATTGGTATGTTTTTAACAATGATAAACATATAGAGGATTTCTTGCAGTTAAACAATGAGTTTTCCGCATCATCACCAAGTTTCAGCCATGAAAAAGAATGTTTAAATGGAGAACTAATTCCTGAAATAGAGTCCTCCTCTCCTACTAATATAAATCAGTTTGATCCTCTTTTCAAAGCAAAGTTATCTGATGATCCAGACCAAAATGACCTCAAAGTTCTAGAATGTAAAGGTGATACCATACCCAAAGGCCTAGCCCCATTAGAACAACTCTTTGATTTCAATGATGTGGCTAAGGAACCAAAAGAAGAAACCATGGAAACTAATGTGGAAGAGCACAACATAGGCAGCCCAACTGAGCCTAAAATGATTAAATTATCAAGCACCCTACCTGCCCACATTAAACAGAAATACATAACACTCTTCAAAGAGTTTATAGATGTTTTTTCATGGGAGTATAAAGATTTGAAATCATATAACACTAGCATCATTCAGCACAAGATTCCTCTTAAGGAAAACCAGAAACCTTTCAGAAAGAAATTAAGGAGGATAAACCCTATTTTAGTGCATGCAGTAGAAAAATAAATTAGGAAGATGTATGACGCAGGGATCATTTTCCCTATCAGATACTCATACTAGGTCTCCAATCTAGTATCTGTTAGGAAGAAGACAAGGGAGATTAGGTTGTGTATTGACTTCAGGAACCTAAATAGGGCCTCTCTGAAAGATAAATACCCCTTGCCAAAAATGGACCACATTCTTCAAAGGGTAGTTGGGTAAAAAAGAATATCATTGTTGGATGGGTTCTCAGGTTACAATCAGGTGCTGGTTCTCCCAAGTGATCAACATAAAACTACTTTTACCACACCTTGGAGGACATTCATGTATGTCAAAATGCCATTTGGTTTGATGACTGTGGGGGCCACCTTTCAGAGGGCCATGGACATAGCTTTCTCAGAAGACATAAGCTATTTTATAATCATTTACCTTGATGAAATTACTGTTTTCTCCAAAACTGATGAGGAACATTTGGAACATTTAAGGAAGGTTTTCGAGAAATGCAGAAGATTTGGCTTGTCTTTAAATCCCAAAAATACACTCTTTGGCCTCCAGGAAGGAAAGCTTCTTGGTCATATAATCTTTGAAGAAAGGATCAAAATAGATCCTAAAATAATTGATGGCATATTGAATATCAGCCACCTTAGAAACCTCAAAGAATTACAGTCTTTCATTGGAAAGATTAATTTTTTGAGGTTCATCCCCAACCTTACTGAGCTATTAAGAAACATCACTAACATGCTCAGGAAATAAGTAGGTGTTAAATGGACAATGCAAGATAAATAATCATTTGAACTAGTAAAGCAAGCCCTTACTCAAGCACCAGTCCTTATCAGTCCTGATTTCACCAAAGATTTCTATATTTTTTCCTTTGCATCTGAACATACAATAGATGCAGTATTGTTGTAGAAGAATAGCATGGGGAAAGAGCAACCTATATCCTTCTTCAGTAAAGCCTTAAGAGATGCCCCACTCAAATATAATATCATGGAGAAGCAAGCCTTAGCACTGGTAAAAGAATTAAAGGATTTTAGGGTGTACATTTTACATTCACATATCATTGCCTTTGTGCCACACACCATAGTCAAATATATTCTAAGTTAGGACCCTGATGGTAAAAGGGGAAAATGGATTTCCACCATTATTGAATATGAATTAGAAATTGGGCCTAACAAACTCATCAAGGGACAAGGATTAGCAAAACTCATGGCCGAGTCTAATTTCAAAGCACTAGATATGAATATGGTTAATGCCTTGGAAGAAATAGAAGAGTTCCCAAAACCTTTTACTGAAGAAACATTCATGAACTCTCCATGGTATGCTGACATCATTTATGTGTTGCTTTATTTAAATGCTCCTCCTTCCTTGTCAAAAACAAAAGCTAGATTTGTAAAACAGAAGGCTTTAAATTATTGTATGATAGATGGAGTTTTATATTGGAAAAATGTTGTTGGGATATTACTAAAATGTTTACTTGAGAATGATGTAGGAAAAGTCATGCATGAAATGCATGAAGGAGAATGTGGAGGGCACTTAAATTGGAAGACCACAAAAAACAAAATCCTCAGATCTAGTTACTATTGGCCCACCCTTTTCCCAGACATCCACAAACTAGTAATGTCTTGCCACAATTGCCAAATTTTTGATGGTAGAAGAAAGCTCTTGCCCTTACCCTTGAAACCTATTAGTGTTAAAACACCCTTTCAACAGTGGGGTTTGAACTTCATAGGGGAAATCCACCCACCCTCCTCAGCTCAGCACAAATGGATCCTCATATCCACTGATTATTTTACCAAATGGATAGAGGCCATACCCACTAGGAATGCTACTGACTCTGTCATTATTAAATTCCTTAAGACCAACATATTGTCTAGATTTGGCTGTCCTAGAAAAATAATCACAGACAATGTTGTTGCCTTTAAATCGAAGAGGATGGTTGATTTCTGCCATAAATATCAGATCACCTTGGGCCACTCCACTGCCTATTACTTGCAAGGAAATGGACTTTCTGAATCCTCAAACAAGAGCCTGATCAACATCATAAAAAAATTGTTGGAGCACAACCAGAAAGCGTGACATAGTAAGCTCATTCATGCCTTGTGGGATGACAGGTTAACCACTAAAAAGTCAATCAACATGTCCCCCTATCAGCTGGTCTATGGCATGGATGTTGTTTTCCCAATGTCCTTGGGAGTTCCAGTCATGAAACTCCTCTAGGAAGTCCAAGCTGAAGAAAATGATATGCAGAGAAGGATCAATCAGACCATCCACTTACAGCAAACCAGAGAGGAAGTTTACCAGAGAACTCAAGCAGTCCAGGAAAACATCAAAAGGAAATTTGACAAAAGGACTAAAGAAAATGACTTCCAAGTTGGGAATGTGGTTCTCAAATGGGATTGAAGGAGAGAAGAGAAAGGAAAACATGGTAATTTTGAAAATCTGTGGAAAGGGCCCTACATTATTCATTCCACAAGAGGGCATAATGCATTTTTCCTGCAAGAAATGAATGGTGAAGAACTGTTGGGAGGTCCTGTCAATGGCAGGATTCTTAAACATTATTTCTATCAAGAGTCTTAGTTTCAGAGTTTTTATCCATTGTACATACCATTTTCATCAAGAAAAATGAAAAGAAAAATACAAAAACAATAGAAAATAGAAAAGAGGGAAGAAATAAAACAAGAAAGGTATAGCCCCATACCAAAAAGAAAGGAAGATATGAAAGTGTGCAAGCTCAAATGCCACTAATTTAAGGAGCACTATTGTCTAATCATACAACCTAATCATGATTGGGAAGATTTCAATTTACTGTTGATAGGATAGTGAAGAAGATTTTCCATACTGTTTAATATTGGCTTATCAGTAGAACAGATTAGGATAGAAGAAAGAGAACTGGTTCTACAATGCTAAAAACTTGGACCAGCAAAGAAGAAGAAAACAACTCTAACAGGATCAAAACTAGAGCTAAAATGAAGAAAAAAGGTGACTCTAAAAAGCTCAAAATTTGAGTCACAGTAAGAAGGAAGAATGCCCTAAAATTCTGATCTTCAGCCTTCAAAATTTTGGTTTGAATTTTTACAAGTTTCAGTTCATGTGCAGCTTGTCTTTATGCCATGGACCCACAACAAATCAAACAGTCTAATCCTAGTTTGGTTGTGTTTCAATTTCTATTTTAGAATATAGAGAATTAAAATCTATCAAATAGTTTAATCCTGACAGATAATAGTTAGGTAGAGAAACTTAAGAGTCCAACTGTTTAATCTGGGCTCTTGGAAGAAATAAGGGTAGCATTAGATAGGTTTATTTTTCTGTTTTCAAAATAATATGTAAAGAGATGCCATTCCAAGTGCACTCAAGGAAGAAAATTTTAGGACAAGTAGCTTGGGGTAGGTAGAGATGTTTGTTCCAAAGAAGTTTCATGTTGCAGGTCACTAAAGGAACTGCCAAATTGCAAAAGTACCAGAAAGAAAGTAAAGAAAATATGCCCAATGGATGAGGCATTGTACTGTTGAAAGCTAGAGATTACTGAGGTTCTCGACACCTAAAGGGCAAGTTGTCCTCCCCAGGTGGAGCCACTGTTAGCCACCTATAAATAATGATATACCAAATGGTGGCTAAATTTCTTTTCAAGCCTTCAAGAGATATATTTCCTTTGAAAATCTATCATCCTTGAAGTCTTATGTTTGTCCTATCCTAGAGGTTCATCTTCACTATTATTTCCTTCTTAAAAACCATGCTAATTCACCAAAGAGAGTTGTTCCAAAGGTCTCAGAAACTGCCTATTTTCACTTATTTCCCTTCATTTTCATAAAACCTTCTTTTCATCTTTTAACCCTCAATTTAGCCTCTAAAAGCCTTAAATCCCCTTTAAACCCTCAAAGATTCATTTACAGGTTTAAATACCCTTTTCTTTCCTCTCTACCGAAAGCCAAAAAACGCTCATAAACCCTCAAAAACCCCTCAAAAATCCTAAAAAACCCATTTTTTAACATTAAGGCCTTAAGCCCCTTTTGGCCTTAGCCCTAGTTTCTTTTCCGCATGTCACCTGGAGCCATAACTAGGCACTAGCCCTTATTTCCAATCACAATCAAATTTTCCTTTCCTCGACTTTGCCTTTATTCTTCCAATGTTTCGATGCAATGATCCCCTTCTCCTCCGATCGTCGATTTGATCTAGACCGTTGAATCCAAAAGAACCAACGGCCAAGATTCAATCGTGCTTCGCATGTTCCTTTCCCCTTTTCACTTTTCCGCTGGTCCCCGATTAGATCTCCACTGTCGATGTTTTCAGATCCAATGGCCAGCGTTCCATCGCATCGCTCCATCGGTTCTTCGCTTCGCTCATCACTCACGCCTGCCGATTTGATCTGGACCATTGAATCCAAAAGAACCAATGGCCAATTAACTCATGCCCGCCGATTTGATATAGCCCTCCATCATCACCCCGCCAATTAAATCCTAACCATCGATCTTGATCCTGATCCAACGACCAACACTTAATCGCACATCGCAAATCCAATGTCCCGTTCGCTTTTCACCTACGATGTGTGATCCCCGATTTAATCTCGATTGTTAATTCTGCCGGATCCAATGGTCCCCGCTTCATCGCAGTTTCACCATCCTCCTAACCCTTCATCCACGATCTTTAATCTCCGTTGTTGATCTATCATGATCCGACGGCCCTCATTTAACCCATTGATCACCCCCAGGATTTTTCCTCCGTACTCCCGGTCCCACCACCAACGCCCCTGTTTCCTCTCATTTTCACCTTTTTCCTATGTATTTTCCCTCACATAATTTTTTACATTTTAACACCAAAGGTCATTTTTCGTGCTTACTCAGTTTAAACCCTAGTTTTCGTGATGTTGCATCATGAAACCTTTCTCTGCCGCATACCCTTTTACCCCGCAGCTCTTCACCCATCGCGTTCAACCCGCACCATTGGATCTGGAGCCTCTAATCCAATGGTCAACGATCCATATCGCGCGATTTTCACCCCTCCTTCCCAGTGCGCTACTTCCGTGCGATAAAATTGGTTTTAGAAATACATGTGTCGAACACTAACATATATCATGTTCCAAAAGCTAATATCGCCTCCCCCCCATTTTGTTGCACGAAAACCATTCCCGGTTTCCGCCATACCACCCTCCACAACATAACTTCCTCTTTTAATCCTAGCCATCGATATTTGAGATTTCACAGCCCATATTATATCACAATAAAATTTCATTTTCTTCCCATCTCCCTCCCAAACGACTCCATATAAATATCTCCACCGTAGATCATCCTAATCTAACGGTCTACGTTCATCCTCACACCCAAGCCTCCAATGACCTGGTTAGCTGCTTTGCCAGGGTTTTTTCTGAGTTTCCGTTGTAATCACGTTCTTCCTCACTGCTCCTCCACCACCCCAAATCCTTTGCAAGTAGTCCAAACCAAGCCTGCAAGATTTCATAACATTTTTTCGTGTGTTTACAGGTTTTTTAATGGCCAATGAAGGAATTAATGTTTTACAGTCACAAAGGTGAAAAAAATGCTTAGATGGCAATCTCAGGACCATGAAACAACGTCAAAGGGCATCAGTACAGAAGCAGTTCGAGAAATCAGCAAAGTAAAAACATAATACAGAGCCAAAATAGGTTGAAGTACAAAGAGACATAGCAATTATTAGTGCAGAATGTTGACTGACATAGACATAGCCCATCCCATGCACACAAGCCTACCAAGAAGTTATTACACCACGGAAGCTACTACAAACTGTCAGAAGTAGTTATTTAGAAGTATGGGAGTCCTCATAGCCCATTCTTCACTTAACTCACACCAAGAAGATAATAGTACCACTCTAGATGGTTTTTCCTCTCAAGGACACCCTGTGGGTGATTTCTATCATATCAAAATGGTCTCAACAAGCTACAAAGTTATTGATCCTATCTATAATTTAATTTTATGTTTATGACACAAGATGGAGCATTCGAATGCTCTCTCCTACCTCTGATGTTCATTAAAAATTTCCTCACCTACTTTTCTTCATTTTTCCTATAAAGACTCTTCAAAGTCTCATTGTAAAAGGTTGGCATTTGGTGATTTCTAAAGTAACACATATTGTTGCTTTGAAGAAGCATTGGTGTTCTAAAGGAGTGTGGAGATCTTTGTTTTTCTGTTGATGAAGGAGGCTGGACCATTGGATCCCTGAGCCTGGTTTTGGTGAATTACTTCTTATTGTTAATGTTATTTCCTGTTTTCCGCTTTGTTCCATCATGCTTTGCTTACAGTAGGATAAAAAGTTTAGGCAGAGAAATGTATCTTAGAAGCACCTTTGACCTATTTATCCTTCACTGTTTATATGTTTTCTGCTACTGAATATGACAGGGTAGTCTAATAGCTCTCTTAAATATTCAGTTTGTTTTATTTCAGAAATGGTTAATTCGGTTGTGCTAATGACTGTCTAGGCGTTCCCTCTTTCTTTACCACTAAATATTGTATCTAAAGTCTCCCTCTGATTATTAATTTTTTCAGTTTGACAGTGAGGTCTGTTTCAATCATACCCTCTATTCATTATTGTAATTATTGTGTTGAAGGTCCCTATAATTTTATTCCTAGATGTCTAAGGCATTCCCTCTTCTTTGAATGCAATTGTATGTTTTTGTTGACTAAGCATTCAACAATATACTCATAGGAGGAAATAGGGAATTCCCCAAATCCTATATTTCATTAAGAAGGTTTAGTCTGCATTTCTCCTTTTCTTTGAGTGTTACATTGATTGAGTCCAAAGCAGTGAGCTTACTGGATGAAATAGGGCGTTCCCCAAATCTTTTATGCCATTGTGAAAGGGTTGAGTTTTTTTTCACTCTTAGTCCTTAATTTTCATCCCATTTCACCTATATTATTCAACAGATCCTTGACCAAGTTATATTTTCCCCTTGGTTCCCCTTCCTTCTCAGTTAGAACTATTTGGATGTTTACGTGACTCCATTGCCCAATGGCTTGTAGATTCCCATGCTCTATCTATACCACATGAAACACATTTGTCCAACCAAACAAGACAAACAAACCTACACATCATAACTAGCCTAAAATAAACTACTAAAGCCTTCAAGATATATCTTTATAAAAAATTTGAGAAATCCCTCTCTGAGACTAGGAGGGCTAGATCCTAGAGCTCTAAATATTGGTTCTGATGTTGCCTTGCCTTTTTGTTAGCCAATCTACCAAAACACGGAACACCAACATGACCTCCTAGAAGAGTGTATCATTTCTTTATGCTTTAGATCTATACTTCTACAGTTTTTATCTATGACATTTGAGCCACAACACTGTTTAGGTTGGAAGGCTGCGTTATTTTGTTGTAGATCTATTTATGGTGTTTTGCTCATAGTTTAGATTAGAGATCGTTAGTGTTGGGGTTTGCCTTCCACTAGGTGATCCATGGATTAGATTTCTGATCTATGTTCTCTTTAGATCTGATCCATTGTAATGAAATGTCATATTCAGAAATTTACCGCAGCAGTTGCCAGATCTGCAACTTGTTTCTCAGATCTACTCTTATTCATACATGCTTTTGTAAAAATTCCAAGTGGATCTTGTAGAGAAAACTATATAGTCTCCATATCTGGTATAGATTTGATATTTTGTCCATATATCTATCCTAGATCTCATTTGTAACTTCCATCTTCTGAACCTCCTGAAAAATAACGTTTTTGAAGCATTTCTGCAAATATACATGTGATCCTGCTCTCTTTTCTGAAGATTTATTGTTGTATTGGCCCATGATTTCTACTGTATAATGAGAGGGCTTCATCATAATGTTTATTTTCTTATGTATTACTGAAATATGAGGCTTCTTTCTGATCTCCACTAAAAATTTTCTAAAACAGAGCAAGTCCTGAAGCAGTGCTTGCATTTGATTGCAGCCTTCCTCTTTGGGTGCTTTTTAGCTCGTCTACTTTTTGGGAGATTTGTTTAATGTGCTTAAACTGATTTTTTTCTGATGAAATTCCATATATAAGCCACATACGGCATAAATAAGAGGAAACAAGCCCTGATCTACGTTATTTTTGCACATTTTTACTTATACATCATTTTCCTTGAGCACCTTGTTGAAGTTCCTTAAAAAGGGATTATTCCAAGTTCTATAGACAAAGTGTGCAGACGGCCAGGTAGCCTCTGGATCTCATCCTTTATTTTTAAAGGTGACATATCCAGTAAATTTCCCTGTAGTCAATCTTTGGAATAAAATCTTGAGGATCCTGAAAAAGGATCATTACAGAATTGACAATCAAGCCACTGAAGGGAGTTGTTCATAAATCAACATATAATCCTCGAGCAAGAGATGCTAAAAATTATAATATAGTTGAAGATTTGGCTCAATTCCCTTTAGACATGTTAGTTCTTGAGGTATTACAAAATTTTCCCTCCCAGAAACTGGCTTTATTGTTGGCTATTGGTGGAATTGATCCCATTGATTCTAATCTCGTAGTATTTAATCAAACAGGCTATGTGATGCAATTACCAGCAGAATTGGTATTCTCCATCCAAGTAAATTTTCTCAATCACCTTTTTCATCGTACTATTATTGATGAGGGAGAATCTACGTGCATTATTTTTATAAACTGTTGGAAGTCACTTCACTCGCCACACTTATCTCAATCATCAACGATGTTGAATGATTTCGAAGGACGTACATATAAGCCTTGCGGTATCATCAATAACCTGCATGTAGAACTAGGGGGGAAAATAGTGAATGTTGATGTCGAGGTCATTAACGGACCCCATGACTATAATATTCTACTTGGAAAGCCATGGGTATATGCTATGACTACAATTGTTTCTACATATTTTAGAATGATCGCCTTTCCATATAAAGGTTCCATCACAGTCATCAATCAGCTAACCTTCTTTGCCTTTGCTACACAGGTAACTCGAAGTGTTCCATTCATTCATGCACCCCAAATTGCACTTCAAAACATTGGTGTAGGACTCTTAAAGGATTCCACTCTCATGGAAACCTTTGTATTACTTCCACCTATAACGTCGGCAGAAATTGCAAGTATAGAGACCTATTACATGATCTCTTCCTCTCCATCTGGCTTAAGGAAAAGTATGGGTCATTCTGAAATTGTTATGTTGGATGAGTTTCTACCGCCCAACCCTATTGAGCTAGCATAGCAATCAATCTATTTGGCTTGGGTGGTGAATCTGAAATCATCGTCACCGGTTGGTTGGGTTGATCATTCCTTAGATTTTTGTACTCCATATGATACTTTTTCCTCAAATTTCTTAATAGATGAGAATATTTTGGAAACCATGATGTTAGAGGAGAGCCATGGGAGGATTATTATCATCGTTCCCATCTTCCTTCTTATGAAGAAAATAATCTTAGTGAACTATATCGCCCATCAATCAAAAATTTATTTTTGAATTATTTTCCTATTAATGCAATTGATTATGAGCAAAAATTATGAAATATTGAAGAAACTATTTCTATTAATATTTCAACCAAACCCGCCGTTGTAGAAAATATTCATGTCAGCGTGTCTTGTTCTCCATCATAACTCGAAACATATCGCTCTCTATTTCATGAATTATGTGATGTATTTGCTTGGTATTATGAGGAAATGCCAGGCATAGATACTAGTATCATTGAACATACTATTAATATGTACCCTAATGTCAAGCCGGTATGTCAACACCTTCATCCTGTTCATCCGAAGAAGGCTACTGCCATTAAAGTAGAAGTTGAAAAACTTTTCCGTGCTGGTTTCATTTACCCTATTCCGCTAACTGAGTGGGTTTCAAACATTGTTCTTATCATGAAAAAATAAGGAACCATTAGAGTGTACGTCGATTATCAGGATTTAAATCTTGCTTGTCCAAAAGACAACTATCCTACTCCCTTTATCGACTATATTATTTATGATTGTGCTGGATGCGAAATATTTTCATTCATTGATGGATTTTCCGGCTACAATATAAGACAACATTCGTCTATCTTTGGGGCACATTTGCTTATCGGAAACTCCCGTTTGGTTTAAAGAACATCGGGACCACTTTTAAGAGGGAAATGGATTATGCTTTCAATGACATCAAGAACATTGCTCAACCCTATCTAGACAATTTACCCGTGCATTCATGAAATCGAACTGATCATCCAATGCATTTGAGAGCCATCTTTTTACGCTACCAACACTACAAAATATGCCTCAATCCACATAAATGTGTGTTTTGTGTTGATTTTAGTCATTTTCTTGGATTCGTCATCTCAAAATAAGGAATTCGAATTGACCTATTGAAGGTCTAGGCTATACTTGAATTGCTTGAGCCATCAAATTTACTTCAGATACAAAAAATTCAAGGAAAGGCTAATTTCCTAAGGAGGTTCATACCCAACTACGCTGCAATGGCTAAAGAAATTACTCAGCTCTTGAAAAAAGGGATTCCCTTCCATTGGGACCAAGTTGCGCAAGCTTATTTTGATGTTTTCAAGAATACTCTTGTTCGGGCATCATTAATTTGTCCTCCCAATTATTAGAGTGATTATTTCTTATATATCGCTGTGGCTAATATGACCATTGCTATGGTATTGGTCCAACATTAGGGGAATTTTGAGGTCTAAAATGGACCTCATAAGAAAAATGTACAACCAAAATACACTTTATAAGAACCAATAAGATTCAAGATGATGATGTCAACCATGGTGGATGATTCACCATTTTTTAAGTAAAAGGGTAAAAATATTAAAAAATAATAAAATAATAAAACTACTTTTTCAACTCATATTTCCAACTTAGCTCCCAAATTTTTTACTCAAATTTCGAGCGAGAGTACTCGTTGGATGCAAAATTTAATTTCTCATCCAAGGAGTACCCAGGTTGCATACTTTTGATGGACCCTGCTACACAAAAAATGAGAAATACATGAAAAAACGTGGTTGCAATCATGTTTTTCATGTATTTCTCATTTTACGTGTAGTAGGATCCGTCAAAAGTATGCAACATGGGTACTCCTTGGATGAGGAATTAAATTTTTAATCTAATTAGTACTCCTGCTTGAAATTTGAGTAAAAACATTTGGAGATAAGTTGAAAATATGAGTTGAAAAAGTAGCTTTTTCTTTTTTCCCTCCAAAATTTGATGATGTAATCAAATCTTATTTTATTATTTCCACTATTATTTTATAATTTCCTTAGGAGGCCCATTTTATACCTAAAAATTCCCCTAATGGTAGAAAATGGGATAGAACATCCGATCTATTATTTGAGTCATAATCTCAATGATACAAAAGTAAAATATTCGTGCGTAGAAAAGCTTGCCTTAGCAGCTGTTCAAGCTATCCAAATATTTCGCCACTATATCCTGTTCTGGAAAATCATTGTCATTTCAGATTGCAACCCCATGACTTATATATTATCACGTCAAATGTTGGGGGGAAATATTCAAAACGGATTGTTATTTTGCAGGAATTTGATTTGGAATTTATCAAATGCAAGTCAAAGAAGTATTTAGTTTTTTTTTAGCTTCTCTTTGACCTTCCCTTTGATAGTACTGCTACCATGTCGGAACGATATATTCCAGAAGATTCTCTATTTATGATAGGATCATCTGATCCTTGGTATGGGGATTTTATCATTTATCTCTAGACAAATACTTTTCAACCTAATACCTCTCACTCTTACCAGCGACGTATTCGATACCAAGCCAAATATTATCTGATCATCGGTGATGCCCTTTATCGTCGTTGTGTCAATAAAATTTTAAGAAGGTTCCTCACTCATGAGGAGGATGAAAAGGTTTTAAATGATTATCATACTGGGTCTTGTGGTGGACTCTTTTCTGGATATGCTACCGTGTAGAAGATACTCCACGCTGGTTACTTTTGGCCTACCATATTTCACGACTGCATCCTCACGGTCAGAAGTTGTCATGCATGCCAGATATTTGATCGTAAAATTCACAAACCACCAAATCCAATGCATCATTTTGTCTCTATGGGACCATTTTCGAAATGGGGTATTAACTTCATGACCTATAACCCTCATTCATCTAAGGGGCATGGTTATATTATTGTCGCAGTATACTAATTTACCAAGTGGACAGAAGTGATGCCTGCCTTCAACAACAAACGACAAACAGCTTCATTGTTTTTATTTAATCATGTTATTGCATGGTTTGGGGTCCCACAAGCTATAGTTACAGACCATGGAAAGCATTTTCGCAACCACATGATGACTGAATTGACTACCAAGTTAGGATTGTCACATGATAATTCTACTCCTTATTATCCACAATCAAATGGACAAGTTGAAGTTATCAACATGATTCTTAAATTTATGCTTCAATGAATGATAGGAGTTCGTAAAAGAAGCTGGCATTTGATCCTGTACTCAGCCTTGTGGGCATACCGAACCTCGGTGAGAAACGTAACTAGATTTACTCCCTTTAAATTGGTGTATGGTCTAGAAGCTATCTTTCCAATCCAACGTGAAATACCATCATTGAAAATCACAATCGAAATGTTACCTGACATCTCAGAAGAAGAAGCATGTATTTTTAACCTCATCCATCTTGATGAAACACGTCGTGAATCCAAATTAGCCAACGAAGCACAAAAGAGACGTATAAAGGCGCAATACGACAAAAATGTCCAGCCTCACATTTTCTCAGAGGGCGACTTGGTACTTATTTATGATCAAGAAGCTGATGTAATAGATATAGGGAAATTTGAGCCATTATGGCATGGCCCCTATATTGTCAATAGATTTCTTGCTAAGGGTGCCTACAAGTTGGTGGATTACGATGGAATTCTGTTGGCACAACCCTGAAATGGGTTGTATCTGAAACGTTACTATGCTTAATCATGAGCATAGTAATTTTTTGTATTATATTGTATATATATGTTGTTGACTTACATTCACTATATTAGTTTTTTATTTATATTTTTCTTGAAGTTAGTAATCTTCTTTACATTTCATCGCAGATGTATGAATCTTTGGAACCATTTGTTTGATATGTTGATGGTGCTAGTCGTAGTACGTAGAATCTATCCTCTACAGTGTGGGCCATTTTCGCTCTGAATGATGAGTTAGTGAGTTTTCAAGGGATTTGTATCGGTATATCGACAAAAAATATCGTTGAGTATAGCGCGTTGATCGAACTTCTCTCTGATGCCATTTCATTTGGTATTAACTGCGTCATCTTAAGGTTAGACTCACAACTTGTGGTATTACAACTTACTAGTGTTTATACTGTTAGAAATCCAACACTACATCATTTGTTCCTAAGAGTTCGAATTTTAGAAAGAGACTTTGATTTTATTCAATATCAACACATTTTCAAAAACTCGAACACATTGATTGATTCCTTAGCTAATCATGTTTTAGACAGACATTTGCAACACATGTAAAGATACATTCACATAATTGAATAGGATTACACAATAAACATAGGAAAACACTGAAATGAAATAGATATATAGTTATAGTCTTTTACCAAAATTTGTGCCCAAGACACATTGGTCATTTGACCTCAAAATGTATGCAACATTTTAAAAGTAAACTAGTGATTCTCATGGTAATATGCTATAGATCTAGCTATCCTATGCAGTAACTGCATCCAGCGGTTAGGAACACCTATAGTGTCTCGTTGTAGTCGCATGGGTAACTCTTCAATCCAAGAATCTAGAATCCCAAAGGTCAACCCCTATATGTGCCATCGAAGCTCAGACAAAGTCTCAGCCATGTCCAAATCCTGAAGGACTGCTCTCCCAAAAACCCTCTCTGTTGGCTCATCTGCTCCATGCTCTGGTTCCTCTACCGGTTGAACTCGACAAACATTTGCATTACATTAAAATTTTATTTTAGTCTTGGGAAAACATCAAAATACAAAAACATTGTATAAACCCTAGAAAAATAAAAAAAATGATAAAAACATTCTTACCTATTGCACCCCACTAAGCACCTTGTAGTAAAGATAAGTTTGGATCTCCTTGGAAATCAATGATGATATCCTATCACCTAAACTAGGCAAATAATTTAGTTGAGAACACAATGGATGATTGGCCTACATGCCTCGCCATTACTTCTACCCATCTCTGGATCCTCAGATATCTAGGGTTAGACACACCCAGTGTCACATGCTAAGGTTGCATCAGTGGAATCTGCTCCAAGGAAAATGAAATGAGGATCAAACCATAACTAAAGTTTTTCTTCCTTTCTCCCTTTTCCTTTTTCAGTTGTTATTTTATCTGAGAAATTACGACTTCAGACTAGTTGAATACTTTTGTCTCCATGCACTCTAGCGCATACTACATATATGATCTATTCGCTACATGTAGTGTAACTGTGCTGGAAATTTTTGCAATCATGAAAATAATGGTTCTCAAAGGAAAATATTGACCGTCATGGATGTTTATTTTCCCATCCTTTCTTGGCTCTGCCCCTAGATAGCAATATTTCAAAACATATTCTCTCATTATCTCTCCTCCAAGAGGAGACCCTGAGAGAGAAATAGGCAAGCCTCTCCTCGACAATATTGTAAGGAAATACACATCCTCCACTGTAATAGGAACCACTTTGTTCCTAATGTGAAATGCCTCAATAGCTAGATCCCATGCTTGAACTATGAATTCCATGAGTTCTATTTGTTTACTCATCTCTGACAAGCGGAAGTACTTTAATAGCCCACAATCTCTTAGGGCTCTTAAGGTACTTGGATCATTTAGGGCAAACATATTTTTTTCTTCATCCTCTCTTTCTTTCCAAGTAATCAGCATTCTATTCTGATGAAATCCTAAAACAGAACCATAAGACTCATTAGACTCCTTTTAATGCAAAAAAATTAGTCAAATTTTGGGCATAAGGCAAGATTAAAAAATGTGAATTGCACCCAACACAGTCTTAAACAAGGGACAATGCATTTCATATGCACCTATACTTTATTTTAGGTGCTCCATAACAAAATTTTCAATGCTCAAGGGTGCGTTGCCCCCTTTGGAAGAATAATTTACCCTAAGGGGCCCAAATCCCTAAAAAAATTCAATGAAAGGAAATGAATTGAATACTAAAAGGAAGAGAGGGTTTATGGCACCAACCTAGATCAAACGACAATGAAAACCATCCATAGAATCAATCACAATCAATAGCTAAAGTTCGGGGGCAAAAACATGTTTAGAGCTCCAAAATGCAAATGGTAACTTTCAAATGGTAAAAATGAATAGTAAAACTCTTTTTATTAGTCATTTGATTATTTTCAAAACATATTTATCGTTGTGACTATGCTTTTATTCTATTTTTATCATGCAATAGGTATTTTTAATCCATTTGATGTTGTTTTGAACATGTTTTACAATTGCTGAGCAAATTAATTGTGCATATTTATTTCAAGAATGATTTGACCACAAAGCATACTTTTATCCTTATTTTTCAAGCTTTGTTAAAAATGAAAAAGGACTTGAAGAACACTTTTATCTCTTTTTTGAGCTTCGATAATAGCGAAAAAGGAACCTTTGGAGTCTTCTTTTAGTTCTTTTCAGACTCCGATAATGTGAAAATATTGTCGAGCACTTGTCTTTTCGAGCTCGTAAAAGTAAATGAATTGATATCTACTCAGTATAAGTTTAACGCTTTTCCAAAATGAGATAGATTATTTATGAAAAAGGAATGCCTTAGTCGAACATGTCTAGGAGGTTCTCTCAGATATTATTTTACACTTTTTCGGATCTGAGCAACAAATCTACAAAAAAATACTTATGGAGTTTTCTTTCGTCCTCTTTTTCAAACTCTCTAAATATGAAAAAGGACCGGGTTTTCACTGTCATTAGGCTCATTAAAACATAAAATAGTGATGGGATTTTCGATCATGGCAAGAATCAAGTTTCATTGGTTGCTAGACTCGTTAAATTATTAAATAGTGATACATTATTCACCTGAAGGGTTGAACTATAGATCAAGCATCTGTTATCCTAATCAATCTTGTTAAAAAATAAAGAGGTACTAGTCGACAAATGACTGGGGAAAGTGAACAGAAATTTTTATGGTAGCAGGTTGCTCTTGAACATGGCACTTCACTCCATCACTGTGACTGTTTGGTTTGGGTCATCTTCTTGATGGTTCATTCATACCTATGTTTCATCATACTTTCACTTCGGTTTTGGGTCAATGCTACTACCAACTCATCTCAATGTCGCCTATATGTTCAAGAGAAGTCATCCAATGAATACTCATTCTTCTACAATACTCATAAACCTTCATTCTCATGACATTCATCCCTAAACATTGCTATATCAAGTCATAATTTTTCTCTAAAATTAGTAACTCTCATTTCAGAATAAAGTGACTTCTGGTCGATGTCAAATCATCATCCAGGAAGTTTACTTAGAAACATAATCTTCCAGTAACATGAGGCTTGTTACAGCATCAACATGATCCTTGCTTCCGGAATTTTGACCAAAATATTTTGTTTGGTGTTTGACATCAAATCATCTATTCACACCTTATGAAATTTATTGCAGTACCTTGAGGGCCATTTAAATCAATGGTGGTTCTCTCACATTTTTTAACAACTCATATCATTGGTTGGTAATCAAGCGATATATTACCATGTTTGACTACAAATCATATATTGGCATGGCTAGACATGTACCCGAACGATCGAGTGAATGAGATAAGAAGACCCTGGATCTAGTTTCAGCCATCTGAGCTGCGATTTTAGGATTGTTGTACACATCATCTATACGGTGACCTTACATATAGATCTTCATCTAAACATGGGCCTATATCTGTAGGCATATATATATTGGGAAACATTCCAATGTAGATTACTTTCTGTACTATGTACATGTTATTAGATAGTTTATGTGTTGAGCATGGGAATGCCTTCCATTAGAAATTCATGATAAAAAGGATATATCATGATTTAATGTATTGTAAGATTGATGCAGGTCGCTACTCCGCTTCAGCTCCATCCCATCACAGTGTAAATCATCTCATTCAAAAAATATTGTTATTATTATTTTGACTTCATGCTTTAGGGGGGAATATGTTATAGGTCAATTTGGGCACCATTCCCAATGACCTGGTTAAACTGGACATCATCCACAAAACCAATGAATAGGGTCTATCATCCCCTATCATTTCAGTTGCTACATTCCCTAAGACAAAGAACAAGAACAAATCATCCATGAATTCCATTGCAAGGTTTCCAAGATTTGAAGTACATGTTATATCACCTATGAGCTCACCAACGCAACCTCTCAAGGGACTAACTTATTTTCATATGTAGTCACCTCCATTCAAGGGTGCTCTACAAAGCACTTCCCGACACTCAAGGGTGCGTTGGTCTATTGGGAGAGAAATTCTCATTGTTCTAGAATATCCACATGGCCAGTGCATTCTAGAAGAGTGCATATTTGTCAAACTTCGAATCCATGTGTCCATTCAACACCTCTGAGCTTGGGAACATGTCTTGCCTATTATTAGAAATTCATTGATTGTGAAACTACGTTAAGCTATTCTATAAATTGAGCATAGATCCTAGTGCTTGAGAAGGAAGAAATTTGGTAGAGAAATGTTGTTGGATTCTCAATTGAGTGTTTGATTTTAGTGATATGCTGCTAGAGATATGTGATGAGGCTGGGATGATGCTGGAGTTGGCGACATCAAATCAATCGGTGGTTGTAACATCCCCTTCTATCTATTAATAAATATTGTTGCTTACATTTGCACATATGTATATGTATAAGCTTATATCTTTCATATTATGGATTCTTAGCTTATGTATATACTTCATGTTTCATTAATTTAACTGGTTACAATAAATAACCATCTGTGTATTGCAATTTCTTTGTTGTTTAGTGTTTATACTTGCATGAACTAGTCTGGCAATCAAAGTTAGTTTGTAAGCTACATCAAGAACGACAGAAGGAGAATAGGAAGCGCTTGGACTCCAAGTAGGTTTCTCCATCTTTCTGTGTGTCTATTTACTCTTAGGAAAAGTATCTGCAAAGTTTTTGATCTATTGTTATAAATGCATAGCACCAGATTTAGGGAATGTGTTCTATCCGTAATCCATAATTTCACATAACAATCAGGAGTTTATAAAAATTTTCTTTGAGGAAAGTTATGGAGATGTCTGTAGTCATATAAATACCTTTATGCACTTCCTTAAAGAACTCATCACAATTATGCAGCTGAAACTTCTTCACTTTAAACCATATTTCTCTAGACCTAGGGATTTATGTAGCATGAGAAATGGTATAAGGAGACACTACAAAGTTCAACATGCTCACCTTATATTATGGCGCTGTAAAATTAATGGCAAAGTCTTTGGAAATCTGACCATGGTAACCGTATAGCTTCTGATAGAAACAAAGGCACCCTACACTGGAAAATGCTTGAGTGAAATAAAGGTCATCCTCCCATAAATCCATAACTATTGGCTCATATCTTACAACTAAAACTTCTTTATAATGTTTTTTTTGAGCTTCCATGGCTTAAACGTGTTGAGAGTTTCTTTTCACCCGCAAATTCCCCTAAAGAAAACTATACCCACTTTGATAGCACTAGATTCTTCCCTAAAGATAGCAAGACCATCTATTATGAAAACAAACTGAACTTCTGACGGAAAAAAGAAGTTTTGAATGGCAACAAGACAGAGATTATGACAAAAAAACCATTTTATAGTGGAAATGAAAATGATAGGAATGACGTTATATGGTTTGAGAGTTTTGAGAATAATGGATAAAGAAGAATGACACGTTTTCATGACCCACGATGACTCTAACCACAACCTATTTCAAAAAATTGTACAGTTACCTTATCATTACCACATCCATAGAATTTCATAGCGAGACAAGAGTTCGAGAAAGAAAATCCACTATGGAAGTGTCAGAAACCTCCGTAGAAAATCGTTGGTTTTTCTAACTGGAGTTGTTACAAATTCCTGAAAAGCTATTAAAATTTCAATCATGACCCAATATTCCCAATACCCATGGGAGCTTTTATTTTCACCTTTATGTTGACATCCGACTTAAACCCAAAATGAAGCTACAAACTAACTATAATACCAAAATTACCTTTGTTCATGTGATTAGTTTTAAGAAAATTCAAAACCCTAACTAATTTAAAATTGACTCAAAGACAAAACCTAAGTGTTATCTTGGATAATAGTGGCTCCAATGGGGATTTTGCACCCCGTGGTGCAACAAAGAACAAACATAGCAACTTCCTTATTGAAAAAAAAAAATAGAAACTTGATGATATCATCTCCAAGCTCTTATGGCCTTAATTTTGGGCTAAAACTTGTTGAAGAGATCATCCACACCTGCAATTAGGGAAATGAAAGACGAAAAATATACAATGGTGTTCCTTTTAGTTGACTGACTTGGGAGGAATAATTCTTGGGAAACCTGCCATTGATAGGTCCTCCTTTACACAGTTGACCATCCATATCTTGCAATATAAAAATTTTATTTCCATGGTAGGCTAAGATCTTATATGGCCCTTTCCAGATGTTTTCAAACTTGCCATATTTCCCTTTGTCTTCTATTTTAGCCTCCCACTTCAAAACTACATCCAAAATATTGAAATTTTCTTCTTTTGTCTTTTTATCAAATGTCCTTTTAACTAACAATTTTTTGTTTGTTGATAATTGGTTTATACTTATTGTCTTTTTTCCTGCAAAGAAATCAGCTGATTGAACCTCCTTCAAATTGCATTTGGTTCTTCCTCCAATCCTTACAACAATTTCATCACTGGGACTCCAAGAGGGCTAGGAAAACAACATCAATCCCATAAAACAGTTCATAAGGAAAAGTCCCTATGGATATTTTAGAGAAAATTGTGTCACCCCATAAATAAAACTTAAGTTTCAAGTGTCATGAGCTTTCATTTTCCTCCAAAATTCTCTTGATAATTTTGACTAGGCTCTTGTTTGATGACTCAACCAAGACATTACCTTGAGGGTAATAAGTTGTAGAGTGACCAAGGGTTATATTATACTGGTTGAAAAAACTTACCAACTTCTTCGACTTGAAGGCCTGAGCATTATCAATGATGATCTTCATTGGGCAACCAAATCTAGATAAGATGTCATTTTCCAAAAATTGTATGATTACTGAATCTCTAGCTTGTCTTGTAGGAACTGCTTCAATCCACTTTGTAAAATAATCAATGGCTATTAGGATCCACCAATGTTGGCCTGGAGATGCAGGATGTATCTCTCCAATAAAATCCAACCCCCAATGTTGGAAAGGAGATTCTATAAATATGGGTTTCAAAGGTAATGGGAGCAACTTTCTCTTTAATCCATCAAATATTGGACATTCATGACAAGCAACAATCTTATTATATACATATTTGAACATTAAAGGGCAGTAAAATCCTTCTCTGAGTATTTTATTCACTTTTTATTTCTAATAATGACGACCCACAAAGTCACCCTTATGAAATTCTTTAATAAATTTCCCAGCTTCATCCTCTAGTAGACAATTAAGAAGTATTCCACATGTGTCTCTACAATACAAAATTCTGTTCAAGATGCATTACCTCAAATATTTCATCTTAAAAAAAAAGGATTTTGACTTTCTTAATTCAGGAGGAGCTCTATTATTTTTTAGCACAAAAATGGTATCTTTACACCAGTTTGACATAGTGAAATTTTCTTCAACAGGGATCAACTCTTCATATCCAATCACAACCGAAATTTCTACTATAAATTTATGTATAGACAGACGAAATTTGATTGACTCATTAGCTTTTCTAATCATTAGCTTTTTCCTTCAACAATTTTGTAGGTCTCATATCCAAATCATATTCTAGCAAAGTGGCAATCCAATTACTCCTCTTTCCATCCGTATCAGCTTGGGTTAATATATCTTTTACTAAAACATTAGGGACAAAAGCGAAAATGTGTGAATGGATGACATATAATCTGAAATATTTAAGATACTTCACCAAACGATAAGTTTTATTTTTCATAATTTGGTAGTTCAATTCAAAATTTCCAAGTTCCCTATTGAAAAAAGAGATATGTTTTTCATTAAATTTGTGTTATTTCTATAACAATACTCCTGCAATTGTATGTTCTGAAGCATATGTAAAAACCAGAAATTCTTTTGAAAAATCAGGGTTTATGAGTACTTAAGCTTGATTAAGAGCCTTTTTTATTTCTTCAAAATAATTTTTAGCCTTTTCTGTCCACTTAATATTACAGTCCTTCTTAAGCATCTTGGCGATATGCTTCACAATTTCTACAAAGTTAGAAATAAATCTTCTAACAAAATTAACCTTGCCTAAAAAAGACTGAATCTATTTTTTGTTTCTGGGAGAATATATCTTCTAAATAGTAGAAAATCTACTTGGATCAATATTAATCCCCTCCTTTTACATTATATGACCTAATAAATTTCCGGTTGTCAAAGCAAAAACACTTTTGGTGGAGTTTAGAGAAATATCAAATTTTCCGCATTTTTGCAGAATATTTTTAAGTGCTTGAGATGTTATTCTTCTTTCTTTGAGAACATAGTGATGTAATCCAAATATACAACCATATATCTATCCTTTTCCTCAACGAACACAATATCCATGGCCCTCTTAAAGGTCGACCCTACATTCATGAGTCCAAAAGGCATCTTTACATACACAAATGTTCCGCAAGGTGTGGTGAAAGATGTATTTTCTTGGTAATATCGATGTACCAATATCTGATTATAGCCTGAGAAACCATATAACATTGACATCATTTGTGATCCTACTATGTTTTGCAGTATGTGATCAATATTGGGAAGAGGATATTTGTCTTTTAGTGAGGCTTTATTCAAGTTTCTAAAATCAATACATATCCTAATCTCCCCATTTTTATTCCTTACACGTACCAAATTAGCCAACCACCTAGAAAACCTCAATGGAGCTATGATATTTGATTCAAACAACCTTTTAATATCCTTTTCAATCAATGGCATAAGAAATGGATTGATTCTCCTTAGATTTTGTTTGAAAGGCTTTTCATTTTCCTTTATTGGTATTGTATGCTGAATGATACTAGTATCATATCTTTTCAAATTTGCATAACTCCATGCAAAGACATCTATGTATCTATTCATCAAATCAACATATCTTTGTTTCACCTCAGAAAAAAATATTTTGGATATCTTGAGACACTTAGGATTTTCTGCAATACCAAGGTTACAAGTTTCAACCTCTTCATCATCAGATTTTATCTTAGGACTCTTGGCTACATCCATTTGGTCAAACAATTTTTCAAGAGGAATAAGACCCTTAAGAACTCAGTTTTTTTTCGGCTAGATGACTTATATATTGGCTTTTGCTGGTCAACTTGAAGCCACTTAGAATTTTTTTCAAACAACCTTCCTCAAAAAGCTAACTTAAACTACAATTTAGGAAATTAAACTAACAATTCTGATTTTGTGAGTCTTGCCCTTCTTTCTGAATGTGATCACGAATTTGGAAAATATCTAACATTTCTTTGAGCTGAGCTGGCTGAGACATCCTTTATCGGATCTGTCCCTTGAAAATATCATTTGAGATTGTTGACTAGGATCTTCTTGCTGAATATGTAAGAGACTGCAGAGTTTGATGCTGATGATAAGGTTTGATCAAAAAATTCTAGTAATGTTCCTGATCAAAATTATTTACCTTTTTAATCATTTCCTCCTGTGTGTCTAATCTCTACTTCCACTGTGTTTCTACCTGTCTTGTTTCTGAAAACACATCAGACATTTTTTCCTTAAGAAGTTCTGCTTTAGATAGTTGCTCACACATAGATTCAATAATCTCACTTGAAATATTAGATGTCTTTGCCACTGCTTTCTCTGCCTGTTTGATCTGCACTTCCCATACTATGAATAGAATTTCTTTATGAAGCTTATCTACTTGAGGTAGATTAGCTTTCTTTCATGAATCTGAAACTTTCCATTGAATGTGCTCTTCAATATTCTTCTCAAGTCTTTCACATTCAAGTTTCTGAATTGCTATCTGTTGGATCATTATTTTACTTGAATCACAATATGAATCAATCATAGAAGCTTGATGACAAAAAACTTATTTTTCTTTCTTTAACTTAGTGTTTAAATCAAGTGCTTCTTTGATAAATTGTTCTAATTGTGTTTTACTCTGTAACTTAGTCATTGTTATTTCTAGCTATGCTTGTTTTTCATTAATCTCTGTTCGATGCTGCAATTTTAGGCCTTCAATATCTTTATGAAATTGGGCTATTTTAGCTTTGAAATTCTCACTGGAATTGGATTTATCTTCATTCAAAAACCTCTCAAGTTATTGTACTCTGGCTTCCTTTTGTTTTAATAACACTCTAACCACAGTAGCTTTATCGACAGTAGCATTAGCATACGCCCCTGCATACTGTGATAATTTGGTTAGGTGTTTAGTTGGATCATCTGAGGAGTATTTCCATAGTACATCAACTGATTCATTTGTAGGCTTTGGAGTTGTTTCATCAACTCTCCTTCTTTTATTTCTTTTAACTACAGCCTTGTAACTAGGACTGTAGAAAATATATAATGAAGGAATATCTTCAATATGTAGAACTATCTGATCTGTGGGGTAGGCCGGTATGATTACTTTATCCTGCATTGCTGGAACTCTTTGTAGTGGATTAACAATCTCCAATATCTTCTGTGAATGCTCAAGTGTCTGGAAACTTGTTGCTTGATCAATATTGGGATTTTCTTTAGAATTTTTTATGGCTTCAGAAAATACCTCCCATTCATTTATAAGATCTTTTACTTGTGGTAAATTGGGTTGATCTAGCATGTTATGATTGTGCTGAATTACTTGAGAATTGGATTCTGTCCCATTATTTCTTGTTTCCTCTAGCATATTTATCTCTTGAATGAATTTCTCAATTGTCTTTTCTGATTTTTCCTTCTTAGATTTAGATTCATCTTCAGAGTGATCCGAATTATCAGATTGCTATTGCGACTGACCTAATTCATCTTCAGATTTTTCTTTTATTTCATCATCCAGACTAACACTTGGAGTGTGTTAATTTTCATCTTCAATAGTGAACAAATTGAGAGGGAATTTTTCTAGTCTCTTGTTTCTGTATTCTTGAATAGATTCAGCATCCTTTTGACTTAGTTGACTAGATCCATACTTGATAATATCTAAAAAAAATTCCATGCCATGGATAAGATGATCAAATCCATCTTCATCCCTTACAAAAGGCTTCATCTTAAGCTCTGTGATGTAATTTTTAATCACATTGTTTGGGTCATATAATCTTCTTTGCATAAATGCCAATTTCAGAAAATGAATTTTGGAAACCTCCTTGTAAGTATGGCCAATATGAGACAAAGAAAAGGTGCCACATTATACAGGGAAATTAGGCCAAATAGCCTTTTTAGCATCCTTCAGCTATTTTGTAATACCATTGACAAGCTGATAGGCTATTTCTTTTACAAGTAACTTATCGGGAACATAATAGGGTAAAACATGGGGAGAAGCATAACTCCCAAATACTCTAATATATGTAAAATTCTCTTCAGAAAACCATCTAGCTACTGGAAGACTGTCTACATTAGCTTCTCCATAAACCCTAGGAGCTCTTTTGTTAAAACTCATCTCGTGTATAGGAAATATGACTCCATAATAGACTTTATAGAAGTGTAAGCGGAAATCTAAATCCCAGAGTTCTCTGTGGTAAATATGAATTGGGGTAGGGCCCTTAGTGGTCCATTTCCATCCCATTGTAGGAAAACTGGAAGTAAAACAGATAGCATCCATGACATAGGTTGACATATAAAAGGGAGGTATTTCTCTGAGTGAAATACTTCTTTTATTCCTATATTTGGTTATATGCTTGGCTAGGTCATTGGATAAAATGTATGCCCAATTCAAAATAGATGAATTGACGATTGCGTCAATTAGGGGAACCCAGTCTCTTGATAATATAGTGCTATTTGGTTTGGAAAATAATCTACATAACATACCAGCAGCATAACAGTAAGGATTAGGAATTTAGGAAATTGGGTACGTACCAAATTTATCTTGCTTCAATTTCCCCTGGTTATCCTTCCATTCTTGGATGACTTTGATAATGTCTAGATGTTCTCCTCTAAAATTCTGCAAATAGTCTTTGTCATATTTCTATTGCGGGGGTGGTAGATGGTACATTGTTTTTAAATCTTTAGCCCTAAAAGAACCCATACTTTATCCCTTCGAATTTCTGAAAATTCTATCCTCAATGTTTAGGTGGTCAATTTCCCACTTAACCATGTCTGTATAAGGAAGAATATTTGGCCTTGCATCTATACTTTGAATTTATAAGAATGCAATGTCAAAAAGAGTTGCATTGGAGGTGAAATCAGTGTCTGTCGAAGAAAATTTGTTTATCACCCTTGATTTTTCATTTTTAAAAAGTTTATACATTGTTTCCCATGTCGAACTGCCGCAATATTTGTTGTAGATAGTATGTGAAAATAATGGATACATATCTGTGTCTTCAGTGGATGATGTCTGAGAAATTTCTTTTCCCTTTTTGCTCATTTTTCTCTTCTTCAATCCGTTAACTGGTTTCTTGAAAGTTGAGTGAATTTTTACAAGTAAGGAGAATCAAAGAGATAAATTAATCATTTATTTCAAACATATGCAAGAAGATATCAATCTATTAAAATATAACATCAATCATCATTCATAATCTCTGAATTAATATTCATATATCTCCACACGTAAGATCTATCAATCGCTTTAAAGTCGTTAAGATCTCAAATTTCAATTTGACATGACACAAGCTATTTTACATGCTTGATTCATTAAATGGCACTGGTGCGCATATCGCAGATTATAACTTATAACCTTTTGTAATGCTTACCCTTAAAGGTTGTGAAATGTGATATGCGCAAATCGCAGATAGCAACTTTTATAGGATAACAATTAAGCGTATATTATAAGATGAGCGAAATGCGAATTGCGATTTGTTATAAAAATGAAGTGGTCATGATAGCCAAAGTTTTTATATTTATTAGTTTATTTTCTCATCGAGTCCACGGGGTCGCAATTTATATCATTTTTCTTTTAAATTTTTTGATTGACTAAGTGATGTGCGGTGCGCTAAAGTAAATATAATGATGATTGAAGCTTTTTTGCAAAGTTTTAAATCATATCTTCGGAGAAGCTTGAGCGCATATCACAATTCACATATTTTAAGTTTTATTTCTCTTTTGTAATTCATAAGATATGCGATTTGCGATGCACTAAAAAAATGGCAGAAAAAGAAAAATATCTATTTTTCTAAGTTTTTTTTTTTTTAAGGAAATATAAAAGAATTTCCTATTTATTTCTAAAGGGTCCCTATTTATAAAAATAAATGGGGGGGTTTTGTATAGCACAATAATTGGCGATTCACTTGGGTGAACCAGATATCTCTAATAAGTTTTTTTTGGCATTTCTAAGCTTTTTTTGAAAATAAAATAATTATAGGAATGAAATTTAAAAATAAATAATATCTTATTAAGCAATGAAAATTTCTCTTATTCACCTATTCATAAGAATTCCTCTATTAAAGAAATAAGTATGAAAATTTATATCAGTCTTTAATCAGTTTAAAAAGATAAAGTAGGTGGCCTTTACAGATTAGCTTTATAAAAATTTACTCTTTTATCACAGATAGAGACTATGTTCCAATAGGCAATTTAAGCTTTTGGAAGGGTTACCTTTTACCCAGCAATGATTCATTGTCCCATCCATTATTTCTCATAATTTTCATAAGTAAATTCTGATCTTTGAGAATTTTCTTTTTATCTATTAATTTATTTACTTAAAAGCCATTGTCTTGGCTTGGTAACCAAATGATGACAATGCCACTCACTAGTAGTAGTTAAGTTGATCAATCTGGCTCTTGATGAGACCCCTTGCATTTTTTATATAATCTCAAGTCATTACCCTATTTTGGTAGATAATATTGGTAATGTCAACTTAACTATTTCCTTATGAACATGGTAAAAAAACTCGTAATGAGACTTATTATCTTTTAAGTTTTTTCTTCTAAGAATTTTCTTATTTTCTTTTGAATTCCTTTTGAAAATTTATAATATTTTTCTGGATGGGGTGAATCATTGGTCATTTTAGGATTCTACATGATAATGTCGAATTTCAGATTGCTTTTCTGTAAACTAGTCTTTACTATGTTAAAGTTTCTTTTCTTGACTGATAAATAGAAGATTCAGGCTATATAAAGATGAGAGTTCATCAAAGAATAACAGATTTCAGTGAAATTTCATTTTTTAGAAAGATAAAATCAGTTTGTCTTTTTAAATATTTTGATTTTCCTTCCTTAAACATATTTTTATAAGCAAAAATAAAAATCAAAAGAAAATCATCTGAGATCAAATTTGAAAAGCCAAATATTAATACTAAACAACTTTTTATTTTAAAAGAGAAAAGCTAAAGACACTAATATACAAGAAAAGAAGGGGTTACCTCCTATGAGAAATATTTTTTAAATTTTTTCCCATTAACAGGAAAAGAATCTTTTTTTCCTAATAAATCTTTCAATAGAAATGTTGATGGGCCTATTTCTTCAATTATTTGAAATGGACCTAGCCAGAGTTTTTGAAACTTCGTGTGTTTACCTTTTTCCTCATGCGCTTTGTCCCATTTCAATACCAAATCACCAATTTGAAAATTATTTGGAATGAAAGAAGTTGAATCAAACGAGGATTTTATTATTTGTTGATGATGAGCATGAATTTGTTTGGCTTTTTCTCATTCTTCTTCTAACTTCAAAATTTGACCTTGTCTAAATTATGAAGAAGAAGTAGGAGTTTCATCAATGAATTGAACTAAGGAAAGAGATGGAATAACTATATTGGTTGGAAGTACAACTTCTTTTCCATATACAATATTAGAGGGAGAAGTACCAATAGAAGCTTTTTGAGTTATCCGATCTGCCCAAAGAGAAAAAATTAATGACTTATGTCAATTTCTCTGATTCTGATCAACAGTTCTTTTGATTATTCTAATCAGATTTTTTTTTGTAGATTATACTAAACCATTTCCTTGTGGATAATAATTAGCAAAATATTTTAGTTTAAAACCTCTTTTAATTGCAAAATCTATCATAATAGTTCCAGAAAAATAAGATGCATTATCAAATATCAAAGCAATAGGTAGTCCAAACCTGGTTATGATATTTTGTTCAATGAAACCAATGATATTTTCTGAATTAGCTACTCTTAATGGAATTTCTTCCACCCATTTGGTAAAGTAATATGTAGCTGTGATAATATATCTATGATATTTGGAAGAGTTAGGAACAATCTCATCAATTATATCTAATCCACATTGCTCAAATGGTTGTTCAATATTGACTGGTTGTAATGGGAATGCTGGCTTTCTTTGTTTTCCAGATGTACTTTGGCATACTTTACATCTTCTTGAATATTCATGAGCATCTTTGAAAAGTGTAGGCCAATGCTATTGTATTTCCTCCAAAGTTTCCTCCAGCTGGTCCATCATGGAGTTCCTGCAAGACCTTCTCTACTTCAGATTTTTCTTAACATCTTAAAAGTAAAGAATCGAAATTTCTTCTAAATAACACATCATTGACTAACTCATATTGTTTAGCTCTTAATATAAGAGCCCGTTTTGTCTTATAGCTGAGATGATTTGGAGCATATCCGTTTTTTAGATAAAAAATAAGATCAGCATATTGTAAATCTGAATCATTGAGGCTTACCTCTGATATTTTCACATTACCTGAATCTTCTTTTGCTGGTAAATTTGATGCTCTTGTAAGCATTCTACAAAAACCTTGACCTCTAATGATTTTAGAGGGTTTAATTTCCACATCATACTCTTGTAATGCAGTTACCTAATTAGCTCTTTTTTCTCCTAATTCTTCCTGCATTAAAAGTTGTCTTACTGCAGAAAATGGAACTATGATTTTTTTCTGATACTTTAGGAGAAAAGTTCTAAAATGTTTTATGGCTTTAAAAACAAAAAATCCTTGTTTTTCAACAGATTTGTAATTTAGCTCTACACCTTTTAAACTTGAACTAAAGAATGATATTGGTGTTTCTATTTGTTGGTGATTCAACTGTGTTAAAACAACTATGTATGATGTATCCGATGAAAAAGTGTATAATGTAAATGGATTAAGAAAATTGGGGGTGGTTAAGAATGGAGCATTGATAATTCACTGTTTAATCAATTCAAATGCTTCTATTTCATTATGTCCCCATTTGAAGATAAAAAATTTCTTAATCATGTTCTGCAATGGTAAGACTATTTGAGAAAAATCAGGGACAAATATCTTAACAAAATTAATTTTCCCAAGGAAAGATTGCATTGTTTTCTTGTTATGAGGGAAAGCAATTCACTTAATTTCATCAATTCTTTTAGGATCAATATAGAAACCATTTTTTGACACAATGAATCCTAAAATTTTTCCTTCATCTAAAGAAAAAATGATTTCTTTGGATTTAATTAAATGTCATACCTTTTGCATCGTTCAAAGACTTTCTTTAGGTCATTCACATGATGATTTTCCTATTTAGAGAAAATAGTAATGTCATCTAAATAGATAAATACTATTTTGTTTATAAGTCCTCTAAAATTTGTGTCCATGGCTCTTTGGAAAGTGGCACCTGCATTAATTAATCCAAAATGTATTTTTTGATAAGCATAAGTTCCCCACTTAGTTCTGAACATAGTTTTCAACCCGTCATATGGATGAATGATGATTTGATTGTAACTTGAAAATCCATCTAGGAAAGACATGAGCTCAGAACCTTTTACTTTCTGCAACACTTGTTCCATGGTTGGTAGTGGAAAATTCTCCTTCTCACAAGCTTTATTCAAATTTCTAAAATCAATACAAATTCTAATATCACCATTCTTTTTCCTGACAGGTACCAAATTTGATACCCATTTTGAATGTCCAACTGGAAAGTTAATTTTTGCCTTGAGAAGTTTATTCATTCAGTTTTAATTTGATTTTCCAAATTTGGATGAATCTTTCTCAATTTCTGTTGTATGATTTTTTCCTCTGAGATCATAGGAACTGTGTGTTGAATTACAGAAGTATCATATGTTTTAAGATCAGAATAATCCCAAGAAAAGATACTTTTGTACATTCTAAAAAATTTGATGAATGATAATCTTTCTTTGGAAGATAGACCAAGACCTAGATTTATATTTTGAGGTTTTTCTTCACTTCCTAGATTAACTAACTCAAATCTTAAGGTAGAACTTTGTGTTTTTGAGTTGGTTACTCTTTTAAATCTATCCTTTAGATCATATAATTCTTCTAACTTGACAACATATTTTGGAATAGGATTTTCAGCTTGTTCTTTCTTGATCTAAGTGTCATGTTCACTTTCATCCATGATTTTGTTATCATAAGATTCTCCAGATGTTAAAAAAATATGATATATGAGTCATTATTGATACTCTCCAATTAGTGATATTATCAGGAATAGATGGTCTAAAAATAAATTCAATAGAAAATCTATCGAGACTAAATTCTTGAGACAGGATTAATTTTGATGCTACATTGTCGAGTAAATCTGCACTAGAATTCTGTATTCGAGGTATAGAAGAAATTTTGAAGGCTAAGAAATGAGAAGTTAATTCTTGGAATAATGATTGATAATGTTTTAAATGTCCAGAATTACAATGGATAGTATCTCTTACTTGCCTAACTATGATTTATGAATCTCCTAAAACCTTCAGATGTTTGATATTTAGATCAATAGCTTTTAATAAACCTTGAACTAATGCTTCATACTCAGCTACATTGTTGGTACATTCAAATTCTAATCAGCAGGCTAACATAGTATTTTTTTCCTTCTGGGTTTATTAAATTGCAACCCACACCTGCACCATCTTCAGATTTAGAACCGTCAAAATAAAGGGTCCAAAACAAAGAATTAACTATTTTTCTATCTAAAAAATGAATACATCTAGAATTATCTAACTAGGAAAAACTATCAATCTGAGATACAACCGCGTTATCAAAGAAATAGGATGGTTGAGCATTAAAGTTTCCTAGAAATGACTATATAGAGTAGTTTCCAATAATGTTGTTATTAAAGGCTACTGGCTCATTAAGCTCTTCAAGATTAGTCACTGTATGTTTCATAAAATTTTCATGGTCTATTCAAATTTGGTTTGGATTTCCATTATGTGGTAACCACATATGTGACCAGTCTGTTGAAAAATATCCATGAAGTTTCTCAGACCAATTGTTGTACCTTATGAGGCAATCCCTTAGCTGTGATAAGAAATCAGTGCTTAAGAAATTTATATGATTATGTCACAGAGATATTTGTCCTTGTTTAATCACCCTCAAGTATTTATCATTAAACCCTCAAAGATAAAATATAATGAATGTCCCACAATTCTTTTATTTTTTGATGTAGAATGGAATGATCAGAAGAAAATGAAAGAAAGAAGCCCAAACTGATATTCTATTGTACAAAATATATCACCTCAAACTCTAGAAGAATTATAAGAAAATAAACAGCTAAAATGAAGGAGCGCCTATTAAGGGTTTTAAATCTTATTTACACAAGTAAAAAGAGACATGCAGCTTCATTACTTCATTTTATTCACAGATAGAAAACACAGAATGTAAACTTGAAGACATATCAACATTAACAGATGCAAGAAAATTTATTTTCATTCATTTGTCATTTGAAATATGAGTAAAAAAATTGTAGTCTAAAGGTCCAAAACTCGGAAACCTTCTCTTTCTTATCTATCTCATTAAATACAATAGAAAGCAGTTTGTAACTGCTGTAACTGATCTTAACTACTTTAAGATCTTAGGATGTCGTAGACTATCTATTACATGTCTTCTAAAATGTCTTATTACAATTTCATTCTCTCTTTAAAAGAGGAAATAACATGAAATTAAAATCCTAATCTATATGCTGAATATGGATTGATGATGATGATGCTACATTTCTTTGATTGGTTGATTTATCCTTATTTGCAGTCGAGGGATCCTTTGGTAAATATGTCATCCAGGCTCTGCACTTCTTCCATATTTCGATGTTTGTCTTTGGTGAATGAACCAACTTGTGAAACTCCAATATAAAAGCAGTGATTATGATGAAATATGGTCTTTCCACAAACAAAGTTTTCACTAACCATAGCAGTTGAAAATGTCTCTGAAGGAAATTGATCACTATTCCTTCTTTCAGAACCTAAGTTTTCTCATGAGTGCTGTCAACCTTACTTTTTTCAAAAACTAGCAAGGGCTCATAAGAATCTCATGACATAAGACCACCTCCAATCCCCCAACATGATGGAAAACCTGCTCTTGCTATTTTATCAAATAAGTTATCAAATTGACTGACTGCTTCCTTTAACTCAATCAGCTTCCTTTCTGCATACTTCCTACAATCATTTTGTTAATTTCTACCACATATAAAATTATGTCTTTAATTTCATTTACATCCAATTCCTGATCTGTTTTAGAATTAATGAAATTAATGAACTTCCTTGCCCAAATATCCCTATTAATTGTCTTCTATTTTTCTGTCATGACTTGCTCTTCAAATTCCCTGATAATGCTTTTTTATTCTGCAATAACAGTCTTAAAATCCCAAATTGTTTTCATTTCTTCAATAATATCATTCCAAATGATATTCATAGAATGTATTAAGGATATATTTCCCTTCAATCTTTCTTTGAGATTTTTAATCTCAACATTAGCAGTTTTTCATTCCATTTTGTATTTATTGACTTCTCCCTCAATAGCTTTTATAAACGCTGTTGCTGTTTCCAAATCAGATTGTGCCTTTTTCTGATCTATTTCTACCATCTTCAATTCAATGGTTAATTGAGATATTTGTGTTGATGGATCTTCACTACCTGATGGAGAAACAAAAGTGCAAGTATGAGATTCAATATGGTTCTGCAATGACAGTGCAGTTTGCTTTAATTTAGTGACTTATTCTTCATTTTTCATGAGTTGTTGAAGAAGTTTTTCTTTCTCATTTTCTACCTCTGCAACCTCTACTGCCATGGAATGTTCTCCTGTAGGAAATTTCAAATTTTAATTTATCACAAATATTTCCGATTCAGCACTTTGCAGAAGCTTCTGCAAAACTGACTTGTCATTGGGATCTACTCCAATCTTTACTATGATCTTCTTGAGCTCTTTGTTCTGTATTGTCAAAGCTCTTGAATTGGATTTTTCTAACTTCAACTATTTTATCACTTTTCCAAGCATATTCTCTACCTTCATTTCCACTGCATTAGTTTTTGTTAGGTCATTCACAGTCAGTTGAATTGTTTTCATGTGTAGATTCACTTTATCTAGCAATGGGATTTTCTTCACATCTACAGTCATTTTACAGTATTGAAATTGTTAGAAGAACCAATTAACATATCAAAAGGATGTGAAAGGGAAATTTTTAATTGATATTTTTCAAGATCTATTGCAGTTAGAAGTCTTGTTTGGTCTGGAGTTATCTGTTACTCAGCTTGAGCTTCCATACTTGCCTTCATCTTCTGATTTCTCTTTGTAATCTGGGCAAAAAATTGTTTAATTAGAGGCACTTGATCCTGAGTGCTCTCATGCTTTCTTCTCAGCTCTCTGTTCCTCGTCATCTGAATCAACAACTACCTCTTTACCTATTTTATTTGATTTTTTAGATATAACATGAGTCTAAACATTTGAACTTATTGAAATCACAAGACCTTTACTTGCCATTTTTTCTAGATCTGGTCTGCTCTCATGAGTGAAGGCTGAATATCCATTATCAATTCTTCTACTAGAAATGACACTGTGAGGGTCATAAGCCTACTTCTCTCCTAACAGTAAGTGCATTCCATAAAACATCTGAGTGACTTCATCAAATGCTTGTCTCGTATTAACTATAAAGGGACCCACAGTCATTGGCAATTTGAGCATATGACCTTTATTCATAGGCACAAAATGAATTTGGTCAACACTTAGACTTTTCCTAATAAACTCTTGAGCAAATAATCTCATAGGCACAAACACAGGAAGCCTATAAGGTACTACACTAGCTCCATAAAGTCTAATTTCAAAATAATCTTCAAAAACAAACCAATCACCAAATTCACAACCTGCCCCCAAATGCAAGAACTCTTGAGCTTTAGGCAAAAAACAGGGGGGAGAACTTCCATTCAAAACTTTGTATGCAGAAGACATAAAATGACCAGCAAAATCAAACAAACCGCCCTCATTCTGTTCTTTTCTCACTATATCTGTCCAAAATATTACTAATTGTCTTCTCTTATTCATATCCATAATGTTTAACCCCAGATGCATGAATTATTCTACATTTTGATATAAGAATAAGTAAACAACAAGTGAGGGAAACCTGAATGAACTCATTAATGATAAGTTCATGAGTTGAGATTTAATATCTTCTTGTCGATAGAATGGAATATCCAGCACCAATCCTGGCTTCATCATCATGGCGAACATTCCCAAAATTTACTTGTCCACTCTATTGTTGTCGTCTTTTCCCAAAATCTTTGCAATGCATCTCAACACCAGTTTGACTTAAATATAGAAAACCTCCATGGGGATCTCTTTGCTGTCAGGTAGAAATTGTTGTGTATTTGGCTTCAGAAAATAAATGAATTGATTAAATTCTTGACCTGCAAGATTGTCATAATATTCTATCAAAAAATCATCAGAGAATTGGATATATGACTCCCACTAAGGGTAACATAGAGCTTGGAAAATTAACTGAACTAATACTTGAAGAACGTTTCCCCTTGATAATTCATTACAAAACATCTCCCAGGCTACATAACAGACACTAGCCAATAGATAAATTCGGGAAAAAGATGAGTTTTCGAGACACATGTAGACAACACACCAGTTTTTGACATGGTAGTGTAAATTGAAGAATTATTTTCGTTTAGAAGGACTTTCTGGTAAAAAGAAAGGTGGTCAAGGGAAAAATCTGTATTCTAGATATCCCTATCGGTATCCATGAGAGGGATGTGACTAGCTGATCCCGACAGGGATGAGCGTTTAGCCATAGTTTAACTTTGGGATGGTAGAAAACTTACAAGGTGACCAATAATTGACAGGGTGACAGAAAACTAAAAAAGATGCAGCATAGAAAAACTTCAAACACGAACTAAATAATGATAATTTCAGAAAGAATGAGAATTTCCCTTAAATAGGTGGCGTGGATTTGAACTTAAATGCTGATAAGACGCACCAATAGACTGTTAAGAAACCCTGACGTGGATGACAACTGTAACCAACTTGGCAACAAACATCACTGTGGGGGGGCCTCGAGGTATGGAGGATTTATTTGGCTTATTTCCCCGTAGTCAATCTCGACCGTTGATCTGGGTTACTCCCATAGTCAACACAGTCAACTACTAAGGCACCCTCCATGTTAACTCACGGACTAAATGTGCCCGTGAGGTGAGACCTTTACTTAGTGCTTGGTAAATCATTGAATCCTGCTTGATAAAGTGATCGATATTTAAACTTTGAACTGGGACCCTCTTTCATAAATCCTAAAAGTATTTAAACTTTTAACTTTAATATCATGAGTAGATCTATTTTTATGCTAGAGTATATGAACTGTAATACTCTAACATATATTTTTAGTAGTTTTCTATTTTTTTTTTTATTTTTGAAAATTAAAATAAAAGGATATTACAAATGATCCACAACATCTAGCTCCACCCGGGGATAGTGTTTTTTTCCATTGAACACTAAGAACTTGTAGATTAGTGCCTTCACCTTGGGCATGGAGTGAAATACTGTTTGATGAAAAATTTATAATGAAGAAAATGAAATATGTAAAATGGTGAACGGTCAATATTTAGTGCTAGAAATAATGTTTTAAATACTCCCCATTCACAGGAAATTATACTATTTCCCCATCAGGATTGTCTGGCATAAAAGTGTTATTTGATCTGGCTTCAATAATCTTGTATGGGCCATACCAGAGAGGATTAAACTGACCATGCTTTCCTTTTCTTCTCTTTTGGTATCCCATCTTAATACCAAGTCTCCAGTTTGGAATAGAATTTCCTTTGCCTTCCTATAAAAAATGGACTTCATTTTCTCCTGATATGCGACCAAGTTTTCCCTAACTTTATTCCTACTTTCACTCAATTCTATCACCTTATTTAGTCTTCTTATCAATGCATTGGGTTCTTCTTGTGCTTCTTGAAGAAAATAAATTACAGGTCTAGCTAGCTGAGTGGGAAACAAAGCTTGTGTACCATATACTAACTCATAAGGAGACTTACCAGTAGATATTCTAGTAGTCATTCTCATTGCCCATAGAGCAAATATCAACTTTGAATCCCAATTCTTCTCATTCTCATTAATTGTTTTCTTCAAAATCTTTACCAATGTCTTGTTGGAGGATTCAACTAGTCCATTCCCTTGAGGATGATATATTGTAGAATGAGACAAGATCACATTATATGTTTGACAAAAAATAATAAATTTGACTGAGTTGAATACTTGAGCATTGTATGTTACAATATTCACTGGACATCCAAACCTGCTGAAGATGTTCTCTTCTAGAAACTTCATCACTACCAGATCATTTTCTTTTCTAGTAGGTATTGCCTCCACCCATTTTGTAAAATAATCAGTGGCAGTTAAAATCCACTTGAACTGCCCACTTGATGGTGGATTTATTTCTCCAATGAAATCCAATTCCCATTGTTTAAAGGGTTCTTCAACAAAAAAAGGGAGAAGAGGTAGAGGAGCTAACCTTTTCTTCTCTGCAAACAATTGACATTTCTAGCAACTTCTAACCACTCTGTATACATCAGAAAATAAGGAAGGCTAGTAAAAACCTGATTTGAGAATTTTGTGAGCAGTAACTTTCCAGCTATAATGACCTCCACATAAAAATTCATGGTATTATTTAATAACTTCCATTGATTCTCCTTCTATGAAACATAACAATAAAACACCAGCATGATCTTTCTAATATAATTTAGCATCAATTATAACATAAGGTTGAGCTTTGAGTTGAAGAGCTTTGTAATTTGTTTTTTTGATTGAAGGAGGGCAAGATAAAAAACACAAATAGTGAATAATATCCTTATACCAATCTGAGCAGAGAAATTTGTACTTGATCGCTAACTTTGTGCTAATTTGATTTGTTTCCTCAACTACTTCATCCAAACATGCAAGCAAATTAATTCCTAGAGCTTGGAAATTAGATTCTGTCAGCAATTTGGCCAATCCTTGTCCTTTGACCAACTTAGTAGGCTTAATATCTAAATCATATTCTTGAATTTTGGCAATCCATTTTCCTCTTTTCCCCTCCACATCACTCTAAACTAGCACATCTTTTACAACTGAATTAGGTACATATTCTACTATTTGAGAATGAAGTACATAAGTCCTGAAAGCTTTTAATGATTTAAATAAAGCATATAGTTGCTTCTCTAGGATATTGTATTTGAGTTCTGCATCTCTGAGAAATTTACTGAAAAATGCTATAAGTTGCTCATTTCCCTCTTCATTCTTCTACAACAACACAACAGTGATGGTAGAAGTTGTTGCAAATGACAATATTTGGAAAGGATTTTGATAATCTGGGTTGATCAGTACTGGAGCTTCTTAAAGAGCCTCTTTAATTCTGGAAAATGATTCTCTTGCATATTTATCCCATTTCACTTCAACATTTTTCTTCAACATATATGTTATACTTCTAACAATATTAGCATAATTTGGGAAAAACATTCTTATAAAATTAATTTTCCCTAGAAATCTTTGGATATCTTTCTTACTTCTAGGAAATGGAATTGTTTGTATATCTCAACTCTTGCTGGATAAATTTTCACCCCCTGATTTGAAACTACATGTCCTAGCAACTTACCTTCCTCTAGAGCAAACAAATACTTTTTAGGATTCAAAGATAACCCAAACTTCCTGCATTTCAGGAAATCCTTATGCAGATGTTCCAAGTGCTCATCATCAGAACCTGAAAAAATAGTCAGATCATCCAAATATATGACTACAAATTTTTCACCCAAAAAATTTATATCCATTGCTCTTTGTAAAGTAACCCATGCATTCATGAGATCGAATGACATCCTGGCATACATGAACATTCCTCATGGTGTGGTAAAATTTGTTTTCTTCTGATCTTCTCTTTCAACAACTACTTCATTCTACCCAAAAAAACCATCAAGCATGGATAACCTATGAGCTTTAGTCACCTTTTGTAGAACATAATCCATTTTTGGCAAAGGGTAATTATCCTTCAGAGAAGCTCTGTTCAAGTTCCTAAAATCAACACATAATCTTATCTCTCCATTCTTCTTTCTAACAGGAAGCAGATTTGAAACCCAATCTAAGTATCTAAGTGGGAGTATGATTTTTGTTTGCAATAGTTTCTTCCCCTCTTTTTCAATTGGGGAAAGTAACAATGGATTAATCTGCCTGAGCTTCTGCTTGTGAGGCTTAACTCCTTCTTTCAGTGCTATTTTATGTTGAATAATATCTAAATCATATGTCTTTAAATCTTCATATGACCATGAAAACACATCCATATACTTCTTGAAATGATCTACATACCTTTATTTATAATCCTTAGGAACTCCTTTAAACAACTTAACCATTTTGGGCTCCTGCTGAGTTCCTAAATTACAGTCCTCCATTTCTCCATCCTGAGATACTTTCGTCTGGTTCACTGCTACATCATTGGCATCAAACAATATTTCTAGAGGAACCAGACCTCTGGGAAATGTATTATCCTTCAACTGAATTATTTTCTGACCACCTATTGACTGTTTTAGGTTTCTAAGTGCATCATTCTGATCAGCTTGTTCACTTTCTTGATCATTCACTGTATTCAAAATTTCCAATCATTGTTAGGAAATGATTGATCTACTCATCATCCTCAAAAAACTGCCAATGCTTTACACTATCAGGAATTGAAGGCCTATGTATCAACTCAATCTCATATCTTAGTCTTGGATTAATTGGTGGCTTAAATGTACTGGCTGCAATTGCCAGTGAATCTGCCATTCTATTTTCTTCTCTTGGAATAAAATGAATATCAAGGCTTCAAAATAGATTTCAATGAGGTCCCACACTTATTTCTATAAGACCTCAATTTGAGATGCTTGGTTTGACATGAATTCTTAATCTGCCTTATAATTAGCTCAGAATCACCAAAAATGGAAATACATTGAATTCCCATTTGTTTAGTAGTTTGAAGACTCAAAATCAATGCTTCATACTCATCTACATTGTTGGTTGATTCAAATTCAGGCTTAAAATAAAAAGGTAAAGGATTACCTTCTGGAGATATGAATAAAAACCCAGCTCCTATGCCATCCTTTGAGTAGGCACCATCAAAATAACACTTCCAAATTTTATTTGAATTCAGCTCCTTATGTACACTTGCTGAAGAGAGTTGCTTTTGTGAGTCTTCAGCAAATTCTGCATCTTCATGCAGCATAAAACAAGAGAGATCCTCCTTCTCTTGACCATAGGTAGGGGAATTACCTGCATCCTTCTTTGTGGTAGTTTTAACAAATCTGGTTTCTCTATATAACCTTCTCTCTTCCCCATTGAAGACATGAATGATTGCATATGTGACGTCCAATTTTAAGACACCTCCAAGTTTTTCTCCCCAATATCTAGACAACAGCATACCAAATCTGGCTTGAATATCTGCAACTACTATATCCATCATGATACTCTTGGCTGGAATTTGAGCCTAGGAAACCACCATGTCTTTGATAAGCCCAATGCACTTCACCCTTTTTGAGTGAAATGAATAGAGGTATCTATAGGGCTTAGTGATTTGTAAATTTAGTTCTTTCATCACAAATAATGGCATAAGATTATGTGATGCACCAGAATCTAACATACAATTATGCAAAATGAAATCATTTAGAAATACTAATATATAAAAAGGAGGAATAGAGGAATCTACCTCTTCAACATGAGGATCAAAGGTGACCACTGGGTTTTCTTCTTACAAACTCACAATATCACCAACATCATCAGACTAGGAGAGATTAATAAACTCTTCAATTTCTTTCTTATATCCAGGTGTCTTAGCTAACTCAAGCAAGGGTACTTGAATTTTAACTTTTCAAACTCTTTGGACAAACTGAAAGTTTGATTTTTTTTAACAGTCTTCTTAGGTTCTTCTTGATTTTTGTTAGGATTAGCATGTTGCTCAGGTACAATAAAAATCTTCTCCAAAATATTAGAATCATTAGAATTACTTTGGGAAGCCTCAGCTTGCTGCTTCTCATTTTATTTTACTCGATTCATGGGTTGTTTTCCCTTGTCTGATTCTGTTACTGAGTTCTTTGGTTGTGGAGTCGCCATTGGAGAAGGAACTGACTCTGGTTATTTTTCCTCATCATCCTGAGTTTTCAATCTCTTTTTTTATCTCAAATCATACTTCTTATGCAATTTTTCTTGCATAAAATTACTGAATTTCTTACAATAATCATCCATTTCTTCCTATTCAAATGATACATCAGCCTCTGTACATTCTTCTTCAAATTTCTCTTCTTCTTCATCATCCTCCGTATAAACATCAGAGATTTGATCTTCAACCTCTTTCTAATCATCATCAACAGACTGTGAAGGTGTTGCTTCTATATATAAGGGTGCCTGAAATTGGTCCTAATCTCTTCTTTCCCTCTCCAAAATCTGCATGGGTTGCTTTCTAAATTGGGGATTAAAAACCCCTCTATTTTGCTATGCAAGTTTCTTATTCTCTAATTCCATATTCACTAATTTATTTGACAAATTTTTAATGACCTTAGTCATGTCATCAATCCTTTGATCATGTGATGATTCTTCCTTGTCTTTACCTTTATATTGAACTGACTGATTTTCTTGTGCTTTTCAAGCAGCAGTGACATTTGCCTCAATCTCCAAAGAATCGGTTTGGATTTTCTCAAGAGTAGGAGATCTTCTCTCTCTCAAATTAAAAATAAAATATGATACAAATGCCCCAACAAAAACAACTCTTTCTCCAATAGGAGGAGGTTTCATTTCTACAGGCAAACTATTATGCAATTTGTTAAATATTTTAATGAAATCACTCACGCTTTCATCAGAATTTTTCTTAATAGCATTAAACTCTGTCAATGAATAACCATGATTTCTCTTTTCATCCCATCTTTGGATGAATTGTCTTTCTAACTCATCCCAATCATTAATTGAACCATTTGGTAATCCTTTAAAACACTTTCTTGCCTCTCCATTTAGAGACTGTACAAAATGTCTCATTACTACATCAATATTTTCAACATTTAAATTTTCAGCAAAAGTGCAAAACAAAGGCAAGTGTTGTTTTGCAGTTATTTCATCTTCACCTGTAAATCTAGGAAGCAACTTAAGGTATTCCTGAGGCATTGCATTCATTGGTTGGAGAATATTTAATGGTGCATATCTATTCATCAAGAAAGAAGGGGCTACCATGTTTATGCCTTGATTAACTGCTCCTTGAGTAGGTGGGGATTGTATACCAATTGTAGATGTGGATGGATGAGGTGAAACAACTGTTATGGGAAGGGGTTGATGAACAATAGCATAAGAACTGACAACTATATTAGGTTGAGTTTCTGCAAATGTGAATGAAACAAACTCCAAAGATTGTTCTTCTAATCTTGGTTCTTGGAAATGAATGGGTGAAGACAAGGATTCTTGTTCCGATAAAATGAGTTTCTGGGAAATATCCTTCGATGAAAGGGTATGAGAACTACTGCTTGGTGCAGGCTGTGTGGCATCAGGTGTAGAAAGCATTCTTGATTTCTATCCATTTTTAGAAACCAACATTTCTGGATCTGAAAGAACAGGAGCTTTCTGCTGACAGGTATTTGACCTCGTATGTGGCCTCTTATAAGCAAGAATTATAAAATGAAAACACAACTTTAATATTTCCTCCTCTCTGAACAACCAGAGGAAATATGAACAAAACCCAGGGAAAAAACTTCGCTTCTTCTTCCCCAACAACGGCGCCAAAAAATGTTGTACCTTAAGAGACAATCCCTTAGCTGTGATAAGGAATCAGTGCTTAAGACATTTATATGATTATGTCACAGAAATATTTGTCTTTGTTTAATCACCCTCAATTATTTGTCATTAAACCCTCAAAGATCAAATATAATGAATTTCCCACAATGCTATTATTTGTTGATGTAGAATGGAATGGTCAGAAGAAAATGAAAGAAAGAAGCCCAAACTGATATGTTGTTGTACATAATATATCACCTCAAACTCTAGAAGAATTATAAGAAAAGAAACAGTTAAAATGAAGGAGCGCCTATTAAGGGTTTTAACTCTTATTTACACAATTAAAAACATACCTGCAACTTCATTACCTCATTTTATTCAGAGATCGAAAACACATAATGTAAACTTGAAGACATATCAACATTAACAAATGGCAGAAACTTTTCTTTCATTCATTTATGATTTGAAATATGAGTTCAAAAATTGTAGTCTTAAGGTCCAAAACTCAGAACCCTTCTCTTTCTTCTCTATCTCATTAAATACAATAGAAAGTAGTTTGTAACTGCTGTAACTAATATTAACTACTTTAACTACTTAGGATGTCATAGACTATCTATTACATGTCTTCAAAAATGTCTTATTACAATTACATTCTCTCTTTAAAAGTGGAAATAACATGAAAT
>CM076574.1:288102779-288252096 GCA_034641835.2 Pinus albicaulis | reverse complement strand
TAAAATCCTAATCTATATGATGGATATGGATTAATGATGATGCTACTACATTTCCTTGACTAATTGATTTATCCTTCTTTGTAGTCGAGGGATCCTTTGGTAAATCTGTCATCCAAGCTCTGCACTTCTTCCATATTTCGATGTTTTTCATTGGTGAATGAACCAGCTTGTGAAACTCCAATCTGAAAGAAGTGATTCTGTTGAAATATGGTCTTTCCACAAATAGAGTTTTCACTAACCACAATAGTTGAAAATGTCTCTAAAGGAAATTGATCACTATTGCTCCTTTCAGAACCTGAGTTTTCTCATGAGTGTTGTCAGCCTTACTTTTTCCCAAAACTAGCAAGGGCTCATAAGAATCCCATGACATAAGACCACCTCCAAGCCCCCAACGTGATGGAAAACCTGATCTTGCTATTTTATCAAATAATTTATCAAATTGACTCACTGCTTCCTTTAACTCAATAATCTTCTTTTCTGCAGAATTCCTACAATCATTTTGTTAATTTCTACTGCATATAAAATTTTGTCTTTAATTTCATTTTCTTCCAATTCTTGAACTGTTTTAGAATTAATGAAAGTAATGAACATCCTTTCCCAAATAGCCCTATTGATTGTCTTATGTTTGTCTTTCATGAATTTCTCTTCAAATTCCATGATAATGCTTTTTTCTTCTGCAATAATAGCCATAAAATCATAGATTGTTTTCATTCCTTCAATAATATCATTCCAAATGATATCCTTAGCCTGTATTAAGGATATATTTCCCATCAATATTTCTTTGAGATTTTTAATCTCAGCACTAGCATTTTGGAATTCCATTTTGTATTTATTGACTTCTCCCTCAGTAGCTTTTAGAAACTTTGTTGTTGTTTCCAAATCAGATTATGCCTTTTTCTGATCTATTTCTACCATCTTCAATTCAATGGTTAATTCATATATTTGTGATGATGGATCTTCACTACCTGATGGAAAAACAAAAGTGCAAGTATGAGATTCAATATGGTTCTAAAAAGACAGTGCAGTTTGCTTTAATTTAGTGACTTCTTCTTCCTTTTGCATGAGTTGCTGAAGAAGTTTTTCTTTCTCATTTTCCACCTCTCCAACCTTTGCTTCCATGGAATGTTCTCTTGTAGGCAATTTCATTTTTTTCTTTAGCATAGATATTTCTGATTCAACACTTTGCAGAAGCTTTTGCAAAACTGACTTGTCATTGGGATCTACTCCAATCTTTACTATGATCTTCTTGAGATCTTCGTTCTGGATTGTCAAAGCTCTGGAATTGGATTTTTCTAACTTCAAATACTTTATCACTTTTCCAAGCATATTCTCTACCTTCATTGCCACTGCATTATTTTTTGTTAGGTCATTCACAATCAACTGACCTGTTTGCGTGTGTAGATTCACTTTATCCAACAATGATGTTTTCTTCATATCTATAGTCAATTTTATAGTATTGAAATTTTTATAAGAACCAATTGACATATCAGAAGGATGTGAAAGGGCAATTTTGAAATGATATTTTTCAAGATCCATTACAGTTAGAAGTCTTGTTTGGTCTGAAGTTATATGGTACTCATCCTGAGCTTCCATACTTGCCTTCATCTTCTGATTTCTCTTTGAAATCTAGGAAAACATTTGTTTAATTAGAGGCACTTGATCCTGAGTGCTCTCATGCTTCCTGTGTAAAGCAGGGTCATTTTTTTCATCTCCCAACTGTAATGAAAAACCAGGTACAATATCTATAGACTCTTCATTGAACTTTTCTATCTTCTCAACTCTTTATTCCTCGTCCTCTGAATCAACAACTTCCTCTTTACCTCTTTTATTTTATTTTTCTGATATAACAGGAGTCTGAACATTTGAACTTATTGAACTCACAACACTTTTACTTGCCATTTTTTATGGATCTGGTCTGCTCTCATGAGTGAAGGTTGAATATCCATTATCAATTCTTCTACTATAAATGACACTATGAGGGTCATAAGCCCACTTATCTCCTAACAGTAAGTGCATTCCATCTAACATCTTAGTGACTTCATCAAATTCTTGTCTTATATTAACTATAAAGGGACCCACAGTCATTGGAAATTTGAACATATGACCTTTCTTCATAGGCACAAAATGAATTTTGTCAACATTTAGACTTTGCCTAATAAACTCCAGAGAAAATAATCTCATATGCACAAACACAAGAAGCTTATAAGGTTGTACACTAGGTCCATAAATTCTAATTTCAGAATAATCTTAAAAAAAAAAGCAATCACCGAATTTACAACTTGCCCCGAAATGCAAGAACTCTTGAGCTTTGGGAAAAAAACAGGGGGGAGAAATTCCATTCAAAAAATTATATTCAGAAGACATAAAATGACCAAAAAAATCAAACAAACCACCCTCATTATGTTCTTTTCTCACTATATCTTTCCAAAATATTAATGATTGTCTTCTCTTATTCATATCCATAATGTTAAACCCTAGATGCATGAATTCTTCTACATTTTGATATAAGAATAAGTAAACAATGAAGGAAACCTGAATTAACCCGTTAATGATAAGCTCATGAGTTGAGAGTTAACAACTTCTTGCCAATAGGATGGAATATCCAACACCAATCCTAGCTTCATCATCATGGCGAACATTCCCAAAATTGACTTGTCCACTGTACTGTCGTCCTATCCAAAAATATTTTCAATTAAGCTCGGCACTGATTTGAATTAAATATAAAAAACCTCCATATGGAACTCTTTACTATGAGGTACAAACTGCTGTGTATTTCGCTTCAGAAAATGAATGAATTTGTAATGTTCCAAATCTGGAACTCAGTAATGAATAAGCTGTATAACGGTCTTTTTATGATTAATAAGCTTAAAATAAACACATAGACATCATTTTTAGTTCCAGCAGAAGCTTTTATTTCATTTCATGAACCAGAAAGTGGGGAAAAGGGTATTTTATGCCTTAAAAATGTTGTTTTCAGAAATGATCATAAAAATAAGAAGGGGAAATGGCTGGATATGATAGCTTAGGTCAAGAGGGACCTATTCTCCGAATTTCATCTCAAAATAATTCTTATAGATATAGTAAAAAACTCCTCATTTTCTGACTAGGCTAGAAAACATTGATTTCCCATGACTTTACTAAACAAAAATTTATGAATACAGTGAGAGCATAATTCCCACGAGGGTTTCTATAGAAAATGAAGAAATAGGTCTGATATATAACTTATATTAATCACATAGCGAATAAATGGAGGTTTGATCACTTATACAATAGAAACAAGGCACTCGGCAAGGTTTCTGGCAAAATGCATTTACAAAGAAATACTGCAGAAAATAACTCAGTTTACTGCAACACTGTATTAACCATGACTGAATGTGACATGTAAATGTTGAATAATACAGATAATGGCCTTAGGCCTTCTTATTGGAGCTCCCAGAGGGAAATTAGCATCTCCTCCTCAAAGACTAGCATACAAAGACAATGTTGAACCCAACAACAATGCTTCCGCAGAAAAGGACACAGTTTCTAAATTAAAATACACTGTAGCTGAATGTAGATGAATGGACACAAGAAAAATACTAAAATTAAGCTCAAATCCTTCTCTCTTGATCCCTTAAGCAAGCTGATCCAAAGAGAGGATGGAATTTCCGCATGGGAATTCTTTGCACTAAGCAGTGCAGCAACTCCAGCTAAACAGCTGAAGCATGCAAGTGGTATCAAGACCAAAATAGCTGAATACATGAATGATTCTCCTTTGATGATATGCATTCCTTTTATCTTTGGTGAGCCTCCTCAACTGGGACCCAACACAAATTTGAGGTGACTTATTCATGAAGCTTCCTCTTTCAAAACTGCACTGCCCTAGATAGCTTCCCTCCTCTTTGTGACAGCGTTGTTGACTTGGTCAACTGGAACCAATCCACCTGCAAGGCCTCTGTTCAAACCAAGGGAACTTCAATCCAATTCTCATATGTGTGTCTAGGCTGATCCTTGTTCACATTGAGCTAGTTTACTTGAGTATTTCTTCCTCCTCAAGAATGGTTGTTGACTTAGTCAAACTTGGCTATGTCTCCATCTAAAATGTCCTTGTTCACACTTGGAAGTGTAAAACTGGCTCCTAAGGTGATCTCTTCCCTTAATAAGGTGGAATTTAATAATATTTTATTATTCATGGGCCTCCTTTCCCATTTATTCCTCTCCTAGGTGAAAACATCAAAATCTAATATTCCAATTTGCTTTCTCGCAACTTTTGGAATATTACAGTCCTCCCCTCCCAAATGTTGCTTGTCTTCAAGAAACTACAAGGATAGGACTAAAGAGCATCCTCTTCTCCCCTAAAAAAACCTCATAAGATGAAAGTATCCAATGATCAATGTGCTGCATCATCAACATCTCTCCATGTTGCCTCTCCCAAGTATGTAAGTTATCCAAATAGTTGGCATTATGTGACAGTGGATCATCGATGGAGGCAAAAATGGGTTGTTTGAAGGTCCTGTTGGGGCATGAAGGCTGATATATATTGGGATTCATCATCCCCACTTGAATTTCTCCTCCCCAAGCTATCAACCAAGCAAAATGAGCCACCCTCCAAAATGGTAACTCATGCAAATCATCCTCCACCTGAAGCTCCGACAAAGTAGGTGGGCTGAAATTTTGGTCATGGTAGACATAGTAGCCTACCCCATGTTTCTTTCCTCTCCACTTAAGATAACTGTAGAGAGTTTTTTGATCTTGGGCTGCCATAATGTTTCCCTCCAATGGCAAGAAAGAAGCTAGACCTCCAAAAGTCTCTCTCCCAGCGCTGTGAATCAAGCTGGCCCAAACCATTTCATACATGAGGGGCAAAAAATCACCATCATGTGGTACCCCATCCATCTCATGGTCCTCCTCTAAATAAACATATATTTTTCTTTAGAGGCCATGTCTCTTCCCATGCTCCCCTTAGAGTATGTAATGCAGAAAGTGTGGGGTTGCTCCTCCCCCAAGAACACACCCATATCATGTGTTCCTCCTCCAATCATGCTCCTCATATAGGCTATAACATTATCAGCAAATAGGATCATGATCAGCAGTATGATGAAAGAAAGACTGAAGGTTCTATGTGGTGCTGGAAGGTACCAACAGTCTCCCAAGTTGTCACAGCGCAGTCTTCCCCACTGCAGCTTCAGACAATGGTATGTAAAGTTGTCTCTTGACAAATGGCTTGCTGTATAAATCATCACACCTACTAGAAAATAGTAGATGGCTGAATATGTCAATTGAGAACACAAGAAGCAACCATATACTTGCCCCGGATCATGCATTGGATGGCTGTCTCCATCATAATAGCTGGCCAAAGATGGACCATGGAGCCCGAAGAAAAAATTTCCCCTTTGTATAGCAATGCACTGCAAGGAAATGGTAAGAGTATAAAAGTATTTTGCTGAACAATCAATTAATGCCAAAACAGAAATATTACCATGTAAGGAAGACAAGCTGGTGACAAGATCCATAGATGAATCCTCTATAATAGCATGACATACCCATATGAAGAGGAATGAACCACATGTTGCATGAAAATTCTCCTTCCCATGCTTGGAAATCTAGGTCAAGGAGAACATACCACAATAACCAATGAGTCCATTCACCACTCTATAAATCTCACCTCCTCTATGCCCATCAAGTGCATCAAATATGAAGTGATCCTGAGAACACTCCACCAATAATCTCATGCTCCAAAGTGAAAATGTTGTTGGCCTATGAAAATAGGCTCCTGCCAACTCATAAATCCATTCTCTCACATGCCCAATATCAAAGACTTCCCCCATAATGTTGTCATCTCCTCCCATTGTCATTATGCAAAATGTGAGAGCAACTCTTCCCTTGCTCTCTCTCAATCTTCTAAAGCAACAAATGTCTTTGTTGCCTCATCATACCTCCATCATACAACTGATGCAGTGAAAAAAAAATGACCATACCATCAAAATGCATCCACACTCCTTGCTGCCCCATGATGAAAGTATCCTGCCAATCTTCCTTCCTCTTCGCACCCCATGGAAAAGGACATGTCATAGGTTGACCAAACTCTCTCAAGAGTAGCCAATGTAGAATTGCTTCTTGTTGCCCCATGTCATATACTTGTAGGTGGTTTACAAGCCTCTTGCCTCCCATCCACATCCACTCAACTCCTTGTGGATGCTTCTCATAATTTTGCATCTTGGTATTTCTCCAATGAGATCTACCATCCTCCACAACCAGCTTCTTTTCTTTGCCTCTCATGAAGTGCTGAAAGGCATCTCCTTGGAGATCTCTTAGAGAATATCTCATGTCCACAACCATCTTGAACCCATAAGGATCTGAATGTAAAGAAGGTAAAGCCTCCTTACTACTATCTCTTGACAGCGTTGTAACCCTCCTCCAGGGTGTTTTGGCTATCTCGTGCATCAACTCCCGTATGAAAATTTTGTGTTGCATGAATTTTTTTGGAGCAAGGGTCACTCCATCCTCCAATAATTCACACTTCAACCTCAATGGTTGTGTGTAACTTATCAGTGATACATGAGGTTGAGGGTTCAAATCTCCCTTTAATCCTCCAAGCTTGCACAGCGCAATGCAATCCTATTGCTCCATCTCAGCAATACCATTTGATATTGGGCCATATGCAACCAAATATCCAACCCTTTCCATAAAATTTTCTAAAATCTTAAGACATGGAAACTTATGCATACCTTTGTTAGCCTCTGGGACATCTTCTATGGCTGCAATAGGTCCTTTCTTCAATGTGTTGGCTTCCCCAACTGCTGGTGTAGAAGGTTTCTCTCTCAAGGCCATGGCAACACTGGTACGTGCCTCCTCCCATGGTGGTGTGGGCCTAATTTCCTCTGATATCCCTCCATCAAAGGTTTTGATCAGCTCTTGAGTAAACTCAGAAAAAGGAGTCACTCTTGTGTAGCTTGAGTGACTGCACCACCAAGCATTGGCTTCACCCTCCACGTGCAGCGCTACAACTTCTACTGCCTCCATCTCTTACACTGGATGTAGTATGAATAATTCCTCAATATTTCTTGCCCAAGCTCTTGCTATAGTTGACCCATCAAATTTAGACAATAGGAATCTATTGCCTCTAATCTCTCCTTTGCTGCAAGGTCTTTTCTCTTCTCTTAGTTGAATAAACTGAGAAAAATATAGGGTCTTTCTGAAAGCCATAGGTTGGAACTTGTATTCTACCAAATACCCACTCAGGATTTCATGCTCTAAGTGGTCTCCTTGATCTTCACCTCCTCTATGATAATAGGAAGTGCATGCATCTCCTTCTGCCTCTTGAAACCTAGAGGTTTCACTGCAACTCTCTCCTCCTTGAAACCCTCTTGGAGTTTCAATGCATTTCTCTTCTCCTTTCTTCTTGGATCTAAAAATGGATGAGAGTAAGCTCATACTCTCCATAATTTTTATCTCTGATTTTACTCTTTTCTCCTCTGATAGCTTGATCTCACAGGCTGTGCCAGAGATCATGCTCTGATACCACTATAATGTTCCAAATCTGGAACTCAGTAATGAATAAGATGTATAACATTCCTGTTATGATTAATAAGCTTAAAATATACAAAATAAACACATAGACATTATTTTTAGTTACATAAGAAACTTGTATCTCGTTTCATGAACCGGAAAGTGTGGAAAAAGGGGATTTTATTCCCTAAAAATGTTTTTTTCATAAATGAGCGTAAAAATAAGCAGGGGAAATGGATGGATATGATAGCTCAAGTCAAGAGGGACCTATGATCCAAATTTCAGCTCAAAATAATTTTTATAGCTATAGTAAACAGCTCCTCCTTTGCTGACTAGGATAGAAAACACTGATTTCCCATGAATTTACTAAACAGAAATTTCTGAATACAGTGAGAGCGTAATTCCCATGAGGGTTTCTATAGAAAATGAAGAAATATTTCTGATATATAACTTATATTAATCACACACCAAAGTTATATATCAAAGGGTTTCCGGCAAAATGCATGTACAAAGAAATACTGTAGAAAATAACGTAGTTTACTACAACACTGTATTAACCATGACTGAATATGAAATTTAAATGCTAAATAATATATAGAATGGCCTTAGTCATTCTTATTGGAGCTCCCAGAGGGAAATTAGCACCTCCTTCTCAAAGACTAGCATACAAAGACAATGTTGAACCCAACAACAATGCTTCTGCAGAAAAGGACGCAGTTTCTGAAGTAAACTCTGTTGTAGCTCAATGTAGATGAATGGCCATAAGCTAAATACTAAAATGAATCTTAAATCCTTCTCTCTTGATCCCTTAAGCAAGCTGATCCAAAGAGAGGATGGAATTCCCGCATGGGAATTCTTTGCACTAAGCAGTGCAGCAACTCCAACTAAACAGCTGAAGCATGCAAGTCGTCTCAAGACCAAAATAGCTGAATACATGAATGATTCTCCTTTGATGCTATGCCTTCCTTTTATATTTGGTGAGCCTCCTCACCCCAAACCCCACAAAAAGTTGAGGTGACTTCTTCATGAAGCTTCCTCTTTCAAAATTGTGCTGCCCTAGATAACTTCCCTCCTCTTTGTGACAGCGTTGTTGACTTGGTCAACTGGAACCAATCAACCTGCAAGGCCTTTGTTCACACCAAGGGATATTCAATTTGGTTCTCATATGTGTGTCTAGGCTCATACTTGTTCACATTGAGCTAGTTTACTTGAGTGTTTCTTCCTCCTCAAGAATGGCTGTTGACTTAGTCAAACTTGACTATGTCTCCATCTAAAATGTCCTTGTTCACACTTAGAAGTGTAAAACTAGCTCCAAAGGTGATCTCTTCCCTTACTAAGGTGGAATTTATTCATATTTTATTATTCATGGGCCTCCTTTCCCATTTATTCCTCTCCTAGGTGAAAACATCAAAATATAATATTCCAATTTGCTTGCTTGCAACTTTTGGAATATTACAAAATTGATTAAATTATTGAGCTGCAAGACTGTCATAATATGTTATCAAAGAATCATCATAGAATTGGACATATGACTCCAACCCAGGGTAACATAGAGCTTGGAGAATTAACTAAACTGACACTTGAAAAACGTTTTCCCCTTGATAATTTTTTACAAAACATTTCCTAGGGTACATAACGGACACTAGTCAGTAGATAAATTCGGGAAAAAAATGAGTTTTTGGGACACATGTGGATAACGCACCAATTTTTACCATGGCATTGTAAATTAGAGAATTATTTTCCTTTAGAAGGACTTTCTGGTAAAAAGAAAGGTGGTCAAGGGAACAATCTGTATCCTAGATATCCTTCTTGGTATCCATGAGAGAGATGTGACTAGCTGAACCTGACAGGGATGAGCATTTAGCCATATTTTAACTTTGGGATGGTGAACAACTTATAGGGTGACAAAAAACTGAAAAAGACGTAGCACAAACAAACTTCAAACATGAACTAACCAATGATAATTTCAGAAAGAATGAGAATTTCCCTTAAATAGGTGGCGCAACTTTGAACTTAAATGTTGATAAGACGTGCCAACAGACCGTTAAGAAACCCTGACGTGGATGATAATTGTAACCAACTTGGCAGCAAATGTCACTGCAGGGGGACTCGAGGTACGTAGGATTTTTTTGGCTTATGCCCCTACAATCAATCTCAACCGTTGATCTAGGTTACTCCCGCAGTTAACATAGTCAATTGCGGAGGCACCCTCCATGTTAACTCACGTGCTAAATGTGCCCGTGGGTTGAGCCCTTTACTCAGTGCTTTGTAAATCATCGAATCCCACTCGATAAAGTGATCTATATTTAAACTTTGAACTGGGACCCTCTTTCATAAAGCCTAAAATTATTTAAACTTTTAACTTTAATATAACAAGTAGATCTATTTTTATGCTAGAGTATATGAACTGTAATACTCTAACATATCTTTTTAGTAGTTTTCTATTTTTTGTATTTTTGAAAATTAAAATAAAAGGATATTGCAAATGATCCACAACACCAATCACGACATAAAATTAAACAATAAAATTCAGGAATGCATGCCACCAAATTATCAATAATTTGAACAAATTTGGGATTTGATGACAATTTGATAGAAACAGATTTTAATTCTCCTACCACTTCTTCTCTAGTTCTGTCAAGTTGTACTATATGAACCAGAGAACTATGAGGAGTAATGTTCAATTTAGTACAAACTGATCTTGGCATTATATTCAAAGAAGCCCATGAGTCTATCAAAAAATTATAAACATTTTTGTTATAGATCGCATAAGTTAAGAGAAATGGGGGAGTATGAGAGATGGACCGATCACCTATCATAATTAAATCTTAGGCATCTATTTTTACTGAAGGAGAAGGTGGCTTACCCATTTCATTAGCAGCTTGAACTATGACTGGAGTAGGTAATTTTGAAGAAGGAATAACTTTTAATTATCTAAGTAAGATTTGTTGTTGTTTCTTCAATTTGGGAAGCTCATGAATTGAAATATTTTCCCTAGTATTCTTCATGTCTTCAACTATATTATATTCAATGGTATCTGAGATAACCATTGTTTTAGATATAGATGGAGAGCCTGATGTAATAGGCTTGTTTGTGTAGCCTTTGTATTAGACTTTTTGTTTGTCAATTTTTCTTTAACAGGAGTGGAAGTTTTTAGCTGTTGACTAGACTATGTTGCTTCAGTAGTTTTTCTTCTACGTGTGCTGACAGGCAAAGCTTCAAGTTGTTCTTTATTTGATAGGATAAAATCCCACTTTCCATTAAGTTCAACTTCTTCTTCTTCATCATCTTCCTCTTTCTCTGTTTGTTCTTCTTCCTCTTCTTGATATAATTCAACATTAGATATAATATTCGGAGGTTGAGAATTAGAGGTTTTTTTTTTTTCTTGACATTTCTAAAACTATTTTTGAACTTGAATTTCCAGCGACTTGTTTCTTGATATATTCCATTTCATTGGTCATGGTTTTCAAAACTTTTTGAAGACCTTCTACATCAAATGGATCCTTTGCCATCTTCTTCTTAGAGATCTTTGAAAGAAGTTTTCTTTTATTTTTGATCTTCCTGAGAATTCTTTTTCTCAAGAGAAGTTATGTGTTTCTCTATAGATAGAGATTATTTCATATTCTCAGCAAGTGTTGCTAATTTTTATCTATTAATGAAAATATCTATATTAGATGGAAGGGATAAAATATACCACTCAATTTGAACTTCTAGACCAGCAACTATTGTTACAGGAATTTTATTAAGTAGTTTATTAAATCTTGCATTAAAATCTTTTATCTTCTCACCTGGTTTAGCTTTAAGATTTGAAAGATCATTGATAAGAGTAGTAGTAGTTCTGTCATCTCCAAACTTAGCCAGACATTGTTCTTCAAATGTATTCTAGTTAGTTATGGAGTGAGAAAGTAATGAAAAATACGAGGATCCTACAGATCCTTTTAAAGTATATGGAAATAATCGGACAATGTAGTCTTCTTCAACTACTACATTCAAGTTTACAGCTAACATAAAATTGTGAATATGTTCTTCTGCAGGAAGATGATCATTGGGATTAAATTTTGGTAGCCATCTTTCGGGATATTTAGGCAAAGCATGAAGAGGAGCAGGCATGTTTACAACCCCTAGATTACTCCATGGGTTCACATTCGATGGAGGGACTTGACTTTCCATTGGATTTTGGATGGGTTGATTGTGAATTGATGATGAGGTAGGTCGAGTACTAGGACCAATATTTTGAATATTGGAACTAGTGAAAGTGATACTGACTGTTGGACTGAAATTTGTGGAATTCAGTGGAGGAAATGGGGGTGAATGAGATAATATCTCGATAGTGATGGATTCTAATTGAGTCCTCTTTAACTTCTTTCGAGTACTATTGATAGGAAATTCAAAAGGGAGAATCCCTATTTTTTGACTTTCTGATCGAGTTAATATCCTTTGAGGTTGTAAAGAAGAAGAAATACTAAGATCCAATATTTGATAAGATTCAGGCTTTTCAGCATAAATAGATACTTTCTAAAACATTTCTATCAGAGGTTGAACTTTTGGGGAATTTTTATGAAACTCAGGAAATAGTATATTTTGAGTATCTCTAGGAGACTTAACAGAAATATGATCAACTTTAGATTTTATAGATGAGGATCTAGATAATTTTCTAGAAGTTGATGGGGATCTAGAGGGAGAGATAGTTTTTTATTTACCTTTAGATTGATCATATATTTGTGCCATTCACTTGGCCCTCCTCCTAGCGCCAATATGTTGAGGCCTCGGAATTTTGTTGCCAAAACATGGGGAAAAGCACCAGGTCAGGACCTTAAAGCAGCTCCTTTTCCATTTGGTATAGTGGCTCTGACTGGGGATAATGGACCAGTTTCCCAATAAGGATGATTTTGAGGGTGTTGTGAATATAGCATGCAAGTGGATAATGATAAAAGATAACTATCAATCTATGAAGTAAGACTTAATACAAGTGAATAGAAGTACAATATGTACAAATTTCTACTCATATAAACTGACAACGATGAATTTTATTTTTCTCACTTTGGAGCAATTTAAAGAGTACAGTAGTGCAACATTAGTTCAATAGCTTTAACCGTTAGAATATAGCAGAATTTGTTCCATTAATTCATCAAAGCATTCACAAACTTACAATAGTGCATTCTTTGCAAATGTTTTTGAAAATTTTCTGGACCCTTCTCTAAATGCATGAGAAGGGTTTAAATACTAAACTAACTATAAACTAAAATATATTATTACAAAAATATAGAGGAGGTTTCAAACAACCTTCCTCAAAAAGCTAACTTAAAATACAATTTAGGAAATTAAACTAGCAATTATGATTTTATGAGTCTTTCCCTTATTTCTGAATATGGTCACAAAGTTGGAAAATATCTAACATTTCTTTGAGTTGAGCTGGATGAGATATCCTTGATCAGATCTATCCCTTGAAAATAGCATTTGAGATTGTTGACTGGGATCTTTTTGGTTAATCTGTAAGATACTGTAGAGTTTGATGTTGATGATAAGGTTTGATCAGAAAATTCCAGTAATTTTCCTAATAAAACTTATTTACCTTTTTAATCATTTCCTCCTGTGTGTCTACTCTCTACTTCCACTATGTCTCTACATGTCTTGTTTCTGGAAACACATCAGACGTATCCTCCTTATGAAGCTCTGCTTTAGACAGCTGCTCACACATAGATTCAATAATCTCACTTGAAATCTTGGATGACTTTGCCATTTCTTTCTCTGCCTATTTGATCTGCGCTTCCCTTTCAGTGAATAGAATTTCTTTATGAAGCTTATCTACTTGAGGTAGATTAGCTTGCTTTCCTGAATCTGAAACTTGCCATTGAATGTGCTCTTCAATTTTCTTCTAAAGTCTTTCACATTAAAGTTTATGAATTTATATCTGCTGGATTATTATTTTTCTTGAATCAAAATAAGAATCAATCATAGAAGCTTGATGACAAAACACTTCTTGTTATTTCTTTAACTTACTGTTTAAATAAAGTGCTTCTTTGATAAATTCTTCTAATTGTGGTTGAATCTGTAACTTAGTCATTGCTATTTCCAGTTGTGCTTGTTTTTCATTAATATTTGTCTGATGCTGCAATTTGAGGCCTTCAATATCTTTATGAAATTGGGATGTGTTAGCTTTGACTTGCTCACTGGAATTGGATTTCTCTTCATTCAACACCCTCTCAAGTTCTTGTACTTTGGCTTCCTTTTTTTTTAATAACACTCTAACCTTAGTAGCTTTATCGACAGTAGCAGTAGCATATGCCCCTACATACTTTGATAATTTGGTTAGGTGTTTAGTTGGTTCATCTAAGGAATATTTCCATAGTACATCAACTAATTCATCTGTAGGCTTTGGAGTTGTTTCATCAATTATCCTTCTTTTATTTCTTTTAACTACAACCTTGTAACTAGGACTATAGAAAATATCTAATGAAGGAATATCTTCAATCTGTAGAACTATATGATCTGTGGGATAGGCTGATATGATTTCTTTATCCTGCATTTCTAGAACTCTTTGTAGTGGATTAACAGTCTTCACTATATTTTGTGAATGCTTAGGTGTCTGGAAACTTGTTGCTTGATCAGTATTGGGATTTTTTTTAGAATTTTTTATGGCTTCAGAAAATTCCTCCCATTCATTTATAAGATCTTTTCCTTGTGGTAAACTGGACTGATCTAGCATGTTGTGACTGTGATGAATTGGTTGAGAATTGTATTTTGTCCCATTATTTCTTGTTTCCTCTAGCATCTCTATATCTTGAATGGCTTGGTCAATTGTCTTTTCTGAGTTTCCTTCTTAGATTCAGATGCATCTTCAGAGTGATCCAAATTATCATATTGCTGCTATGACTGACCTAATTCATCTTCAAAAATTTCTTTTATTTCATCATCCAGACTAACACTTGGAGTGTGTTTATTTTCATCTTCAATAGTTAACAAATTGAGAGGGACTTTTTCTAGTCTCTTGTTTATGTATTCTTGAAAAGCTTCAACATCCTTTTGACTTAGTTGACTAGATACATACTTGATAATATCTGAAAAGTTTTCCATGCCCTGGAAAATATCATCAAATCCATCTTCATCCCTTACAAAAGGTTTCATCTTAAGTTTTGTGATGTAATTTTTAGTCACATCGTTTGGGTCATATAATCTTCTCAGCATAAATGCCAATTTCAGCAAATGAATTTTGGAAACCTCCTTGTAAGTATGGCCGATATTAGACAAAGTAAAGGTGCCACACTATAGAGGGTAATTAGGCCAAATAGCCTTTTTAGCATCCTTCAGTTGTTTCATAACAACATTGACAAGCTGATAGGCTATTTCTCTTACAAGTAACATATCGCGAATATAAAAGGGTAAAACATGGGGAGAAGCATAACTCCCGAATACTCTAATATATGTAAAATTCTCTTCAGCAAACCATATAGCTACTAGAATAATGTTTGCATTGGCTTCTTTAGAAACCATAGGAGCCCTTTTGTTAAAAATCATCTGGTTTATAGGAAATATGACTCCATAACATACTTTATAGAAGTGTAAGTGGGAATTTGAATCCCAGAGTTCTCTGTGGTAAATATGAATTGGGGTAGGGTCCTTGGTGGTCCATTTCCATCCCATCGTGGGAAAATTGGAAGTAAAAGAGATAGCATCCATGACATAGGTAGACATATAAAAGGGAGGTATTCTCTGAGTGAAGTAATTCTTTATTCCTATATTCGTTTATATGCTTGGCTAGGTTATTGGATAAAATGTCTGCCCAATTCAAAATAGATGAATTGATGATTGCATCAATTAGGGAAACCCAGTCTCTTGAAAATCTAGTGCTATATGTTTTGGAAAATAATCTACATAACATACCAGCAGCATAAAAGTAAGGATTAGGAATTTGGGAAATTGGGTACGTACCAAACTTAACTTGCTTCAATTTCCCCTGGTTATCCTTCCATTCTTGGATGACTTTGATAAGGTCTAGATGTTCTCCTCTAAAATTCCCCAAATAGTCTTTGTCATATTTCTGCTGTGGGGGTGGTAGATGGTACATTTCTATTAAATCTTTAGCCCTAAAAGAACCCATATTTTCTCCCTTAGAATTTTTGAACATTCTATCCTCAATGTTTAAGTGTTCAATTGCCCACTTAACCATGTCTGTATAAGGAAGAATATTTTGTCTTGCAGCTATCCTGTGAATGTATGAGCATGCAACATCAAAAAGAGTTGCATCGGAGGTATAAGCAGTTCCTGTTGAAGAAACTTTGTTTATCACCCTTGGTCCTTCATTTTCAAAAAGTTTATACATTGCTCCCCATGTCGAATTGCCGCAATATTTGTTGCATACAGTATTTGAAAATAATGGAGACATATCTGTGTCTTCAGTGGATGACGTCTGAGAAATTTCTTTTCACTTTTTGTTCATTTTTCTCTTCTTCAATTCATTAACTGGTTTTTTGAAAGCACAACGAATTTTTACAAGTAAGGAGTATCAAAGAGATAATTCAATCATTTATTTCAAACATACACAAGAAGATATCAATATATTAAAATATAACATCAATCATCATTCATAATCTCTGAATTAATATTCATATATCTCCACACGTAAGATCTATCAATCACTTTAAAGCCATTAAGATCTTAAATTTCATTTTGACATGACACAAGTTGTTTTACACGCTTGATTCATTAAATGGTGCTAGTGCGCATATTGCAGATTATAACTTAAAACCTTTTGTAATACTTACCCTTAAAGTGTGCAAAATGCGATCTGCCCAAATTTCAGATCACAAATTTTAAAGGATAACAATTAAGCGTACATTATAAGTTGAGCCAAATGTGAATTGCGATTTGTTATAAAACTAAAGTGGTCGAGATAGCCGAAGTTTTTATATTTATTAGTTTATTTTCTCATTGGGTCATGGGGTTGCAACTTATATAATTTTTCTTTTAAAGTTTTTGATTGACTAAGTGAAGTGCAATGCAATAAAGTAAATATAACGATGACTGAAGCTTTTTTCAAAGTTTTAAATCCTATCTTCAAATAAGCTTGAGAACATATCGCAATTCGCATATTTTAAGTTTTATTTCTTTTTTGGAATTCATAATATATGTGATTTGTGATGCGCTAAAAAAAATAAGGCATAAAAAAGAAAAATATCTATTTTTCTATGTTTTTTTTTTTAAGAAATATAAAAGAGTTTCCTATTTATTTCTAAAGGGTCCCTATTTATAAAAATAAATGGGGGGTTTTTGCATAGCACAATCGGTTGCATCTCTTCTTCATCTACTAGGTTTTGCTGGAAAGGGGGCTTAACTTGTTGATCAGGTTGATTTCTCTGTTCTCTTGGTCTCTGCTGAATTTGAGGTCGTCTAAAATGTGGATTTATTATGTTTTTTTTTTTGTTGTACATCAACATGAGCATTTTTTCCAAGGGCTAGTATATCCATAAGTCTTTCCATGGTTTTCATCATAGTGTCAAATTTCACATCGAAATATGTAGATGGTTTTTCTTCCTCTTTTACTCTTCCTTTACAATTATTTGACCTTTTTTCTGTAACCATGTTAAATTCCACCTTAATAACATCATTTTGCATATAAGCCAAAGTGGTAGACTCCCTCTCTCTCAACAAAATGGAAAATTCATAGTCAAACGCTTCAGCATAATTAAATTGGGCAGTCCTTGGGGGAGGTTTTATATAAGTAAGAATGGAATTGTAAAAAATTTTGAACCTTTTTGAAAAATATTGAATTTTCTCATTTCTTGCTTTCTTCAAATTGTTATATTCATTCAAGGCTTGTATAGGATTCAAATTACTTCCCCATTTCCTTAAAAATTATCTTCTAATTGATCCCAATTTTGTATACTTGTTGGGGTTAAGGCTTTAAACCATTTTCTCACTTCACTAGTAAAACTCTGCACAAAGAATCTCATTTTAACATATTCATCATCTACCTCCCCTAGGTCTATAAAGCCATTGAATTGGTCAACATGATGTTTTTTAGTTATTCCCTCCTCACCTCCAAAGGTTTTTATCCTAGTATAATATCCTTGTGGGAGATCATGAAGTTGATCAGGAAAAACAAGAGGGGCATATCTAGTAGGGCTTGTAGGAGGAGGAGGAGGAACTCCAACCATTATAGGAGTGACAATGGATGTACTAGTTGAAACTATAGTAGAGGAAGTAGCTATTAGACAAGTAGTAGTAAAAATAAATGTGATGTTAAGAAATTGAGTTACAGGAACCTTCAGTACGGAGATAAAATAACTCCACTCAAGTATAGGGACACCAACTCTTCTTTTCAACAAGAATTCAAATGGATCAACCTCTTTTAATTTTTCTAAATATTCATTCTCTAATGATAATTCTGATGTGAAAATTTCTCAAAACCATTATTTATCTTCTTTTGAAAAAAAAAATGTAGTTTCAATCCCTAATATTTGTAGATCTAAGATAATTTCCATCAATTCATTTTCTAATTTAGATCTAAAAAGAATTTTCTCAACTTTTCATCAAACTCTAATTCTTTGATATTTTGAACACCTCTAGAGGGTAAAGATGAAGTTGTTAAGAGATATTAAGTACCATATTTTGATGAGGTACAAATACCTTTGATAATTTTATCAGGATCATCAACTAACTCTAGTGGGTCAAAGTCTATATTTCTCCTCGTATGAATCTTCTTGGAAGCCACCTTTAAGCTAAAGATGCTAGTGGAATCACCAAGGCAGAAGTACAACCTCGAATTGTATAACATCTTGCTACCCTCAATATTTGAACTACCTTGAAAATAATAACCCAAGATAATGCAGCTTTCTATCTCCTGACAGAAACACCAAAATGTTATACTAGGCTAGAACAGGTTGGGCTGTGTAAACCTCCAACTCGACATAACTATTTCAAACCAAATTTTAACTGGAAGTTAGCCCTTCTAGTCTGACTGGGCTCTCTCAAAATACCTATAAGATTCTAAGTATAGAACTAAAAATTTTAGAAAGCTAAATCTGTACATTTCACGCCATTTTTGTAGGTGAAAGAGTGTGATGATTGCCACCATTAGGCATGGAGTCAGGTAAGGAAAATGAATTACAAACAAATTGTTTTCATCGAATCTTACCGTACTAATCGTATTTGTTTCAGTAGATTCGCTCTTCAAGCACTTGAACCCGCTTGGATCACATCTGGGTAGAAAGAAGCCGCACGAAGAACAATTACTCATTATGCCTATATATTTCCCGACAAACCTATTACAATGAGACCTACAGAAACATGTATGGGTTCCGAGAAAGGATCTCCCGAATATTGGGTATCTGTCATCAAACCAGTTCGAATACTTTATGAAATGGGTGAGGAAATTTTGGCTGTAAAATGGTGTAAAATAAAACATTTACAGTAAAAACATAGAAAATGAAGGAAGTTGGATCATCTAACATGAAGTGTAGGTAATAAAATTTTTATGAAACTGATAAAAACACATAAAACATGAAGATATAACATATGAGACAAATAATAATCTCAAGTGAAGAAGGCAGTCTGCTACAAATGTATATTAACTGAAGACAATTTTTACAAAGGTGGTTCTCTCACATCATCCATTAACCCCTTCAAAGTGAAAAAGTTACACATATATAGAGTGAGGTACCCATTATAATGATCTGCCACCTAGGCTAGACTCGATGCACAACTAAGAGACCTATTTCTAATTGATTTACACAACATGAAGCCTTTGTAGGGATATTTCTGTTTTAACGGAATTTGAATACAAAAAGGATTATCCTATCATTTATGAACTAAAAAAATTCTATTGATGACCCTCATCAAAATGCAACCAATCTGCTGAATATGCTGGAATGTTATATATTGGAGTGTTGATGTGTTGAAGTGCTAAGCTGACTGCCACATGGATGTTGACTTCTCTTCCTGAGAAATAGGAGCCCATGGCTGAAGATGTGAATACCTCTAATAGTTTTAATCCATCTAATTCTTTTTTGTATGATTTCCCAAAAACTAATCAAGACTTCATTACGCAGAAAAAACAGAGTTAGGCAGTTTTATAGCGAACTTTGGTAGCAAATTCCAAAAAAAATATTTTTGCTACTAATTTGACTTTTATGATAGTTTTGGGGTCTTCATTGATGTTTATTAGCTAAAAACATTCCTTTAGCACTCCCTATACTGAGATTTAAACTTGCTTTTTCCTCCATGAAAAGCTACAACAATTCTATGGCAAATATTCACCTTTAATATGGGGAGTTTCTATGAAATTGTCAACTTTTTGAGATCTTTCCTTTTCATTATTTATTCCACATACTTGTCGTTTGTAATAGCTCATAAAATCATGTATACCACTAAAACTATTGGTTAAATATATCATAGGAAAAAATTAAGAGTTTTACCATGTTCAATTAGTGCCATATATTTCAACAATAATCTTGAGATTTCACTTTGCAAGTTCCACTTTGATCATTTCAATTTGAGTATCTAATGATTTGACTTTTCCTTGCAACATTTTCTTGTCTGCTTGCAACCAATTTTTCCTTCTATACATGTGTTTCATCATTCTATGAAAAGGCAAAGTCCTCTTCACCATTTTTCTAACTTCTCCTCTAATTTTTTCATAGAAATCAAGATTCTTTGATATATCTTATTCTAACTCCTTAAAAAGTAACTTAGTTTCTATCACCTCCTACCTAGATTCCATTAATTTTTCTTGTAATACCTTAGTTTCAATTTTTTTTGGTATAGAATCGTTGCCTTTCCTCTTCTTTGCTTGCTCTTCTTTTCCTGAAGGCACCTCTGGTATCTTTTCAATTACCTCTTATGATTTTGTGATAGGCTTTCTAGTTTTGAAAACAAAACCTGACTCTTCTTGAGTGAAATCCAATTTCATTTCTCTCTTGCTCTTTTTTTTTGTTTCTGCCTTTGTCATTTCTATAGGCTGCAACTCTGTAATTTCCTCAAACTCAATAATAATTTCTTCAATCTCAATAGCTTCTAGGATATCAGATAGTTTTCCCTTCCATTTCCTTTGACTTCTAGTCACCCTCCTCTTGGAACTTGTAGAAGTATTTATTACTTCCATGGGTTCTATCATAGGTTCTGCTTCAGGCTCAGATATAGGCTTAGTCTCGTTTTGCTTCTCCTGCCTAGGGGTTATGGATTAGTACTTTGGAGTTTTCCTAGGGGTGGCCACATCTAACCCATAGCCACTTAAAAATAAAAATCTGAGACAATATATGTTCCCTATTTAACTCTTCAAAAACTAGAAATTTAATAAGACCATGATGGAAATTAGAGGTGTTACTACCATTAGGATTGTCTTGGACCTTGTTAGCCATATTTCCCAAACTTATAAACATATAAAAAGGAATGTCTAGGGGTTGTTTAAATGTGAAATGTAATAGTAATTTTAAATGGTATTGGTAGACCATGTGGAACCTGCCTTCACATGTGAAGCACTTCCGGATGACCATCAGGATTTTAGAAAAATGTTCTTTGAGTCAAGTTCTGGAGATGCTTACAGTAATATCAATCCATTTGTGCTCTTCCTTGAGAAACTGATCAAAATTATGCAGCTGAAACTTCTGCACTTTAAACCAAATTTCTCCAGACCTAGGGATTTATGTAGCATGAGCAATGGTATAAGGGGAAACTACAAAGTTCAGCATGCCCACCTTAGATTATGTCCTTATAAAATTAATGGAAAATTCTTTGTAAATCTACTCATGGTAACCCTACAGCTTCTGAAAAAACCAAAGGCACCCTATGATGGAAAATTCTTGAGTGGTTCTGTTGAGATTCAACAAGAATTTTTTTTGGCACCCATGATCCTAGTGAAAATTAAGCACCTACACTAGGGTGGGGCCCATAGGCTATTTTTAGATGCATGCCTATTTTTATTATCCCTTAATTTAGATTGACATTAAACTATAATATATTCTCAATGAGAACTTGAAAATAGTTTTAAGTGGAAAATTAGTTAGCTAAGTGAATTTTAAGTTAAGAGGTTGGTTGGTGAGACATGCATGGTGACTTTAGTTGTAACTGAGTAATTCTAGTTGTAACAAAGTTGGAAGTGCAGTGGTGCAAGATTTGTGCTAATTGTAAGTAGTTTAACTCAGTTAAGTGAGATAAGCTCAGTTCTGCTAGTTGTAGCTGAAGATACACTAGTGAGAGATCAAGTGAATTAAGTATTAATTAATTCACAAGTAGTGATCTCACATGCAACTGAAGATTTACTATTATTAGCTACATGCATGTCAGATCTATTGGAGACCCAGTTGAGTTCTAGGTGAAAGGGAAGTAAACTATCAGTTGTGACATTATCCACTTGTACATATGCAAGCACACACACATTGGATGTGCCTATGATACTTTAAGGAAGGCAGGATTGCATCAATTCAGGGATTGTGCAGTGAAGGCAGGCTATCTAGAGATAGTAAATTGGCTAAGGCATTTTCCAATTTTTATATGATAGTGTGAGACAATTAGTTGATGTACTCAGAGCTATTGTGATTAGAGTTTTATATGTAATTTTTTCATGATCCATGATATAATATACAATATAAGATAGTGGGGTTTAAGATGTAAGATTTGCCGAGGAAATTATCTATGTTGTGTGTGATTGATCTTTCTTCGTGCTTATATAATTTGCGATTTTGTTTTTAATTCCGCAAAGATTTTTAGAAGAGATTCAGTATTTAACTTTAGCATATTTTTAGATCAGGTAAATCCAAGATATACATGCATATTGTATAATTTATACATGGTATCATAGCATAGGAAATTGCAAAAGAAAAGAAGTAGTTGAGTTTGGGGTTGGATAAAATTTGAATTTGCAGAAAGAATTTCTTGGTGCTACAACTGATTCAAGATTGAAATGGATTTCAATGACTTGAGGTTAGAGTATTGACTCGAGGGTAGCTCGAACTACATTTTCTTGGAAGGAAATAATGGAGGCAGTAATCGAAGACAATGGCTTGAAGGAATTCATTGAAAAAGAGGTTCCTAAGCCAAATGTCACAGATGTTTCCAATCTTGATGCATGGCAAAAGAAATTGGAAAAGGAGAGGAGGATATCGTTGGAGGGAGTATGAGACCACATTGTTTCAAGTCTCCATGGGAAAGCCACACCATATGCTATGTGGAAGTCTTTGATGGATATATTCCAAAGCAGCAATGTCCATAGGAAATTGGCACTCAAAGATAAACTCAAGAATATCAAGATGGAAAAGGGTGACACCATTCGAAAGTATCTCACAAAGTTTTTTCAATGTCGAGATGAGCTGGGGAGTGTGGTAATAACAGTCGCTGATGATTATTTGGTGAGTTTTGCTCTCCTAAGACTTCCTAAGAGTTGGCACAGTTATGAAGACTCTCTCAACAGATGGGAAAAGTTTTCAGATTGGGAACTACTATGGTCATATCTGGTGCACGAGGTGTTCATGTGGAACACCAAATATCGATCTTCATCAAATTATTATGATGAAAAGGATTATTATTTGGCTTCCAAGTCAAAGAAAGGGAAGGGGAAGAAATTTTGTTCTAAATCCAATTCTAAAGGCAAGAGGCAGGACATGTCCAAGGTGAAGTGTTTTCATTGTCATGAACATGGGAATTTTTCTACCTGCCACAAAAGAAGAAGAACAAGAAGGCTTTTGGATATGCAGCTGGTGAGGCCCTTACCCTAAAATTTTAGCTTGACTTCTCCTTGATTGCATGCATGGTGTCAATTGCATTGGGATTGGTGTGGTATTGGATGGTGGCGCTTCCTTTCACATGATGGGAGATAAGGAACTTTTTAGTGACTTGGAGGAGAACGATCTCTAGATTCATATTGAGATGGGTGACAACAGACGATACAGTGCTACCAGAATTGGTACCATTACCTTTAAGAGGGAGTCAGGTAAACCATTTCAGTTAAAATATGTAATTCATGTTCTAGGTCTGAAGAAAAATTTGGTCTTAGTCACAATGTTGGAGGAAAAAGGCTATGACATTGTTTTTAGTGATGGAAAAGCTTTCCTCCGACATTAAAAAATGGGTCAAGCTAAGAGGATAGGGATTTGAGTTAAGAATCTCTACAAGCTAGAGGTAGATGGATGTGCTGCCATGATGGGAAAGGCAAAGAAAGTGGTGAGCCAGGATGAGGAAGAATTATGGCACAGGCGATTGGGCCATCTTCATCATGGAACCTTGAAAGTCATGTACAAAATATCTGTTGGAATTCCAATGGGAACACTTGCTCAGTTAGATCAGTGCAAGGGTTGCAGCATGGGGAAGTATGTAAAGTCAAACTTTCATGAGAAGGAAAATCATGCTTCTGGGATCCTTGAGAGAGTTCACAGAGACGTGTGTGAACCATTCTCAGTTGCTTCAACAAAACAAAAAAAAGTACTACGTAATATTTTTTGATGACTTTTTTCGTAAATGTTGGATCTTCTTCATGCATAAGAAAGATAAAAAGTTCTCTAAGTTCTATGAGTTTAAGGCATTGGTGGAGAAAGAGTCGGGGAGGCAAGTGAAGGCTTCTAGGAGTGATAATGGTGTAGAATACATCTCTAATTAATTCAAGAACTTCTGCAGCAAAGAAGGAATTTGAAGAGAACCCATAGTGCCTCATAACACATAGAAGAATGGGATCATGGAGAGGAAGAGCAAAGCAATCATGTGTGCAACACGATTGATGTTGCATGATCAGGGCCTACCAATGAATTTGTGGTGGAAGCATGCAACACTACAGTTTATGTGCAGAACTGTTGTCCTCATAGATTACTTGGCATGAGTACACCTAAAGAATCTTTTGCTGGTAAGAAACCGAATGTTTCACACATTAATATTTTTGGCTCGTCTATTTATGTGCATGTGACCAAGGATGCCAGGAATAAGCTAGAGCCAACTGTTGAAGTTGGGATTTTTTTGGGGTAAACAGAAACACCCAATAATTATCATTTGTATTTTCTAAACAGAAGAATCATTGTTGTGCGATGGGACATGAAATTTGATGGGGGGAAAGCCATGCGGTTGTCATTTGAGAGAGAGCTAGACTTGCATACGAACAAGGAACTACTGGTTCCCAAAGATGAGTCTCTAGATGTGGATTAGCCACAGGAGGAGGTTCATGGAGTGGAGAAAGCCACTCATGTAGAGCCATCCATCAGGAATGGTAGAAGGCGCACCACAAAAGCTGAAAGGTTGAGACTTGATGTTGGATATAATATAGGAGCCCCTACTTCACAGCGTAGACAAAGATAGTCTCCTGACCTATTTAATAGATACATAGCTCTCATGAGAAAATGTATTGTGACTGAACCATCTTCCTTTTAGGAAGAAGTGTAGCAACCTACTTGGGTTGATGCAATTTTGGAGGAGTATGACTCCATTGTCAAAAAAAATTCATGGGAAATTGTCCCAAGACCGGTTGACAAATCAGTGGTAGGTTCGAGATGGATCTACAAGATAAAGAAAGCTGCCGATGGGAGTTTTGAGAAATACAAGGCCATATTTATGGCCTGGGGCTTCTCATATATGAGGGGATAATTTATGATGAGACCTTTGCACCTGTCGCAAATTACTCTTCCATAAGGACCATCCTTGCACTCTCAACATAGATGGGCTCACGAATTCATTAGATGGATGTGAAAATTGTGTTTCTCAATGGGATCATTGAGGAAGAGGTGAAAATAGATCATCCTGAAGGTTTCGAGATATTCTACAGTGAGTCACATGTGTGCAGACTCAAAAGAGAAATGTATGGGCTGAAGCAAGCACCATGTGCTTGGTACACTCAAATAGACAACTATTTCACCAGGCTGGGCTTCACCAAAAGTGAAGCAGATGAAAACCTGTACCAAATTGTGGTGGAGGGTAAGATTTTAATCATTTTTCTTTATGTTTATGATTTAATATTAACTGGTGATGAGAATCTGATACACTCATTCAAGGAGGATCTTGCAAGGGAGTTAGAAATGAAGGATATTGGCCTCCTTCATTATTTCCTTGGGTTGGAAATATGGCAGCGAGATGGTGAAATTTTTGTGTCTCAAGGCAAGTATGCAAAGGAGATACTAGGTAAGCTTAACATGGAGAGTTTCAAACCAATGGATACTCCTCTTCCAGGAAACTGGAGGAAAGGGGATGCTACTTCTAGAGAGGTAGTGGATGCTACCATTTATCGACAGTTAGTGGGTTCGCTAATGTATCTAGTGAACACAAGACTGGACATTTTCTATGTAGTTAACTAGCTGAGTCAAGCTATGGTTAAGCCTACCAAGCTCTTTTGGAAGGCGGGGAAGCATGTCCTGAGATACTTGAGGGGCACATCAGAGTATGGTCTATGGTACAGACAGACAGATGGAGTGAATTTGCATGGCTTCATGGATGTGGATTGGGCTGAAATTCCATCAGATAGAAAGAGCACATCAGAGGGGGATCTTTAGTGTTAGATCTATAGTTGTTTCTTGTTACAGTAGGAAACGGATATCCATGGAACTCAGTTTAGAGGAAGCAAAATACATGGTAGTAAGTCAAGCTGCATGTGAGGCTATCTGGATTAGAAATATCTTGGTTGGTTTGTTTGGTTCTCAGATGGATCTGACAATGATTCATTGTGATAATCAAAGTTGTATTAAACTCTCAATTAATCGTGTGTTTCATGATAGGTCCAAGAATATAGATATCTGGTACCATCATCTCAGATATTGTATAGAGAGGAGAATTATGTTTCTTCAGTACATTCCCATGGAAGATTGGGATGCAGATATTCTGACGAAGGTGCTCACCAGGAGAAAATTCAAACACCATAGAGACAAGATCGGGGTGAAAGATAATCCCTTTATTTTTGAGAGGGAGTGTTGAGATTCAACAAGAAATTTTTTTGACACCCATGATCCTAGTGAAAAATAAGCACCTACACTAAGGTGGGGCCCACAGGCTATTTTTAGGTGCATGTATATTTTTATTATCCCTTAATTTCGATGGAAATTAAACTATAATCTATTCTCAATGAGAAATTGAAAATAGTTAACTGAAGTGGAAAATCAGTTAGCTAAGTGAATTTCGAGTTAAGAGGTTGGTTGGTGGGACACGTAGGTTGAATTTAGTTGTAACTGAGTGATTCTAGTTGTAACAGAGTTGGAAGTGCAGTGGTGCACGATTTGTGCAAGTTGTAAGTAGTTTAACTCAATTAAGTGAGCTAAACTCAAGTGTGCTAGTTGTAACTAAAGATACACTAGTGAGAGATAAAGTGAATTGATTATTAATTAATTCACAAGTAGTGATCTCACATGCAATTGAAGATCTACTATTATTAACTGCATGCATGTCAGATCCAGTGGAGACCCAATTGAGTTCTCGGTAAAAGGGAAGTAAACTATTAGTTGTGACATTATCCACTTGCACATATGCAAGCACACACATTGGATGTGCCCATGATACTTCTGCAGTCAAGGGAGGCAGGATTGCATCAATTTAGGGATTGCATTCAGCAGGGATTGCACAGCGAAGGCAGGTTATCTGGAGATAGTAAATTGGCTAAGAGATTTGCCAATTTTTGTATGAGAGTGTGAGACAATTAGCTGATGTACTAAGAGCTCTTTTGATTAGATTTTTGTATGTAATTGTTTCATGATCCATGATATAATATACAAAAGAAGATAGTGGGGTTTTTAGCTGTAAGCTTTCCCCAAGAAATTATCTGTGTTGTGTGTGATTGATCTTTCTTCATGCTTATGTAATTGACGATTGTGTTTTTAATTCCACAAATATTTGTAGAAGCGATTCAATATTTAACTTTAGCATATTGTTAGATAGGGTGAATCCAAGATATACATGCATATTGTATAATTTCTACAGGGTCCTCCTCTAATAACTTCATATTCATTGGTTCATATATTACAATTGAACCTCCTTTATACTATTTATTTTGAGTTTCCATGGCTTCAACAAGTTGAGAGCTTATTTCTGTTGGGCCTTTTACTTGAAATCCCTCGTGCTTTTTTTTAGCTTGAATAGTTATTTTTGTACTTTTGTGCATTCTCGGAAATAACAAGTAAGTATTTATTATTCCCTTGTTTTAACAAGATTTAAGCATTAAAATGTCATTTATATTAGTTTTTGTGTTTTACGGTTTATAGAGTTGTTAGTATGAATCTTTTGTCGAAGTGTACAAAAAAAACCACTTTAGCTATGCATAACTAATATCCCTAACATCAAATATGGCTGCCAATATCTTCAGATCTGCAATTAGTTGATCAAGACAAATGCTGCACAAAATCCAAATCTATACATAAAAAGACATTAAGCAGTGAAAAATAAGGTTTTGCTCCATGTATCCAATAGACAAGACAAGAATAATATGTTTTAAAGAATTTTATATTAAGGGCACCTGTGAGGAAAACAAGAAAGGTGTTTCCAATTCTCCTCAATGGGATGGCTTCTTGAAAGTCCTCAGCACTTTAAATCTAGAATTTCTCTCTCTTGTTGGTGTAGAAAAGCCAGACAAACATAGAACTCAAAAGGAGCTCACAAAGTGAAATAACGAAAAATTTGACATGATAATGGCTCAAAGTCAGACCAAGAGCATAGATCCAGAGTGATCTAATAGGCAACCAAAGGTGACAAATGAATGGGAAAACCCTTCTATTTATAACAAAATATTAGGTCATTCTAGATCTTGGTGCATGATTAAAATAATATTAACCAAATCTAGATCCAGCTTTTATGGAATATTTTATTATATTTGTTGGAAGGAAAAAGTATTTGACTTGTGTCAAATCCCTTTATTTGTAAATAATAAATAAATAAATGATTTATTTATTATTTTAAGGAAGTGGTTGAATGATAATTAAATAAATAATGATTTATTTAATTATTTATAAATGATTTAGTCATATTTAATAAGGAATATTATTTAAATAAGATTTAAATAATTATTCCTAGAAAATAATAAGATAAATAAGGATTTATCTAATTAATTTCCTTGTTTTGGGTTAAATATGACTAGGAATAATAATTAAATTATTGTTTAATTAATTATTCCATGAGGAAAATCAAACAAATATATATTTGTTTAATATTTCCCTTTGGGGTTTCCTGTTTAGACCATAAACAACGTAATAAATGTGTTTTATTAAGTTATTTTACATAGTGAAAGCAATTTTACTTAGGGTAAAATTGGTCTTACATGGTGTACATGGGTCCATCTAATGATAATAGGTTAGATGACCAAAAAATGGTGTAACAAGAGTTGATAGAGGCCAAGTTCCTGCACCACGCATTCCTACACCAACATTGCAAATTAATAAGTCTGCTCAAAATCCGCATAATTTCTAAATGACCAAGTTTGACCACAGTTTTTGTGCATATGGAGATGAATCATGGGAATCCAAGCAAATGGGTTTTTAATAAATATAACCAATTAACTAGAACCAAAATTTTTTCCTAAAAGTTGCATTAGTTTGAAAGCTATGCACATGTCTCTGAAGCACTTTTATAAAAAAGACAGTTTTTTTCAAGAATTCTAGAAAACACACAGCTAGCAGCTTCCAAACAACCTATTTCCTCCTTGTTTTACACGACGATCATCGCGAATATCAAAATTATGAAACATGGGTTTTTTTCCCAGCATATGAGATTGAGTAACACGTTGTCTTTTTTCCAAAATTTGTAACGACGGGGGAGATACGAAGGGGGGTTTGGAAGCAGTTTGTTAAAATTACCAAAATTTCCAGAATTCTAAAAAACACCCAGATTTGGAAAATTCGCATTAAATATTTATTATTTTAATAGGGGAATGGTTGTACTAATATTCTATTTAATTAGAATCGGTTGGGATTTAATCCCCAGGATTATTTAAAGGATACAAATTATCATGTTATAAAAAGCGAAGTGATTATCATTAAGGGAATTTTGAGGTCTCCTAAGAAAAATGTAGAAAAAGTAAGCTTTATAAGAACCAATATAATTCAAGATGATGATGTCGACCATGGGTATGATTCACCATTTTTGGAGTAAAAAAGTAAAAATATTAAAAAATAATAAAATAATAAAACAACTTTTTCAAATCGTATTTTCAACTCATCTCTCTAATTTTTTACTCAAATTTCAAGTGAGAGTACTCATTGGATGCAAAATTTAATTCCTCATCTAAGGAGTACCCATGTTGCATACTTTCAATGGACCCTGCTACACAAAAAATGATAAATACATGAAAAAACGTGTTTACAATCACGTTTTTTGTTGTGTAACCAGCTCCAAAAATAGAAGAAAAGAGATATGAACGCCTTAGAAATAAGCCACTTCAAGGGGGCAACCTCCAATACATTACATAAATGAACAATTCTTGGATGATACAATTTACAAAACCTCCTTTCTATATATAGGAGTCCATGTGTCCCTAATGTAATCCTAGTGGGCCACAATTTAATCCTAGCCGACCTAAAAATAATAATTTAGGGGCACAATAATAACAATATGGGGGTCACAGGGGTACAATAATAACAATAAGGGGGTTACACTAACAACAATAAGGGACTATACTAGTAATATCGGGACCTAACATGCCCCTCTCCTTCAAAAACGTGTTGTCCTCAACGCTTGAGTAGCTCTGGGTTCTTATAAAATTCTCATCCTCCCATGTAAAATATTCAGTGCGTAAGTTCTTTCACTTGATGAGATACTCTGAAATTGATCGATTTTGTAGTTGTCGAGTTCTTGTTTCTGTGACTGCTTTAGGTTCCAATATCATTTTCCTTCCTCATCGGGATTACGGAAATATTGTTTGAGCTTGGAAGATTTTCACCTATAACCTTCTTTAAGCATGAAACATGGAAAGCTGGATGTACTCGCAAAGAGCGAGGAAGCTCCAATTTGTATGCCATAGTGCCAATATTTTGCAACACCTTGTAAGGACCATAGTACTTTGGTGATAATTTATTATCCTTCTTAGCTTGCTTGAGGGACATTTTTTTGTATGGTTGTAGCAACAAAAATAACCAGTCTCCTACATCAAAATTTCTCTCACTACGATTTTGATCTGCTTGTTGTTTCATTCGATTTTGTGCCAAATTTATGTTATCCTTTAAGAGTTGAAGAACTTCTTGTTGATGCTCGATGTGATCTTCAACCACTTGAACCCTAGAATTTTCCCTTAAAGAATATGTGATGGATGGTGGATGATATCCATAAAGTGCCATAAATGGGGTCATTTTTGTTGTGGTATGGAAGGAAGTGCTATACCACCATTCAGTAAGAGGTAACCACTTGACCCATGGTGCTTGCTTATCGGATACAAAAAAATGAAGATATCCTTCCAAACATTTGTTACTATCTCGGTTTTGACCATCGGATTGAGGATGATAAGATGAGCTATGAGCTAATTGAGTACCCAAACAAGAAAATAACTCCGTCCAAAAAATTTTCCGTAAAAATGGGATCTCTATCGCTCACAATAACCCTTGGGCTTCCATGTAGCTTTGAATTATGTCCACAAATGTATTATGTGTACTTTCTCACAATGGGTAGATAATGCACAAAAGTGTGCATACTTGGTAAGTCTATCAATTACCACCATGATGACACTCTATCCTTCGGACTTAGGTAAACATGTGATAAAATCCATTGAAATCTCCTCCCAAAATTTACTTGGAATGGATAAAGGTTGTAGAATACTCGGGGTCTTAATTGTCTCAACTTTATTTTGCTGGCAAACCAAACATTCCGCCACAAAATTTTGAATATCAGATTTAAGGCCATCCCGAAAAATTTCTTTCTTCACCCTGTGGATTTTTTTTTTAAATCATGAGTGTCCTCCTAAAGGAGAAGTGTGCAATTCCAAAAGAATATTTTGTTTTAGGTAGGAATCCTTACAAAGATAGCGATCTTTGTACCATAAGGAATCATTTTTTCCGGCTAAAAGTATCGAATGTACTACGATCTTGCTTTGTAACTTTTGAATGAGTGTCCATACATCTTTGTCCTTCTTCCATTCATCTCTTGCTTCGGTTATCCAATGCGGTTGGATAATAGAAATGGCACAAAGCAATGCTTCCACCTCTTCATTCTTTCTTGAGAGTGCATACGCAACAACATTAAGCTTTCCCTTTTTGTAGATTATTTCAAAGTCATAACCCAACGTCATTGTGACCCATTTTTTCTACTCTTTTGAAGATAGTCTTTGTTCCAAAAAGTGCTTAAGACTATCATGATCAGCTTTGACCTTGAAGTGTCTTCTCATTAGGTAAGTTCGCCATTTCTTTAGTGCATGCGGTATTGCTAACATTTTCTTCTCATAAATAGGTTTCTATAAATACTTTCCTTTGATTGGACGACTTTCAAAAGCAATGGGTCTTCTTTCCTGCATTAAAACAACGCCAATTCCATTTCCTAAGGCATCACATTCCACAATAAAGGTTTTTGTGAAGTCTAGCGTAGCTAAGACAGGTGCTAGGCACATTGCATCTTTAAGATGTTCAAAGGCCTTAGTTGCTTTAGGAGTCCATGAAAATGCATCTTTCTTCAATAATATTGTTAGAGGTGCTTCTATTCTCCCATAATTCTTAACAAACTTGCGATAATACACTGTTAACCCGATAAATCCACGCAACTGCTTTATGGTTGTGGGGAATTTCCATTCCTTAATGGATTTAATTTTGTTAGGGTCTACCTTAACACCCTCGTTAGATACAATATGACCCAGATATTCCACCTCTTGTATTTCAAAATACATTTGGATTTTTTCGCATATAATTGTTTCTCCTCTAATAGTTTAGGCACCCTGTCAACATGCTAAAAATGATCCTTCCAAGACTTGCTGTAGATTAGTATATCATCAAAAAATACTAACAAAAAATTTCTAAGGAAGGGTTTGAAAATTGAATTCATTAACCCTTGAAATGTAGAAGGTGCATTGGTAAAGCCAAAAGGCATCAACAAAAATTCATAATGACCCTCATGAGTTCAAAATGTTGTTTTCGGAATACCTTCGGTCTTCATTCTAATTTGATGATATCCTGAACGAAGATCGAACTTGGTAAAATAAATTGCTCCATGTAATTCATCCAATAATTCATCAATCACAGGAATGAGAAATTTATCTTTAACAGTGAGCTTATTGAGCTCTCTATAATCCGAACACATGCGCCATGATCCATCCTTCTTGTGCACCAATACTACTGGAAGCGGGGAGAAAGAACTTTGACTAGGTTGAATTATACACCTCTAGAATAACATTTGCAATCATACGTTCAATTTCGCTCTTTTGGAAGTAAGGATATCTATAAGGCACGATGTTTGGAGGGCCGCTGGAATCCAAATGAATATCATGATCCTTGATCATGAATAGGTGGGAGTCCTTTGGGAGTTTCAAACACCTTGGAATGATTGTCCAAGACTTGTTGGAGATCTGCAGAAATAGATGATTATGATGTCAGAACTTCTAGTGAGCATAATTGTGCAGTTACACCTCGTTGTTCTTTCTTTAGAAGCTTTGTCATGACATTAGAGCTTATTATCCTTCATGGCTTCCCCTCAATACCCCGTAATTCAACTTCCTTTCCTTCTAAAAAAAATTTCAAGAAAAGTTCTTGAAAATTAAAAGCTACCATCCCCAAAGATTGTAACCATTGTAATCCTAGTACAACATCGGCACCTCCCATAGGAATGGAAAGAATTGGAATAGTCAATACATATTCCCCCATGGTTAGCTTGATATTATGGCTTTTTCCAGAGCAATTTATACTTCCTCCATTTGCAACCATCACTTGACATTCTGGTGCTAGGTATAGGAAGCAATTCAATTCCTTGGCCACCTTACAATGAATAAAATTATGGGTACCACACGAATCAATCAACACTATTAGCTTTTTCTTCTTGATATGTCCTTCTATCTTGAGAGTTTGAAGAGTGGAAATTCCTGCCAATGCATTACACGATATGGTTGGACTCATTTCTTCTTTCTCTAGAGTTGGTTCCTGGTGTATATCCTCTTCTTTTGAAGTTTCTTGTTCATTTTCTTCCTCCTCTTCACAATCTATGTAAAATAATTTCTTCTCGGCACACTTATGACCTTTGGTGTATTTTCTATCTGGCCCGGCCCAGCAAAGCCCTTTTGCTCTTTTTTCTTCCAATTGTTGTGGTGTCAACCTTGTAGGTTGTGGAAATCTAGATGTAGCAACACTTCCTTCTTTATAGAATTGAGTGGTAGGCTTCCTTGTCGCCATAATTTTACATTCAACTTTTCTTGCCAACACAGATACCTTCTCCAATGAATCGGGTTCTCGGCAACGAACTTCCGTTGGATGTCATCCTTTAAAGTGCCCATGAAGAGATCAATCCTAGTGTTCCTGCGGAATATCGGTCCCTTATATTCAATTTTTGGAAGTCCTCAATGTGCTCCACCACTGAACCCTTTTGTTTGAGATTTATCAATTGGTTAAAGAAGGTGTTGCTCTTTGTATCCTCATAATGTGCTATCATTTCCTTCATAAAAATTGACCAAGTAACAATTTTTTTACGGGAGAAAAGCCATCGATACCATACAAATGTATTTTGTTCTAAATGTAAAATTGCAATGCGTACCTTTTATGTGTTTTGCACATTATTGAGATCAAAATATTTCTCAATCTGTAGTATCCATGTTACGGAATCCTTGCCATCAAACTTCCTCATATCCATATTTGGAATATGGTGGTTATTCCATCCAACATTACAGTTTATGAAATCACGATTAACATTTATTTTGTTCTTATCATGAGGTTATTCTACTATATTTTCGCCAACTTACCAACTTACGGTTTAAACTTGTCATCAAAGCCTTCCATGTATGCTTTTAGATCATTCTTCATGTCATCCATCTTAGCTTCCATGCGAACTTCCATGCCATCCATCTTAGCTTCCAAACCATTCATCTTAGCTTCCACGCCTTTCTTCAAACCATCCATCTTAGTTTCCATGCTTTTCTTCAAAACTTCCATTTCATTTTTTGTTGTTCTTTGCGAGAGTGAAATTTGTTGCATTTGCTCTTGTAATGTTGATATGTCATGTTGCCATTCTTCATCTTCATGAGACATAGTAGAGCCTTCTAAAGGCTTAATGGGTGTTGAATTCTTTTTAGGGGCCATTTCAGACTCCAATATTGATATCTATTCTACAAGTTTCCCTTGCAATCAATTCAACTTGATTCTTCAAACAAGACTTATGCAATTTGAAAAAAAAAAATACACACCTTTTACTAGCTTTGAGGAGCTCGATATTGAAATTGTATTATCTCTATGATTGCAGATCTTCAATATCTGAAATTCAACACTGAAGTAACCCTCTAAATTATCTTTTGAATGCCACAGGTCTGACCTGATTTTGATTCTCCAAGACAAAGTTGTGTCCAATCTCCCACAATGACCTAATTATGGACTGGTTTAGTAGAGCGAACTTGTACGACTTGCCACGTGTCACTGTTTCATCCTTTGTCTCTGAAATTGATATCCAAGAAACTAAAGTCTGTGCACTTGTAACCAATTTTTACGGCACTCCAATCTAATGCCCAGAGAGAGAGTTATTGAACTTTTCCCACGATCACCTCTTTGAGATGCAATTGGGGAGCACGAAAAAAGCACTACCTTCCACGGCTCATATCTCCAAAAATATTGCGAAAAAAGTTCTGAATTTTTTTGACAAACTTCTCCCGAGGATTTCAGCTTCGCACCATATGAATTTCTGATTCGAAGGTTCGTAGAAATAAAGTTATAGCACAAATTCCACGATGACACATTTTAGGTGTTTAGGAGCACGAAAAAAGACCTAACTTCCACGAGATCATATCTCCTAAAATATTGCGAACCAAGCTCTGAAAATTTTAGAAAATCTTCCTCGGGATTTCAGCTTCGTACCCTAAAATTTCAGCTTCTGAAAATTCGTAGAAAAAAATTTATAGCGAAAATTCCACGATGACCTGTTTGGAGCAGCGAAACCCTAGAATCCAAAGCTCTGATACCAAATGTTGTGTAACCAGCTCCAAAAATAGAAGAAAAGAGATATCAACGCCTTAGAAATAAGCCACTTCAAGGGGAAAACCTCCAATACATTACATAAATGAAAAATTCTTGGATGATACAATTTACAAAACCTCCTTTCTATATATAGGAGTCCATGGGGCCATAATGTAATCCTAGTGGGCCACAATGTAATCCTAGCCGACCTAACAATAATAATTTAAGGGCATAATAATAACAAAATGAGGGTTACAAGGGTACAATAATAACAATAAAGGGGTTACACTAACAACAATAAGGTACTATACTAGTAATATAGGGACTTAACATTTTTCATGTATTTCTCATTTTTCATGTAGCATCATCCATAGAAAGTATGAAACATGGGTACTCTTTGGATGGAAAATAAAATTCTGCATCCAATGAGTGTTTCCGCTCGAAATTTAAGTAAAATCATAGGGAAATAAGTTGAAAATATGAGTTGAAAAATAGTTTTTTTTTCCCCTCTAAAATTTGATGATGTAATCAAATCTTATTTTATTATTTCCACTATTATTTTATAATTTCCATAGGAGGGCCATTTTAGACCTCAAAATTCCCCTAATGGCAGGTAAAAGTGGAACGTTGAAGGAGAAGAGTGATGTTACAACAGTGTTTCTGTGATCTTTTTTTTGCTGGTATTGCCCTCATTTTGGGCTGGATTTGAATTCACGATGTACCTTTTCTGATTTCGAAATGTAATGTAAAACGAGTTGGGCCATGTTATTTTAATTCTATGTTTTAATTCTATGTTGATGCATAGCTGAGTGCTGAAGCTTAAAATTTCCTAAAAATGGAAAATGAGCTCATTGGCTAGGGTCCAGCCAACCCAACTCATTTTACCTCTCTTGCTTTCGTTCGGTTAAAGGTGTGCATGTTTATTTTATTTATGCAAGGTGTGGATTAAATTTGTAATTCATTTCTTTATAAGAATTCTCACTTCATTTATTTGACAGTCAAGTGTGACGAATCCGTGGTGTGTTTAATAATTACAGTTCAATTTATTTTCATTCATTTTCATTTTTACGTATCTTGGTTGATTTCTGCCTAGAGTAGTGCAAACACATTCCTGCACTAGTGCGATTATGATTTCTGCAACTTAACTTTTTGGTTCATCATAGTAAGATTGTTTCATTTCCTTTTCTTTGCATGAATTTGATTTATGTCTACAATTGAATTTTCATTAGTAAATAAGAGTCTTTTTCAATATTAAGAATTAAATCTTAGGAATTAAAATATATCTGGTTAACTGATGAAAAAATGATGTCACGTTACATCAAAGTCATTTCTGTCATTCCTACACTAGTGCATTTATAGTCTACAACATGATTTCTTCTAGTCCATTACAACAAGTCTCTTCTTTCTTTTCTGTTATAAGGATATGATGCAAGTGAGTGTTCATCTTTCAACATAGATATTCTCAATATCATAATTTAACTTAAGGATTAAATATACTTTGATAATTAAATGATGAACATTGTTATAACACATTAATTTGTACCTGAACTTTGTACTTGTAAGGAAATGATCAAACTTTACATCGAATTATTAAAGTGAACCTTTCTAAATTAAAAAGATTAAAAGAGAGACTTGATTTATGTGAATAACTATCACAGGGATAAAAGCCTATTGTCATGCTTGAGTTATTTCTATCATTGCATTGAAGAAAAGTGTGCTTTAACTTTTTGAGTTTTGTTTTATTTCAAATTTACCTTCACTACAAGATTTAGTTTGGTTGAAGCATTCTTTTGTGTGTGCAAGGTATTTCATAATTCTTCTCACATTTTTCCATTCTTTTCACAATTAACATGTCCTTTTATTTTTCTCAAAAGTAATTGGAAAACTTGGTGTAGTTGCTCTAGTCCCAAGGCTTATATCCCCTGCATAAAGACATAAATCTTCAATATAATTATAAAAGATACTTCTAGCACATAAGTTATGTGCCTGTACTAGTGCGAGCAGATTGCAGGAGTATAGGAGTAACAACCTAGTGCAGGAAGGAAAATCCTTAATAAGGAAAATCTCTTCAAAGGCTCAATTGTTAATATGTCAACACCTATACTGAAGATAAACATATAATTTTACCTCAGCAATTAAGATTGTTTACAGTAGTGTGAAATTTCCTTTAATTTGATTTCTTTGCAAAGTAATTTCTTTTTATTCCAGTTTTCCAGAATGGTGTGGTCTCATTGTATTAACTAGTGTAGGTTGCTGAAGTCCTTCTCTGGAATTTCCAGTGTTTTTCCTCTAAGTTTAAGAACTCCCAGATTGACAAATTAAATATTAGGTTTTTTATTACGCCAGAAATTTTGGAGTTTTTTCCGAGGAGGCGTTGAGGGGATTGACCTTAGTAACCTGTTGTAGTTTGGTTTTCCCTTTACTTAGTTTTTCTTGCAATTTTTTTTCTTTAGAATTGATACTTTGAATTTGTTTCTTTCTTGCATTCTTTTTAAGTTTTTTTTTTCATTTCTTGGGTGCTCTAAAAATCCCCCAATCTATTCAACCACGTTCTAACAATATATACCAACTAGCTTGTTGAAAACAGAGAAATGGTATTTCAAGGCATTTTTCAATGAGGATTTTTGAGGCTAATATCAATCATCCAATGTACCTATTTCACTGATCAATTGGCAAGAAAATTTGAAGAAGGAATCTAAAATTAGTACATGGAGAACCTCTTTTATTTTGGTAATAAATGGAAAACATTGTTACTTTTTAATTCCCTATTAAAGATCCAGAAGTGTCACAAATGCATAGTATTCCCCCATCTGCACTACCAACATTTCATGGTTTGGAAAATGAAGAACTAGATACATTCTTATTTTAATTTGAAGTACTTTTTAGAGGATATGGTTGTTGTACTAATGCTCAAAGGTTGCAAGTAATTCCTGTTAATATAAAAGCAACAGCTCTCCGATGGTTCATGAGCCTTGGAGGGAATTGCATTCAAACATGGGAAGACATGAAGGATGTATTCTTAGAGAAATACCAAGACTACTGCCAGGCCAGTGAAGATATTTTTGGGATACCACGGGAAAATGAAAGTTTGGAGGATTATGTGGAGTGATTTAGATACAACCTCCAAAAATCAAAACATAATAATTTGGTAAAAGAGACCTTGAAAACACTCCTACTCAAACGGATCAAAGATGAGTTTTTAGAATATTTAAATCTTATAGGAGCAGGTGATGTTCCTCACTTACCATATGATGATGTCTTTAAAATGTGCATTAGTTATTCAAGAGGAATATCCAAGCTTGGTAAGAATTCTCGAGAAAATTCTTCTCAATTTTTAAAATCTACTACAAAAATAGGAGCTACAAAATCTTGTCTAAATTTACAATTGGATGATTTGTAGGAAGAACAAAAGCAGTGCAAGGAGGATCATTTGGCAAATTATTTTCCATCACCATTGGGGTTTCAACATGTGTTTAAGGAATCAAGTAACGAAATAAAATGATCGCGAGGTATAATTCAAAACTCATCATCATTTAATACTTGGAATAGTATTTATTATCCCAACAGGTTCCTCAACACATCCACAACCCTACAGTTCCATGGAAAACTTATAATCCTCCTCTAATTCAATACCCCACCTTATGGCCACATTAGACCTCTCCCTCGAGCCATATATTCCCACAACCTCAAGGATATTTTGGACCCTCCTCTCTAAGGAAATTCCCCATGAAAACTCCATTACATGTGCCACAACAGTTACAATTCATGTCCAATGAACCACCATGTTATCCTTTTCTATGGTCCCAATCATTTGTGAAACCAAATCCTAATTCTAATTATCAAGTTTCACATCAATTTAAAATATCTATTTTTCTTACTCACTCCCCTATTTATTGTAATACCATATCTTTTAAAGAGGGGAGAGGAGTGAATTCATAAACTTCCCCTATTACCACCAAAAAATTACCTCGGGAAGAAACTTTAATCCATAAACCATTAAAGGCAGAATCTATGATTGGAACTTGTTTGAAACCCATTATTGAGGATCACCAAGAAGAAAGCCCTAGAATTTCCCTTAACCATCCTTGTCAATATGAAGAGAGTAAACATAAAGCTATGGAAGACCACAAGTTGGAGAATCATGAATATGTGGGTTCTATTGAAGTCTGGTTCCAAACAATTGTTAGCACACCCTATTCTATCATTCAAAAACTCTTGGTACCATATCAAGTAAGTAAGTTGGTTTCTCATACTTTGATATGCATTAAATTTTACATTTTAAACCTGACTGTGAGTATATTTAGTATTTTTTTATGCACATGGATACATTGGAAGTATTCCTACACTTAAAAGGGATCTTCCTCTCTTTAAAATAGGGTAGGGTAATGAATAAAGATGCAATCTGAAATGAAATTGTATAACAACACTCTTGAAATTGTGATTCCCTAAAGTACAACTTGTAAAATTTCTATTATTATGCACTCTCGTGGTAAGAATTGTCAGAAGAAATTCACTCTTAATGCCTCATATTTTATAAATTGACTTTGATTATTGACCAATAAATATTATCCAATTTTTTTTTTAAGACCCTTTTTGAAAGTATTGATGAAAATCTTCTTAGGTGAACCACACCTACAAAAATATAACAAGTTTTCACAAGAACCCTGACATGATCAATTTGAGGAATTTTTTTTCATTATCTAAGATGTTTTATTTAAAATGTGTCTTCAAGGTAGAAGGACCAACCATTAAAAATTAGTAATTAAAAACTTTTCATGCCATCTCGTACCCTTAAGGAACAGAATCACCTCCCCAACTATTAAGTAACTTATTTAAGGTTGATTATAATCAGATTTTTTTTATAAGATAAGATTAATTGATGGATAGGAGGTCCCATTATGATCTGTCCTACCATTTTCATGGGTCGTAACAAGAACGACATTACCTCTACTGTTTAACAATCCAGATTAATGGCTTTCAGTTGAAAATTTGGAAGACAAGAGGTCTCATCACGAGCCGACTTGTTCTTTCTTGTTGGTTCTTGTGAATGGAACTGTCGTTAGCTGGTTACCAATCCAGGATAGTGGCCTTCAATTAATTTCAAAGCAAACGTAAATTATTTCCAAACAACTTTGAATCTATATCTAATGGTTGGGGCACAGGAATTTCATGGGTTAAAAGGCATCCCTATAGAGGCTATTGAAGCCTGCTGGCAGTAGGGCCATGCCTGTGGTGTTAAATTTAACTTTACACTATCATTTACTTGGTTGTTTTTGTCTTCCTAAATTCATTACCATATCTCTTTGAGGATGGATTTAAATATCCTTCTGGTGTTATGTCTTCGATTTCTATCTTTTTGGAACAATTATTTTTTTATGGATGTGGGACCCTTAGTGCAGGTACCTCACCTTGCTTAGAAAAGGGGAGATTCAACTATATGTGGATTATGGTAATATGGTCACTATGGGAAAGTATTATTATGACTATTTTTAACACCATGGATTTAAAATCATGTCACTCATATTTACAATGAGGATATTAAAGTAAATATTCTGATCAAGGATGCCTCAGAAATGTCTATGGAAATTTTAATAAGTTGGCTATTTTATTCAAGTAAATAACACCATCCTTGCAATTTAGTATTCCCATGGCATCCTTTTTTTTAATTAGATTTTCTTGAAATCAATTTAAGCAAATCCAATAGACACTCTGTTTTTAGAACAAGCTTTATCTAGTGTAGGAAATCTGATCACACATAATTACAGGAAACATCATTACAAATACCCATAAAGTTTTTAATCTTGTTTTTTGCAAGGGAGCGACAATACGACAACTGATTTCCATGCATGAGGACATGCAGGAAGGTCAACATGGGGAGATGTTGGGTCTCTATTTTTTCCTTGCTTTATATCACCTTTTACTTGAAATCCCTCAAGCTTTTGTTTAGCTTGAATAGTTATTGTCATAGTTTTGTGCATTCGCGAAGAAAATAAGTAAGTGTTTGCTATTCCCTTGTTTTAACAATATTTAAGCATTTAAAACATAATTGATATTATTTTATGTGTTTGCAAGTTTATAGAGTTTATAGAGGCCAAGTTCCTGCACCATGCATTCCTGCACTAGCATTGCAAATTAATAAGTTTTCCCAAAATCCACATAATTTCTAAACGACCAATTTTGGTCGCGATTTTTGTGCTTATGGAGATGAATCATGGAAATCCAAGCAAATGGTTTTTTTTTTTTTAAATATAACCAATTACCTAGAACCAAAACGGTTTCCTAAAATTCGCATTGGTTTGAAAGCTATGCACAGGTCTCTGAAGCACTTTTATAATAAAAGATTGTTTTTTCTAGAATTCTAGAAAAAGCACAGCTAGCAGCTTCCAGACAGACGATTTACTCCTATATTTCCATGTTGATCATTGTGAATCTCAAAATTCTGAAACATGGGTTTTTTTTTCTAGCATAAGAAATTAAGTAATATGTGGTTCGTTTTACAAAATTCGTAATGACTAAGGAGATAAGAAGGGGGATTTGGAGGCAGTTTGTTAAAATTACCAAATTTTCTAGAATTCTAGAAAACATCCAGATTTGGAAAATTTGTATTAAATATTTATTTTTTTAATAGAGGAACGGTTTTACTAATATTATATTTAACTAGAATCATTTTGGATTCAATCCCCATGATTATTTGCAAAGGATACGAATTATCATGTTATAAAAAGAGGAGTGATTATGCATGTAAAAGGGGAATGATGCAGGAGAAGAGTGACGCTACAATAGTGTTTCTGTGATTTTTTTTTGTTGGTATAATCCTCATTCTGGGCTGGATTTGAATTCATGATGTACCTTTGTTGATTTCAAAATGTAATGTAAAAGGAGTTGCGCCATGTTATTTTAATTATGCATTTTAATTCTATGGTGATGCGTAGCTGAGTGCTAAAGCTTCAAGTTTTCTAAAAATGGGAAACAAGCTAGTTAGCTAGGGCCTAGCCAATCCAGATTGTTTTCACTCTCTTACTTTCATTTTGTTAAATGTGTGTGTGTTTATTTTATTTATGCAAGGTGTGGATTAAATTTGTAATTAATTTCTTTATAAGAATTCTCACTTCATTTCTTGACAGTCAAGTGTGACAAATCCATGGCATGCTTAATAATTATAGTGGGATTTAATTTCAGTCGTTTTCATTTTTACGTATCTTGGTTGATTTCCGCCTGGAGTAGTGCAAGCACATTCCTGCACTAGTGTGATGATGATTTCTGCAACTTAAATTTTTGGTTCATCACAGCAAGATTGTTTCATTTCCTTTCCTTTTCATTAATTTGATTTATGTCCACAAGTGAATGTTCATTAGTAAATAAGAGTATTTTCAATTTTAAGAGTTAAATCTTAGGAATTAAAATATATCTGGTTAACTGATGAAAAAATGTTGTCACATTACAACAGAGTCATTTTTGTCATTCCTGCACTAGTGCATATATATTCTGCAACATGATTTCTTCTGGTTCATTACAGAAAGTCTCTTTTTTATTTTCTGTTATAAGGATATGATGCAAGTGAGTGTTCATATTTCAACATAGATATTCTCAATATCATAATTTAAATTAAGGATTAAGTATATTTTGATAATTAAAGGATGAACGCTACTGTAACACATTAATTTGTACCTACACTTTATACTTGTAAGGATAGGATCGAACTTTACATCGAATTACTAAAGTGAACCTTTCTGAATTAAAAATACTAAAATACGGACTTTATTTATGTGAATAACTATCACAGGGATAAAAGCGTGTTGTCATTCTTGAGTTATTTCTTTCATTGCATTGAAGAAAAGTGTGCTTTAACTTTTTTAGTTTTATTTTATTTCAAATTTACTTTCACTACAAGATTCAGTTTGGTTGAAGAATTATTTTGTGTGTGCAAGTTATTTCAGAATTCTTCTCGCATTTTTCAATTCTTTTCATAGTTAACATGCCCCTTTATTTTTCTCGAAAGTAATTGGGAAACTTGGTGCAGGTGTTGTAGTCCCAAGGCTTAGAGCCCATTCATAAAGAAATAAATATTCAATATAAGTATAAAATATAATTCTCGCACATAAGTTCTGTGCCTATACTAGTGCAAGCAGATTATAGGAATACAGGAGTAACATCCTAGTGGATGAAGGAAAATCCTTAAGAAGGCAGATCTCTTCAAGGGCTCAATTTTTAATCTGTCAACACCTATACCGGAGATAAACATAGAATTTTACCTCAACAATTGAGATTGTTTACAGTAGTGTGAAATTTTCTTTTATTTGATTTCTTTGCAAAGTAATTTCTTTTTATTCTAGTTTCCAAAATGGTGTGGTTTCATTGTATTAACTAATGTAGGTTGTTGAAGCCCTTCTCTGGCATTTCCAGTGTTGTGCCTCTAAGTTTATAAACTCCCGCATTGACAAATTAAATTTTAGGTTGTTTATTAAGCCTTACAATTTCCACCTGAAAATGCCCTAAATACTACTAGACTCGCTTTGACAACAATTGACTCTTCCCTAAAGACAGCAAGACCATCTACTATGACAACAAACCAAATTTATGACAAAAGAAGCAGTTTCGACAATAAGACCGAGCTTATGACATCAAAACTATTCTAAAATGGAAATAAAAATGACGTAGGAATGAATTTATATGGTTTGAGCATTTTTTAAAGAATAGATAAAGATGAATGACATGTGTTCATGACCCAAGGTGACTCTGACCACAACCCCTTTAAAAAAATTGTGTCGTTACCATAGCCATAGACATTCATAGTGGGACAAGTGTTAGAGAAGGAGAATAAGCTATGGAATTTTCAGGAATTTCCGTAGCAAACCCTCAGTTTTTCTAACTAGAGTTTCTACATAACACTGCAAAACTGTTAAAATGTAATCATAATCCAATATGCCCAATACCCAAGGAAAATTCATTTTTCACCTTTATGTTGACACCCCACTTAAACTCAGTTAGGTCCCTATACTATTAGTATAGTCCCTTATTTTTGTTAGTGTAACCCCCTTATTGTTATTATTGTACCCCTGTAACCCCAACATTGTTAATATTGTGCCCTTACATTATTATTTTTAGGTTGGCTAAGATTATATTGTGACTCCATGGACTCCTATATATAGAAGGAGGTTTTTTCATTTGTATCATCCAAGAATTGTTCATTTATGTAATGTATTGGAGGTTCCCCCCTCAAATTCTCTGATTTCTAAGGTGTTGATCTCTCTTTTCTTCTATTTTCTGAGCTGGTTTCATAACATTTGGTATCAGAGCTTTGGATTCTAAGGTTTCATTGCTCCAAATATGTCATCGTGGAATTTTAAATATAACAATTTTTCTACGATGTTTCAAAAGATGAATTTTTTTCAAAGTGAAGCCGACATCCTAAGGAACGTTGTGTAAAATTTTCAGATCTTGGTTCCAAATATTTTCGGAGATATGATCTTTGAAAGTTAGGGTTTTTTTAGGATCCATAATTTCACCTAAAACATGTCATCGTATAATTTGTGCTATAAATTGTTTTCGACGAAGGTTCAAAAGCTAAAATTGTTAAAGAGCGCAGCCAAATACTTGATGAACTTCTTGTACAAATTTTAGACGTTGGTTAAAAACACTTTCGGAGATATGATCTATGTAAGTTAGGGTTGTTTCAGGCTCCCAAATTTCATCTCAAAGAGGTAACTGTGGGAAAATCGTCATAATGCTCTCTCTAAGTGTTAGATTGGAATTATGTAAAAAGTGGTTGCAATTACACAGACTGTAGTTTCTTGTATACCAATTTCAGAGCCAAAGGAGGAAAAAATGACACGTGGCATGTCGTACAAGTTCGATCTATTGAACAAGTCCATAATTAGGTCATTGTGGGAGATTGGGAATAACTTTGCCTTGAAGAATCCAAATTAGGTGAGAGCTGTGGTATTCGAAAGAAGATTCAGAGTGCTACTACATGGCAAAATTTTAGATATTTAAGATTCGAAATCACAGAGATAATTAAATTTCAATATCGAGCTCCTCAAAAGTAAGAAAAATGTGTGTATTGTTTTTTTGAATTGCATAAGTCTTGTTTGAAGAATCAATTGATTCCAAGGGCATATTGTAGAATAGATATCAGTATTGGGTTCTAAAATGCCCCCTAAAAAGAATTCGACACCCATTAAGCCTTCAAAAGGCTCTACTATGGCTCATGAAAATGAAGAAATGCAACATGACATATCAAAATTACAAGAGCAAGTGCACCAAATTCCACTCTCGCAAATACTAACAAAAAATGAAATGGATGTTTTGAAGAAAATCATGGATGTTAAGATGGATGGTTTGAAGAAAGGCATGGAAGCTACGATGGATGGTTTGAAGAATGGTATGGAAGAAAAGATTGAAGTTTTGAAGGAAGACATGGAAGGTTTGAAGGAAGGTTTTTCAAAGTTGATACAACAAATGATTCCTAATGGCGAAAAGATAGTAGAGGAAACTCATGATGAGAAAAAAATAAATGTTAATCATGATTTCATAAACTCTAATTGGATTGAAGAACCACCATATTCCAAATATGGATATGAGGAAGTTTGATGGAAAGGATTCCGTAACATGGATACTATAGATGGAACAATATTTTGATCTCAATAATGTGAAAAACACACAAAAGGTACGCATTTAAACTTTACATTTAGAACACAATAAATGTTTATGGTATCGACGACTTTTCTCCTGTAAAAAATTTGTCACTTGGTCAATTTTTACGAAGAAAATGATAGCACATTATGAGGATACAAAGAGCAACACCTTCTTTATCCAATTGATAAATCTAAAAAAAAAGGGTTTAGTGGTGGAGTGCATTGAGGACTTCCAAAAATTCAATATAAGGGTAACTGATATTCCAAAGGAACACAGGATTGATTTATTCATAGGGAATTTAAAGGATAACATCCAAGATGAAGTTCGCATTTGGGAACCTGATTCATGAGAGAAGGCATTCAGTTTGGAAAGAAAAATTGAATGTAAAATTATGGCGACAAGGAAGCCTACCACTCACATCTATAAATATGGAAGTGTTGTTACTCCTAGACTTCCACAACCAACAAGGTTGACACCACAAAAATTGGAAGAAAAAAGAGCAAAAGAGCTTTGATACAGTTGCGATAGAAAATACACTAAAGGTCATAAGTGTGCTGAGAAGAAATTTTTTTACATAGATTGTGAAGAGGAGGAAGAAAATGAACAAGAAACTTCAAAAGAAGAGGATACACACCAGGAACCAACCCTAGAAGAAGAAGAAATGAGTCTGACCATATTGTGTAATGCATTAGTAGGAATTACCACTCCTCTTACTCTCAATATAGAAGGACATATCAAGAAGAAAAAGGTAATAGTGTTGATTTATTCGGGTAGTACCCATAAATTTATTCATTGTAAGGTAGCCATGGAATTGAATTGTTTCCTATACCCAACACCATAATGTCAAGTTATGGTTGCAAATGGTGGAATTATAAATTTCTCTGGAAAATGCCATAATATCAAGCTAACCATTGGGGAATATGTATTGAATAGTCTAATTCTTTCCATTCCAATAGGAGGTACTGATATTGTATTGTACAATGGTTACAATCTTTGGGGACGGTAGCTTTTAATTTTCAAGAAATTTTCTTGAAATTTTTTTCGGAAGGAAAGGAAATTGAATTACTAGGTATCACAGGGAAGCCAGGAAAGATAATAAGCTCTAATGTCATGAAAAAATTTATGAAGAAATAACAAAGAGGCATAATTGCACAATTATACTCAATAGAAGTTCCAACATCAAAATCATCTATTTATCCAGATATCCAAAAAGTCTTGGACAAGCATTCCAAGGTGTTTGAAACTCCCAAAGGACTCCCACCTATTCATGATCATGGTCATGCTATTCATTTGATTCCAAGAATTGTTCCGCCAAACATCAGGCCTTACATATATCCTTATGCCCAAAAGAGCAAAATTGAACGTATGATTGCAGAAATGTTAGAGGCTGGTATAATTCAACCTATCCAAAGTTCTTTCTCTACTCGAGTAGTATTGGTGCATAAGAAGGATGGATCATGGCACATGTGTCTAGATTTTAGGGAGCTCAATAAACTCACTATTAAAGATAAATTTCTTATTCGTGTGATTGATGAATTACATGGAGCAATTTATTTTACCAAGTTGGATATTCGTTTAGGATATCATCAAATTAGAATGAAGACTGAAGATATTTTGAAAACAACATTTCGAACTCATGAGGATCATTATGAATTTTCGGTCATGCCTTTTGGACTTACCAATGCCCCTTCTACATTTCAAGGGTTGATGAATTCCATTTTCAAACCCTTTCTTAGAAAATTTGTGCTAGTCTTTTTTGATGACATACTAATCTACAGCAGGTCTTGGAAGGATCATTTTCAACATGTTGATAGGGTGATCAAACTATTGGAGGAGAAAAAATTATATGCAAAAAAATCCAAATGTTTCTTTGGAGTACAAGACGTGGAATATGTGGGTCATATTGTATCTCAAAAGGGTGTTAAGGTAGACCCTAACAAAATTAAATTCATTAAGGAATGGAAAGTCCCCACAACCATAAAGTAGTTGCGAGGATTTCTCGGGTTAATTGGGTATTATTGCAAGTTTGTTAAGAATTATTTGAGAATAGCAGCACCTATAACAACATTATTGAAGAAAGATGCATTTTCATGGACTCCTGAAGCAACTAAGGCCTTTGAACATCTTAAAGAGGCAATGTACCTAGCACCAGTATTAGCTATGCCAGACTTCACAAAAACCTTTATTGTGGAATGTGATGCCTCACAAAATGGAATTGGAGTTGTTTTAATGCAAGAAGGAAGGGCCATTTCTTTTGAGAAATCATCGATCAAAGGAAATGTTCTGAAAGCTATTTATGAGAAGAAAATGTTTAGCATACTACATGCACTAAAGAAATGGTGACCTTACCTAATGGGAAGAAACTTCAAGGTAGGTGATCAAGACAGTCTTATAAACACTTTTTGGAACAAGCTATCTATTCGGAAGAACGACAAAAAAGACGTTACCAAATATGTTTGAGTTCTGTTTGAAATCATCTACAAAAAAGGGAAGCTAAATATTGTTGCAGATGCACTCTCAAGAAAGGATGAAGAGGTGGAAGCATTTCTTTGTTCCATTTCTATTATCCAACCAGATTAGATAACCGAAGCAAGGGATGAATGGAAGAATGATGAAGAAGTGTGGACACTCATTCAAAATTTGAAGAAAGATCCTAGTACATCTAATACATTTAGTTGGAAAAATGGTTCCTTATGGTACAAAGATCGCTTATATATTTGCAATAATTCCCAACTAAAACAAAAGATTCTTTTGGAATTGTAGACTTCTCCTTTAGGAGGACACTTAGGATTTTTAAAAACTTACCACAGGGTGAAGAAAGATTTTTTTTTGGGATGGCCTTAAATCTTATATTCAAAATTTTGTGGCGGAATGTTTGTTTTTCCAGCAAAATAAAGTCGAGACAATTAAGACCACGGATCTTCTACAACATTTACCCATTCCAAGTCAACGTTGGGAGGATATTTCAATGGATTTTATCACAGGTTTACCTAAGTTTGAAGGAAAGAGTGTCATCATGGGTGGTAGTTGATAGAATTACCAAGTATGCACACTTTTGTGCATTATCTCATCCATTTAAAGCAATTAAAGTTGCTACTGCATTTATGGAAACAATTCAAAAGCTACAGGGAAACCCAAATATTATTGTAAGTGACAGAGATCCCATTTTTACTAGAGATTTTTGGACGGAATTATTTTCTTGTTTGGGTACTCAACTAGCTCATTGCTCATCTTATCATCCTCAATCTGATTGTAAAAATGAGATAGTGAATTAATGTTCGGAAGGATATCTTTGTTTTTTTGTATCTGATCAGAAAACACAATGGGTCAAGTGGTTACCTCTCATTGAATGGTGGTAGAACACTTTCTTCCATAAAACAGCAAAAAAGACCCCATTTATGGCACTTTATGGTTTCATCCACCGTCCATCACATATTCTTTAAGAGAAAATTATAAGGTTCAAGAAGTGGAATATCACATTGAGCATCGACAAGAAGTTATCCAACTCTTAAAGTATAACCTAAATTTGGCACAAAATCCAATGAAACAACAGCCAGATCAACATTGCAGCAAGAGAAGTTTTGATGTAGGAGACTGGGTATTTTTACGGCTACAACCATACAAACAAATTTCTCTCAAGCAAGCTAAGAAGGATAATAAATTATCTCCAAAGTACTATGGTCCTTACAAGGTGTTGCAAAATATTGCCACTATGACATACAAATTGGAGCTTCCTACTTCTTCGCGAGTGCATCCAGTTTTCCATGTTTCATGCTTAAAGAAGGTTATAGGGGACAAAATTCCAGTTCAAGAAATATTTCCACAACTTGATGAGGAAATAAAATCATATTGGAACTTGAAGCAGTCATGGAAACAAGAACTCGATAGCTATGAAATTGATCAATTTCAGAGTATCTCATCAAATGGAAGAATTTACCCACTAAAGATTCTACATGGGAAGATGAGAATTTTATACCGAAGCATTCGGAGCTACTCAAGTGTTGAGGAAAACACTTTTTTGAAGGAGAGGGGCATGTTATGTCCCTATATTACTAGTATAGTCCCTTATTGTTGTTAGTGTAACCCCCTTATTGTTATTGTTGTACCCCTGTAACCCCAATATTGTTATTATTGTGCCCTTACATTATTGTTGTTAGGTCGACTAGGATTATATTGTGATGCCATGGACTCCTATATATAGAAGGAGGTTTTTTCATTTGTATCATCCAAGAATTGTTCATTTATGTATTGTATTGGAGTTTGCCCCTTCGAAGTGGATGATTTCTAAGGCGTTGATCTCTCTTTTTTTCTATTTTTGGAGCTAGTTTCATAACAAACTCAAAATGAAGCTACAAACTAACTATAAGACCAAAATGACCTTTGTTCATGTGATTATTTTTAAGAAAACTAAAAACCCTAACTAATTTATCCAAATTGACTCAAAGACAAAACCGAAGTGTTATCTTGGATAACAAGTGACATGTCATGCCATGTGTGTAACTATGCCACATCTTGTTCATTTATAGGTCTACATCATTATCAAATAAAACACTACCATGTGTCCCCATTTGATTGGTCTAATGGGACTTGGTTAAACATCAAGCATATTTATGTTTATCCAACCATTGACTTATTAAAAGCACCATTGATTGTCCTGAAACGTACACGCTCTTTAATTGTGTTAACTAGTTCATAACTCCATGAGCTCATGGTCGTTGATCTGAATGATCAATGGTGGATCCTATCCAAAATTTCATGATGTTTATAAAATTAATATTTTGAGTTTGGCCCTATAGTTTTTCCTTTTAATTTTTCCCTAACTAGTATTTATTTACAATTGGAAATAAATTTTCACCCAGAAGGATTTTTTCTTAAGAGAATATACCATTGGAAAGATATCAATGAGCATCTTAACTTCATCAAAAACTCAAATAAATCCAACCACCCATATTCTTATGTAATCATACCTTGAAAAATTTCAAGCTATCATATTGCTTCACAAAGAGACCTACTTCTTCTTTTATTATCAAGAATGGTCCTGATTTTATTTTCCATACATCTCGTTTGACATCAATGACAACACTATGTGTAACAATCTCCCACTTTTTCATTGGTGGAAATATCTATAGAAATTACTGGTCATTGGATTTCAAAGAAAATCAAGAGCTCCAAGTGAAGTGTTACAATTGTTAGAAAAATATATATTACAGAGCAATGCAACACATAAAATATGAAGAAAACACAAGCACACAAAACACATAAAACCAGAGAGACACATATATAAGTGGTTCACCTAGTTTGGGCTACGTGCACCCCCAACAGCCAGTCCTTCCTTTCTATTATCCAGCAAAATGAAGAGACACACCTACAGAAAATCCGCTGTAATATCCTATGTTCTCTCTCACAGTCTCCCTATCTTTTTCTCGCTCTGAGAATACACATACAATACATAGCCGCAATACAATACCCTAATACAAAGTGAGTGGTTTCCTTCTAGGTAAAAAAAACCTAAACTAAACATAACTTCAACTGTTAGATCATCCACCTAATTAACGGACCAAATTGACTAGAAATTACTATAATTTTACAAGGCAATTTTACATCTATTTTTAGCTTCGGGGGCGCTAGCCCCCAAACCCCCCACCAGGGGGGGGCTCCATAAATTCATAGCCACCCCCTGTGGACCCCCCAGGAAGCATTTAATTGCGGGCAATGTTTCCGCCCTATTAAGGTACATGGGTCCAACACTGTGATACAAAATAAGCAATATAATCAGGCTCCACACCCAACAATCTCCCACTTGGAGACTAACTGTAGCAACTCCATCGTTGCTTCATTTGCTGGACAATGAATCCACTTTGGACCTGGATGTTTATCATCTTCATCATCATACTTGAAGACCAATTGAAACTGAGCATATTTTTAGTTTCTCCCTAGTTACAACTTTTGTTAGCATATCTGCAAGATTCTGGCTAGTGTGTATCTTTTCCAGCTTCAACTACCCATCTTCCAATATTGACCGTATTAAATGGTACTTGAGCTATATGTGTTTAGTCCTGGAATGAACTGCTAATTTCTTTGTAAGATGAATGGAACTTTGGCTATCACTGTATAATGTTCCCATATCATTCTTCTTACCCAATTCATCCATAAAATTTTGTAACCAAATCATTTCTTTACTATCCTTTGTTGTAGCAACATACTCTTCTTTTGTTGTTGAAAGTGAAACAACACTTTGAATTTTTCAAACCCAACTGACAATCGTTCCACCTACAGTAAATACATATACTGTAGTGCTCCTCTTGTTATCTCTATCACCTACCATATCTGCATCAACATTTCCCTTTAGAGCAATGTTTGAACCACCAAAGAATAATGCTTGATTTGTGGTACCTTTGAAATATCTGAGAATCCATTTCACTACCATCCAATTTCCTTTTCTTGTATTGTTCATGTACCTGCTTACAACTCCCACTACATGTGCAATATCAGACCTTGTGCAGACCATTGCATACATTAAGCTTCCAACTGCTGATGCATATGGAACTTTAGACATATAGTCCATTTCTTCTTGGGTCTTGGGGCACATCTCCTTACTAAGTTTGAAATGGCTAGCAAAAGGTGTACTAACTAGTTTTTCATTTTGCATATTAAATATTTTCAACACCTTTTGTATGTACTCATTCTGAGACAATGTTAATTTGCGATTTTTCCTGTCTCTAGTTATTCTGATACCAAGGATTTGCTTTGCATCTCCCAAATCCTTTATTGCAAAGGAATATGCCAATTTTATTTTGAGCACATTTATTTCCTACATGTTAGACCCTGCAACAAGCATGTCATATACATACAATAACAATATAATATAGCTGCCATCATTTTTCTTTTTCAGATAAACACAATGATCAGAGTGGCATATAGTATAACCTTGTTCAGACATAAAGTTATCAAATTTTAGATACCATTATCTTGAAGCCCGTTTTAATCCATACAAGCTCTTCTTTAACCTGCACACTAATTTTTCTTTCCCTTTGATCTCATATCCTTCTGATTGCTGCATATAGATCTCTTCCTCCAAATCTCCATGGAGAAATGTTGTCTTTACATCTAACTATTCAAGATGCAAATGTTCTACTGCTACAAGACTTAAAATAGTTCTGATTGAAGTCATCTTAACAATATGAGAAAATATTTCATCAAAATCAATACCTTTCTTATGTGCAAACCCCTTCACCACAAGTCTAGATTTGTACCTCTGTTTTCCTCCATCTTCTTCCTTTAGCCTGTAAACCCATTTATTCTGCAATGTTGTTTTACCTGCAGGAAACCTGACTAAGTCCCAAGTATGGTTATGTATTAAGGAGTCCATCTCTTCTTCCATGGCTAGCTCCCACTTCTTCCTGGTTTCAGCCTGCATTACTTCTTCATAAAATTCGGGTTCACCAGCATCAGGCAACAATAAATAATATAATGAAGGAGAGTATCATTCAGGGGGTCTACTTATCCTGGTAGATCTTCTGACACCACTTTCAGGTGTTTGAGGTGCCAGTTGCTGTTGTTATGGTTGTTGATTATTATTATTTTCAGACACCTTTACTTTTTCTGTGATCTCATCAAGAACTGTGTACTCTTTGTTTTCCTTTTCCTGTTTCTTTTCCTGCAACTGATTCTTATACAAGACCTTTTCATTGAATATTACATCTCTACTCCTAATTATTTTTTATTTTCATAATCATATAAGCGATAAACAAAATCATTAACGCCATATCTAATAAAGGTACATTTCTTTGATTTTTCCTCAAGCTTTATTCTATTTTCTTTATTAATGTGGACAAAGGCCTCACAACTGAAAGGCTTTAAAAGGGAGTCGTTTACCTTTTTACCTATCCATGCCTCCTCTTGAATACCACCATTCAAGGAACTTGAAGGCCCTTTGTTTATTAGATAAACAACAGTATTTACAACATCTTCCCAAAATTGTAAAGGAAATCATGCATGCAATCTCATGCACCTTTCATGCTCCATGATTTTTCTATTCATACTTTCAGACACACCATTTTCTTGTGGTGTTCTTGGAACTATCTTCTCTCTATGAATTCCATGCTCTGAACAGTACCTATCAAACTCTTTGCTGCAATATTCACCTCCATTGTCTGATCTGAGACACTTCAACTTCTTTCCTGTCTCAATCTCAACCAAAGCTTTCCATTTCTTGAAAGTGTCAAATAAATCAGATTTATTCTTAATACAATAAATCCAAGTTTTTCTAGTTGCATCATCAATAAAAGTAACATAATAACGAGAGCCACCGAGAGATGATACCTAAGAAGGTCCCCATACATCTGTATGCAGAAGCTCTAATTTTTCTCTCTTATTTTCTTTCCCAACTCTGAGAAATTCAACTCCCTTCTATTTTCCATAAATGAAATTCTCACATAAATCCAAATCAATATTCTTCAAACCCGGTAACAAAATTCTTGAGTGAAGAATCTTCATCCCCTTCTCACTCACGTGTCCAAGCCTATGATGCCATAATGTTGCATCTTCTCCTTTGGAAGTTAAAGCATTAATAGAGTTATAAATACCATTGCATAAATACAATGTACCAACCTTTTCGCCTTTTTCTATTACCAGGGCTCCTTTGGTGATCTTCCAAGTTTTATCTGTGAAAGTTGTCACACAACCTTCGTTGCCTAACTACCCTATTGAACTAAAATTTTTCTTCAAATCTGGAACATGCCTTACCTCCTTTAATAGCCATTGGTTTCCATTCTGTTTTTTTACAAGAACCTTACCCATTCCAATAATTTTACAGGGTTTATCATCACCCAAACGAACTTGTCCAAAATATCCTTCAACATAGTCATGAAAATATTTCTTATTAGGTGTGGCATGGAATGAGGCCCCTGAATCTACCACCCAGGAATCAGTAACATTTTTGAAAGAAATAATCAAAGCATCTTATAACACATCACCTGTCACATTTTCTTCATGATTGTTTTCTTGCTATGCATATCCTTCTTTTCCCTTTCGAGATCTACAGTATTTCTTCAGGTGTCCTTTGTTTCCTCATTTCCAGCACACTATCCCCGATATGGACTTGGATATGCCTTTCCTTGATTTACTACAATATGCTGAGCTCTTTCCTCTTTCCGTTTTTCTTCCCCGAGACTTTGCACTCAAAGCATTACCCGATGTCTCACCAGAGCTTTTTTGTTGCATTTCCTCACTAAGGATAGCACCAACAACATCCTAAAACTTTAAAGTACTAGATCCAGAGACAGAGTTAATAATGGCCATAACTAAACCATTCAAGCTTTCTCACAATGAACACATAAATAAAGGAGCCCTAACTTCATCATCAAAGTTTACCCCTACAGAACTTAACTGACTGGTAACTATATTAAAATCATTTAAATGGTCTGCAACAGATCCACCTTCTAACATCTTCATATTAAATAAATGTTTCATAATAAATACCTTGTTTGAGGCCAATGGTTTTTCATATAGTTTCACCAATGCCTTAATCAAACCCTATTTTATTGTTTCCTTTGAAATATTGAAGGCTACCGATGCCGCAAGGCACAACTGTACTGTTCAGAGTGCCATTTTATTGTCATAGTCATCGGCTTCTTTGTTTTATACTCAATGGTAGGTACAGATCTTTCTGATACAAATAATCTTCCATTTGCATCTTCGACAGCGAGAAGTTTTGGCCATTAAATTTCTCGACCCTAAATTCACCATCTTCCGCCATTGCTCCCACTCGAACCAGGAACCCTTCTTTCCTGCGATTTTATCAGCCAAATAGACCTTCAGCTCCGATTCCAGTTGTTAGAAAATTATATATTACATAGTAATGCAACACATAAAATATGCGGAAAACACAAGCACACAAAACACATAAAACTAGAGAGACACAGATATACGTGGTTCGCCTAGTTTGGGCTACGTCCACCTTGAATGGCTAGTCCTTACTTTCTATTATCCAGCAAAATGAAGAGACACAACCTACAGCAGATCCACTGTAATATCCTTTGTTCTCTCTCATAGTCTCCCTATCTGTTTCTTTCTCTGAGAATACACATAAAATACAAAACCGCAATAAAATACCCTCATAGAAAGCAAGGGGTTTCCTTTTAGGGAAGAAAACCCTAAACTAAACATAAATTCTACCTTCAGATCATCCGCCTAATGAATAACCCAGATTGACTAGAAATTACTATACTTTACAAGGAAAATTTACATATGTTTTTAGCTTCGGGGCACTTCCCCCGAAACCCCCTGCCAGGGGGGGGCTTCATAAAGTCACAACCGCCCCCCTGGACCCCCCAAGAAACATTTAATTATGGGTGGCATTGCCGCCCCATTAAGGTATAGGGGTCCAATGCTGTGATACAAAATAAACAAGATAGTCAGGCTCCACACCCAACAACAATCGCTCCATCCTATAAATATAAGTGCAATGCCCGCAATCTACAATCTCTCCTATCAATGTCTACAAACCTTCCTAGTAACATTAATGTATGTAATATCTCCCCCCTTTGAAATCAATGGAAAAGGTTCACAAATATCTATATAAATCTACCATTAACCTGTATGAGTACCTTCTCTTGGATGATCCCGTCGACCTATCAAGTATCATGTTCCTTTCTTGTTGAATAGTCTCCCTTTGAGACCATGCTTCCACTATATTCTCCCCTTGAAACCATGCTTCTATTATGGTTTTACTCCACCTAATATCATGCTCTTTTTTTCATCCATGGATATTTGTTATATGTCTATATTGCTTTTACATATGGGATATCACCATCAAAAGATAGTTGTTGGCTTGAGGGGTCCTGACCCAGGTTTAGAGGTTAAGGTTTTCCAACAACCCCCTATACTACTATCCCTTTCGACAATGACCTACTTTTGCAGGCCAAGATCTCACTCGAAGTAGTATGGAAGGGTGCTGGAACTAGGTTTCCACACCCTGGGAGAGAGTAGGTAATTTAAGGAAAATCTGTGTCACAACTTATTAGGTTCGCACAGAATGGGTCTATTCGTAGCTCTTTTAATAGTATAATCAACACACAACCGTAAAAAATCTATTATCATTAACCGTCATAATCAGTATATTCGCATGCATGTGCACATCAGAAAATACCATCACTAAACATTATAATCGTAGCCAATTACAAATCATAGATACATTCACAGCTTAAATAAATATCACAGATGCACTTCAGCAGTAAACACAACCAATCCAGATAGCATGAAGGTACTTCAAATATATTCTGCATTCATTAGCATCAAATATCTACTTACAACCCAAACATAGCCCACGCACATAGCCTAGCGGGGTCTACACATAGTAGGACTGAGGATCTCCATGCACACAGCTAGTAGGAGTCCTTACCCAAAACAACCCAGAAAGATCTTAAAAATTCACATATAGCATCAATCTCATGTATTTATTACCTACTAGACCCAACTATCTATCTATTTATAACATCTTAGCCTTTTTTATCCGATGGTTCGCAAACCGTGGTTTGATGACCCTAGAGCTACCCTTTAACCCATTACAAAAAATTAGAGGCTTTGACCCACCCACCCCAAAACCCCTACGCAAGACCGACTATTACAAAATTATACCAAAAAAAAAGTTAGGGAACCTCGTTCCAATAGCCCCCCAACACAATCTTGTCACTCGTCCTGAGTCACTGCGGGCGTGGAGTTTTCATATTCACCTAAAGCTGCTTGATTGAATCAACCAATGGGGGTAGCACTCCTTCACTCTGTGCAGCAATGTTCTGAGCAATATCCACCAACTTCTATGAATTTGGACCTTCAGTAGCAACCACGACACTTTCCAATGTTTGGTTTAGTTGTTTGACTGCAACATCCACTTCCTGAGAGATCTTGAGGGCTTCATCGGCCCAAGGCTTAAGGTGGTTGCTAAGAACCTTATTTTTATGGTGGAGCTCTTCAATTTCATCCCTAAGTGTGTGGCTGGTATGCAATCATTCTAGGCACTGAGCTGGAATCAATGTGGACATAGTGGCTTCGACCTGTTCAAACTCTTCCTCCTTTTGGCACAAAACTTGAGTAAAATCATGGAGGAGAGGGTCGCACTACACCTTAGACCATAGTTGCATAGTTGTCTCCAACAACTTTTCGCCCTGAGAAATCTGAGAAGTAATAGTATTGGTGGCCTTTGTCACCAACGCAGCTCGCTGGGCTCTTACTTCAGGTGGATTTTCTGGCAATAATTTGGCCTAAAAGGCAGTGAACTGTTGTTCCATACCTGTCTTGAGAGTCTGAATTTCAGTCCTCGAAGCCCTTAGTGCTACAATAAGCCCCTCAATATTGGCTTGGGTGATAGGAGAATTCGAGATATCCTCAATTACAGCTGCACAGAGCCTACTAATTAGGCGTTCCATCTCGGTTTGCTGTGTGGCGATGAGGGTGCATGCAGCCTGTGCCTGGGACACCTCGGTGATTTTCTCCACAATTGTTTTCTCAACACTAGAGATTTTTCTAATAGCAAATGCAACTGGATGGTTGATGTCTCCTTCCCCAAGCTACGTAAAAACATCTCCCAAGGCAATTGCGGACGCATCTACATGAACATGGAAAAACTTTGACCAGTAAGGAAATATGAGTATATGCACAAAGACCATCTTCTCCTTGAGTAGTTTGAAGCTCTTCTAACATTCCTCGTCACAAAAAAATGAAACATCCTTCTTTGGAAAAATTTCGTGGGTGTTGTGATCAGCACGTACCCTTGAATGAACTTCCTGTATTAGCCTCTATGTCTGAGGATAGAGTGCAGATGTTTCTCAGTTTTAGGGACTGCCAGGTTGATGATAACTACTACCTTGGTAGGGTCAACCATCAATCCTTTTCAACATACTATGTGGCCTAGAAAGATCCTGAAGGGTATGCGAAATATGCACTTCTTAATATTCAGGGAAATCTAGTGCTTTCTAAAAGCGTCCAACAACATGTGAAAGTTTGAGATGTGCTTTTCTACCATCCTGGATATGGTCCAGTAATCACAATATACCTCCAAAAACTTCTGGATGAACTCCTTGAATAATGCGACCACTGCCCGAAAAAATATGGAAGGGGCATTGTTGAGCCCAAATGGAATGATAGTGTACTGGAAAGATCCCCATTCAGTGGAAAACGTATTTTTTCTGCAATATTTAGGTGTGATCCTGCTTTGATGGTAGCTCGACAACCCGTTCGTGAATGAGTACGCTTCCTGGCCCCCCACACTTTCAAGGATTTCATCTGAGAATGGCATAGGAAAGGGATCATGTACGCAGGAATCATTCAATTTGCACATGTTAACACAGATCTGTATCTCTCCTTTAGTCTTTTTCTCTTGAACCACCATAGGACTTACCCAATCTGACTATTCGACTAGTTCGATGATACCTTCAGCTATCATTTTTTCAATTTCTTCCCTGAATTTTTACTTATACTTTGGGTTCAATAGATAAGGGTACTACTTCATAGGGTGCACATCTGGTTTTAAAGTGATGCGCATGACCCCTAGGTCCCCTGTAATCCCTTTGAGTTTGAGAATTTCATAGGAAATAGGTCGTGGTATTCTGTGAGGAGTTTCAGGACTCTTCCAACAGTATCATCGTCCCAGTAGTCCCCAATTTTAGCTAGCTTATGTTGCTCCTCCATTCCAATGTTGAATTCTCGTAGCTTAAGAGGCTTAGTGACATCGACAGTCTATAGTGGATGTCCAGAAACTGCGCATTGTCCCTCCAACTCCAGGATAGATATATTTTTTAGGTCTTCATCACATTCCTCCATTGACATATTGCAGTAATTGACAATATCCTGCATCTGCGCATCCCAAGCTAGTGTTCCATATTCCACACGAGGGTGTGATTCATCAAAGAATAAGGCCTCTATATCCTGTAGGGCTTCGTTGAGTGCCTTTGTTCCACCTATGAACCCGAACATCCCTACAAACTCATCCTTCAGGGATTCCCAGTGGCAAGTGCGCTGATGTAGTTATTCATCTAAATACTATGCGGTGGGGATTGGGCCCAAGGCATGAATGAACAGGTGGACCCATTCGTCTATTGTTCTTTCACACCATTCCTGCATCCATGCGGACAAGTGCTCACTTAGGTCTCCTAGGCCAAAAACGTATTCATACGTAGGTGAACTAGGGGTTCAAACCACATGATCATTAGCTCATGACATTCCTCCCAATCCTGGAATTTCCCCTTATGTGTTTCCCACCACCACACTGGGGTTGCACACATTGCGAGGTTAAGTGTCCCCATTCTTCGTTCCCTTGCGACTTCAACTTCAAATGTTCACAGAAAATCTCTAACACTACCAGAACCATCAAAGTAGGGCAGTTCTCTTACCTCTGAGGAGATATGTCGAAAGCTTTTTGTGATCCTGAGACATCGCAACACAGATACATCATGTAAATGATTCTGCCAGTTTTCTATCTCCCCATCAGAGTCAAAGAGGAATTCACTCTCTTTTTCCCAGCAAATCACACCATCAGCTATAGGGTTAATCCCATCCTCTTCCCGATTGGTGAGTTTATAAATGTGATCCACGTCCTCTTCTTCGCACACCAGTTCTGTATACCGCTCTCCTTCCGCATGGTCTAGTGGGACTATTGCCCTCGTACACTCATTCTCAAAAACCATGCTCCATTTCTTTAGGTTGATAATGCCTCCCATGTATATCGCCCAATCTAGTCCTAGGAGTTCAAGATAAGGGTCTGCATCATCCACAATCTGAATTACCTCAAAGTCGGCGCGTACCTTAACTCCTGCGATATCTACCATAATCTTTGACAACCTCCCCAATGATATGATCTTCTACTGGTTAGCCATGTGCAATTGTATAGTAGACCATTATAACTTAAGCTCTCCCATCCACTACTAAGTTTTCTTGGGGATTACATTCACATCCGACCCCAGATCCAAGATGACCTAATCCATTTCATAGCCGCCAATCTACGCTGTTAGCCACATCTCCCACCCAATACTCTTCTTATGCTTGTACAACTTGTGAACATCTCTAACCTCTATAGGATTTTCAGTTCTTTCCACAAAGCTATCTATCAGTATTTAAAGATTTTCTACTGCCTTCTAGTTACGTAGCAGCTTCATACATGCTTGCAGGAATGGTTTAAATTTTTCATCCACTCTTAGGTTTGTTGGAGCCTTGGAGGTAGATGCCTCATCCTTGGAAAAGTCCTTTCAGGCTGTGACAAAGGTTTCTTTCTCCTTCTGTAGGTCTAGGATTTCCTGTTTGATAACAACCTTACGAATAAGGGGTTCAGGTGCATCTTTCTTCTCAACTCTCCCAGTAGCCATATTGCTGTGGGTTATGACATTAATACTTGGTCCCTCATCGCGTGGCTCTGCCTTAAACCTCTGCACATTATTCATTGGTGTCTACTATTTTTCCTTCATTTTTGTTATCAGTACTGGTCAATATCCGATCACGTGATCCAATTGTCTACGATATCGGCAATATTTTTATGCAGGGTTCGGACAATCTCTTGCGAAGTGCCCTATTTCTCCACAGTTGTAACAAATCAATTGCCCTCTTCCCCAACATGTTCCTCCATCCCTTCCCCTTCCCCTACCTCTTTCTAGGGAGCCTCCTCTACTAGAGGGAGATAGTGGTGAAGAAGGGTCAGCTTGTGCCCTGTATAGGTTCCCTCGGTCTATCATCAAGTCATAGGTCCAACAGTTATGCTCGTCATGTCCCACAAAGGAGAAGAATTAAAACCATTGTTGATTTAGTTCTAGAACATAAGCACCAAGATAGGGACAGTGGTTGGTATTGTGTAGTCCAGCAACACGAAAATTAGCAAACCATAATGTTGGACCACTCGGCCCCACAACCTCTTTAGGGTGCAATGGGCTGGGTCCCCCAGCCTGCATATAGTTTGATAGTAGAGGGCACTGATCCTTGGTGTGGCCAGACACCCTGCATCATATGCACCATACGTTTGGGCTAGATTCTTTCCCTCATTCTTTTCATAGATTCTGGATTTCAAGGTTCAATTCCTCCAACTGTCCCTAGATCTATTGCACCCCAAACTGGGCATCATCTCTTGGCGCAGCTTCTAGTTTCATAGAAATCTCCAAGGCTTTCTCTTGTGTCTCAATTGCCTACTGACCCATGGGTCCGCACAAGTGAGGTAGCAGCATAGCGATAAACCATTCCTTGTGCTGCCTATCATCATACTGAAATTCCCCATCTCTGATAACCTTCTTTAACCGTTTTTCAGCTTCCCATATAAACTCAATAGGCCCCTGTCCCTCTCCCAAGCATGCAAGCTAGCTAGATAGCTATCATCATGAAGAAGTAAAATAATCAAGGAGGCAATAAGGTGTTGTCCAGAGGTCCCTTTGAGGCATGGGATCTGAAATGTATTGGGAATCATCATTCCCATGTGGATCCTCCATCCCCAAGCTATCACCCATACAAAATGAGTTACCTCCTAAGATGGCAACTCCTGAAAATTATCCTCGACCTTTGGCTCCTACAAAGTAGGTGGGATAAAAATCTGAACATGGTAGACAAAGTAGCCTACCCCATGCTGTCCTCCTCTCCACTTATGATAAGTGTAGAGTATCTCCTGATCTTGGGCTACAATAAGGTTTCCCTCAAGTGGCAAGATGAAAACTAGATCTCCAAAGATCTTTTCTCCAATGTTATGAATCATGTTGGCCCAAACCATCCCATATGTGATGGATAGGAAGTCACCACCATATGGCATCCAATCAATCTCATGGCCCACCTCATAAAGAGATAAGTGTTTTTCTGTGGTGGCCATATCACCTCCCATGCTCCCATTAGAACATGTAATGAAAAAAGTGTGGGAATCTTCTTCCCCAAAGGACACATCCATCCAATGTGTCTCTCCCCCAATCATTCTCCTAATAAAAATAAGAACAATAGAAACATAGGGAGCCATAATGAGAATCATACTTGCTTCCATATATAGAAATGGAGAAGCACAATGGTCCCTCAAATGTGACCAAATAAGTTTGACTCTTAACTTCAATGGAGAATGACATAATGTGTGGCTTCTCAACCACTTGCTTTCTACCCCAATCTCCTCACAAGTTTGGAGAAAGTGTATGATGTATGGTGTGTAGTAAGCATCTTCTCCATAAGATATCTCCTCCCCAAGTCCTCCTACGGAGTGGCCATCAATAATTCTCATGGCCTCAAGTAGACCATGAGGTCTAGAAGGAATAATTCTCCTCCTTTGAGAAAATTCCTGCACATATATGGTTAAGTAATGCACATATTTATACAAATCATTATGCAACCAAACAGTATCCTTACCATATGTTTTTCTCATGCAAATAGAGTGGCTCATAGATAAATCTCCTCTCATCCTCAAAGAGGAAAGAGGTGGCTATGTTAACTCTTCCAAAGAGTTATGTATCTCCTCCATCTCCACATGTTCCATGCATCTCTGCATATGCTGATATATCTCCCCCTCAAAGCCTTGCCAAATGTACCCCTCCATGATGGTGTGGTATGCTCTCATAAAATAAGTATGGCTGAAGAGAAAATCCTCATGATCTTCTTGCAGCAAATTCACCTTGAGCTTGGAGGCTCTAGATAAGAAGATCCTACTATGATAGTAGATGACCCCATCTCTGATTGAATATTCCTCCTCATGCAACTGGTCATCCAATATCATACAAGTAAAAATATCCTTGGAATAATCCACCAATAGTTGGGATTTCCAATATGGATCTATCCTCCATAGTGACAGCGTTGATGATCTATCACAAAGAACATCTGTCATGTGGCTATCCTCCTCTTTGACATCTCCCATGCCAAAGATGCAATTTCAAAGGTTGTTTTCCTTCCCATGATGCTCCTTCCATAACACAGAATCTGAAATGAGAGTGGGTAATGATGATGTTGAGAGAATGCCTCTCCTCTCCTTAAGTCTACCCAAGAATCTCAGTGTTGTACCAAGCTCTCCCAAGGTCTCCACTCCTCTAAAATCAATGAGTGGTGCCTCAAAATGTGAAGCATCTCTCATCATCTGCTAATCTGGTGGTCTCCTTGGTGAAATGCCTCCATTCAATGAGACGTCATCATCAAGAGTAGACTGCATATATGGAAGGATAGACTTGTCCTTTCCCTCACTGTGCAATCCAATATCTCTCTTAGGTGCATCAACCTCCTGAAATAGATATGGGTGTGTGCTCCTCATCACATGATGCTAGTCATCCTCCCTATCTCCTCCTTTTATCTCCATAGTTTCACACCCTATCATCAATGGCACATGTAGATCATGAGTTGTACCTTGATATCCACATATGATATCCTAGGGAATTCCTTGCAATGATGCAATAATCCCTATTTTTGGAGCAAGAGCTCCCTCTTCCTTTGCATGAGTTGTTAGATAAACTCTAGACATGATAGCACTGTTTCCTTCTTCCTTATCAGTATGTATGGGCAACCTCCCAATGATTTGATCCTCTTTTGAAAAAGGGACCTCCATGCCCTCTTGTTCAAGAATATGAGATATATTTCTTGCCTCTAACAAGGTATGATGCAATATGTTAGCCTCCTCAATGGTTTTTTGAAGTGGAATTGAGCTCATAGGCTCCTCCAACACATGCAAGGTTTTTGTTTGTTTGGGTTTCTCCACCACATGTGTTTAAGAATTTTTCTTATCAAATATTTACACTAATGCCTTAGTGAACCTTGAATAAGAATAAGTATTTTCATTTTTCAAAGAAAAAGACTCAGATATCCACCATGCACAGGCCTTACCTCTAAAATGCAGCACTGCAACTTTGATGGCTTCATCTTCAAAAATTTGGTGCTGCTGCAAATAGGTGTCTATCTCCCCCACCCAAAATCTACCTAAACATGTAGGTGAACCATCAAATTTGATAGGAGAAATATAGTCTTATTATGTTTCTTTCTTCTCTCCATCTTGATCTTGCAAAACACTGGAAAAGTTATATGATCTCTAAACTTCTGAGTTTGAGACTCATACTCTTGCAGAAAATCACTAAGAGTTTCTCTCTTAGGCATTTCTTCTTCTTCTATCTCCCTCATACCAAATTTGGGCATAGGACTACGCTGTGCATCATGATGTGTGGATGCATTATCACACTCATCATATGAAAATCTATATTTTTCTTCAGATTCAAACTCTCTTGGAGATTCTCTACACATCTCCCTTCTCATCTCCTTGAGATCTCTCTTAATACTCTGCATAGTTTGAGAAAGAAGCTTTGAGAGCTTCTATTCCTTCTGTCCTCTAATTAATGGAGTCATCTTCTTGTCCTTCCTTTTCATCTTTTCTTCTTCTTGTCTTCTTGATAGCATATCGGCTGAGATTCCACAGGCTGAGCCAAGATTATGCTCTGATACCACTGTAATAACCCAAAATGGGGATGCAACAATATTTGAACACAAGATTGAAAGAGCGGTGATAAATCAACACATAGAATGTAAGAATATTCAAATATCCATTACATTAAGATTATAAAAGAAAAATGTATACAATTCTTTGAGGAAATGATCACTCAAGATAGGCAAACAGCCTCAAGAGAACATGTACAAAATATGAAGACCACTACTACGCCAATAATTCCCAAGGCTATGACAGCGTAGTTTTATTAGAGACAACTACTTCTGGAGTATATCAATACATGGATATGGAAATATACATCTCATACAATTTTGGGAGCAAAGATCGAAACCCCCACAGACAATTCCAAGACAATCCGGAAAGGATTTCCTGAAATATGAAAAAGTACCAAAATGCCGGAGTGCAGCCCTAGGGCTGAGTAGCAGCTGCAACTCAAATTATAGATGGAGATGGCTGAAGATAAAATATGAGATGAATATACCTCCTCCAATGGATCTTCCAAGTGAAAGGCTGATCCTAACACCAAAGATCTCACCCTCCAATCAATCACAGCAACCCCTCACTGCAAATGGTCATAGAAATAATGCAGTCAAGGAGAGGGACTGTGCTGTAGGAGAAATTAAATATGTTGACCAAGTGCCAAGATCTATAATAATCTCCATAATATTCCTCACTAATTTCCCGAAGAAAAGAAAGCTTCCTCCTCTAAAAAAACAAGCTCTAGAAGTGGTATTGTGAACCCTCCACTGCAACACCCTACAACACAATGTTATACTTCAGCAGAAATAATGTTTTAGTTGAAGGAGGTGGCTTGTCCTGAAGCCTGAATGTGGAGAAATGAAGTACAAGTTCTTTCAAGTGGCCTCTCTTGAAAGGATAAGGAATTCCTAAACAGGAATTCCTTGTGCTAAGCAGCACAATAATCTCAGCTAAATAATTGAAGAAAGCACAATAGTCATTCAGACCACAAAATCAATAATCCATATCATGTCTTGCTATGGTTGCATTTCCATCCATTTATACAAATGGAAGCCCTCTCACCTTGGGTCCCACTCATTAAGGTTTCCTCCACCAAGGAATATTCCTCCCACTATCTCTGCGATGTCTCTAAAGATTATATCCACCTCCTACCCCAAGGATGTTGACTTGGTCAAACATGACCTTGTCCACATGCAAATGCGCCTTTTCACACATGAGGGTGTGAAATCCAGCTCTTATGACTATCCATTTTTACATTATGAGGGATTTTATTCCCATTTCTGAAATGTATGGGCCTCCTTACCCATTTATTCATCTCCTAGGTGTAAAAGACAAAAATCAATATTCCAATTAGTTGCATGCTAAATTTGGAATATTACAGATTAATTGGATTCTTCATCTCTAGTGATTTATGGTTTCACCTTCAATGATTTCACAAGACAAATGATACTTGGATAAATATAGAAATTATATTTGGTAAACACAATGAGATTCAAGACCACCATCTTAAAAACTAATTGATTTTCTTTTCTTTTAAGCTTATTGATTTCTCTTGCATTAAATATTATCTATCAAAAATTTAAACTTATACTTGAAAACTATAACTTAACAAATAATAAGGATCAATGTAGATATTCTATTATTGCTAATATTTGTAGTGCATATTCCATCTTTGTATCTACTTTTAACTCCAATAGATAATTATAAGGGTTTCTTACAAAAACACTCATTCTTGATGTGTTTTGTGATTATTTTATTTGAGAGAAAGATAATCTCTTTATTATTGGAGTGATAAGAACTTCAAGTATGTCTAATAAGTCCTTGGAGGTACAATAGAAGGATAAATATAAGAATATAATGAAGAAAAATCATCACAACATTCAATCAAACTAATGGTCCTAAACCTTATTAACTAACTCCTACTCCAAACAGTGACAAAGGAACCAAAAAAAAAAGAGTAAGAAGACTAAGAAACATTGCATTTTTTTTGCACCAAGATTTTCTTCTCAAGTTAAAACATTTAAAGAAGATGGAAGCCTTATGTAACATCCATCACTTTACCTCTTTTTTGTAATATTAAAATTGTAGTTGTGTAATGCTCACATGGAGGCCATGAATAGTAGATACACTAAATACTATTTTAAAAATAATTATCTAAAGTTGATTAACTATTGCTAAAGGAAGGACTACCTTATGGATCCATTTTCTGTGGGAAGCATGATTTCCTTATAACTTATGTGCCTTAAAATACCAACCATGAATTAATCTCGAATTTCCCTAGCAAGAAAATTGAATCTCATAACAAGGAGACGATGAGATAGGACAGGGGGTGCCTATTGATTGTCATGAGAATTCTAATACATGAATTCATTTAATTTCCTTAACCTCTCCTTGATCGATGAAAAATCAACATTAACAGGCACTTAAGAGGGAGATCATAGAAGTGGTATATTGGATAAGGGAGGATAACGTCCTCACCCTAAAATATAGACGAGGTAGCATGAGAGATCAAGCCACCACCTTACACATGGAAAAGACACGTTTGTAAGGGGGGGAAGTAACCATGCTTTATTTATCTACAAAAAGAGGGAATAAATTTGATCATATTCATTGATACATGAGGAGACATTGTGAGGAGGGGGGAAGCGAGTTGAGCATTAAAATGGAATTGGCGAAAAAATAGCAGAGCACCAAAAATATATGGGAGTGCATGGACGAATTGAGTGGTCATACAGGAGCATAGGAGTGATATGGGAGAAGCTTTGTAGAGCAAGAGAAAGGAGATGTTGGAGTTAAAATAGAACACTCAACTAGACTATGTTTCTAAGCATGAATGGCTAGTAGGAAGCTGGGTGGAGTCAAACTCTTGGATTAAGTAATGCCCAACCTAGACCTTGGGGTGAATCCTTGTGTTGAGATCAGAAAAGTAAGTGAGTCATTGTAGTTCCTTATGCCAAAGGGAAGTGGATAGGTCACCTAGATAGTGGACTACATCTCCTAGGTGTGTGACCAAGCCTTTTGTGTCATTTTTATGAACAGTCGTCCCCTCATACTTTGGATCCAACTCGGGGGTGGTCAGCTACAAGAAAGGTTGTAGTGTGGCTGGCCTACGATTGGATGGAGAATGCAAGTCCTTCCTTTAGTTTCCAACCATATTTAAATAATCACATTAGTATAAATTCTTATGTTGATTTTCTTTATGGATTGTGGTATTCCACATTATGTATGGATAATGAAAAATTTGTATATTCATGACTAAGTATTTGAGGGTCATTGTTCTATATATACTTGACAAGCTCCCTTATTTTTCAATGATTGATGTGAATGGTTGAAATATGTGTATTAATATCATATTCATGATTTACAAGATGTTTGGTATATTTATGTTTAATTGTTTTAAGCTCACCTGGGATCAACCTGTTATCTTAAGGATATTCAAATTTACTAAATATTAGAAGTAGGTAGTTCAATGTTTTATTCATGACCAATATATTGTCTAAAGTTTTATGATTATGGTTAATGAACTAAATTCCATACTTATGAGATTATTTTTATTTCTAGGGATAAGGAATGTGATAGATTATTAACTTACCTAAGACATTTTTTCCTTGGAAGGTCTATAATTCCTCACATCTTTTTATAAGACATGTATGGTTGTACTCAGATGAACTAACGAACACATTCAATGGGAAAGTCTAACCATCATGTAAAGTGTAGATGAGTTGGAAGGAATGGTGCATTTCCTCATTGCACAGTAGTGTAGTATGTGCATATTCTAGTGTTTACACTAGTCATTGGGTCCAACATGACTATAATCAAGCCAAAGTGGGCTAAGCATGTGCACTACAGCAGTGGTTGACTAAGGGTTGGATATGTTATAGAGTATTATGATGGGGATACTAGCCACCACCCACCATTATCACTTTAAACCTTAATACATTGTGATGGGAAATCCTACAAGAATAGGTAGAATTGGTTGTGGTTTCAGCTCATGGGACTGTGATGCCAGAGACCACCCATTTCCAATATTCCTTTGATTTTTTTTAAACCTCTAAGTGACCATTCTGAAAAAGTGTGAGCCAATCCAACCAAGGTTCCAAAGTGAAACCTTCCTAGCGACCATTAGTCACCATTGTATCCAGTGTGCATTATAACATGGAGTAGGTAGATCGACGAAGGTTGGGCCGAAATGGTCTCAGTTTTGTTGTGGAACCCTATGCCACCCACCACCTACACCGAGGGGATTTGGTGTTTAATTACTCACAACCCACCGTCTTCCACTAAAATTTTGGTGCCTTGTGATTTGTGGTATGAGAATACTAGTGGGGCCACCAGGGGAGGGGAATAGTTTCCCCCATACTCTTTGATCGAATGTTAACAAGTGATGATATCACAAACGAGCAACTTATCTAGCTTGGCATGGACTTGGCTTAAAGGGGCCCACCGTGATGACCTATCAGGGTTTCAAGGAAGCCACTTGTGTTCCACATGGCCATATTGATGACGATGCCTATTTTAATAGGTTTAAATTTAATCAAGCATAACGTTTTATCCAGGGATTAGATCCAAAAAACTTTTATGTCATTAGAAAACAATTTATGATTTTATCACAATGGTTGTATCATAATTAAATTTTGTATACTTTCAAATATGAGGTTTTTTCTAATTCGTTATTTTTAAAAAATTGCCTTTGATATTAGGTTTAACATGTAACACTCACATAACATGTGAATTCTGGGGGGTGAGAGATGTTACATAGTGGTATTAAATTGAAGTTTCAACACTGGACCTAAAGGGGTGTTGAGCAGGAAAATCCCCTCTATGTATAGAGGCGATCCCTCTAGCCCTAGGGTGGTTCTAGCAATAAGGGAACACATTAGGCTACTAAATTCCTAGCTTATAAATGAAATATGGACTGGAACAGATTATCCTACCTCGTTCCAATTCTTTTGTCGTAGCACGTGGTTGTGATCCTTCGATATTTTTCTTCACGCATTACACTCTATTTTGGTGATGATGTTCATGCATCTGCACAAATATCAAACAAATTATGATAGCATACAAGCATATACATTTATCTACAACTATTCAACTAGTCAAGATGAGCTAAACACTTTTCATATAAATTGAAACAAAGTTGGAACCAAAAACCAGTCATGTATTATCGATAAATGAAAAATAATTTTACAACCTTATGCCTTGACGTTGCATATCTCCTTCAACGGGTTCGGTTGGGTGCATCTCAAGAATTCATTCAGCATTCGACTCAATGAGGAAATGGGCTTAATCTCTCTCTCAACAATGGATTATTCTATGCTTTCTTCAACACACCAGCTATACTAATGACTGTTCAACTAGCTGAATCAATGTGCGTAGGAATAATTTATAGGAGAGGAGGAGATGGTTTGGGATCCCACATAAGGTGGAGGAGAGTTCTTCCCTTTGGGGAGTTGCACAATTATAGGAACTAATAGGCCAAAGGGATAAATTCAATGTGATTTAGTCGAACAAACCATGATGACTCTGTTCACGAAGTTGTTAAGCATGGAAGCTTCATTTATTTATTTTTTAAATTTCGAAAAGTAGCTCAGTTCGGGTGCCCTTCTAAGGCAGAGTGCCAAAGGGCATGGGGCCTTGTTTTAATTTTTTCATGGGCACGAGGGAAAAACAACCTACTAGCTCCAACCCAAAATCATATGCTTTTGAAGGTCTACTTAACGAATGATCAACGGAGGTTATGATATAGATATGCCAAGGGATGTAAGGAAATTTATGGTAATGTATGATAGTACACAGGGGTCACTGAAATGGTTCTCCAATGTTCGAGATGGGGATTGCAGGGATGGTGACAAAATACTATGTAACAGATTCCCCCTAAAGCATGAAGTACAAGAGAGGGGGAAGGGTGAAATTATTTATGATAACATGCCCAAACCAGAGCATCGTCATCAGAGGACCTACAAGAACAAGTACAACTAATATCTCTGATACATGAATATGCGGTATGGGCGTAGCCATCCATAATAGATTACATACAACAAGATCCAAGGTATAGATGCAACCATCTAGTGAAAAGGATCATCAAAGAGAATCAAGTATGGTCACAACCATCCAATCAAAAGAGTCATGCATATACAAATGATAAACCAAATCATCCCGTAGCCTGGACTTTATCAGACAAAACCCAGGGTCTTGTGCTCCATCTAGTCCCGAACAAGTACAAATTAAAGCATGCAAATGAATGAGCTGAAGTTGAACATGCAAGAAAATCACCTGATTACTAGCCAATGATGATATTTGTTAACAGGCACAAGAGAGACCACCAATAATGACAATGGTTTTCAAAGTACCACTATTACAATTCATAGAATGTGAACAATGAGTTGGAGTTGAACATCTGCGAAATCACTCGATCAAAGGCCAATGATGAGAACATGTCGTCGAATGTGAAGAACTTTCCATTGAGGCATGCAATATCTAAGGTACCGAAAGGGAGTCTCTACATAAACTTCATGGATAATGAGGTGAATTCGAAATAAAGTGACTCGTCAAAGGAAGGCCATAATGTTTCCCATATGATCGACATGAGATAGACGAATAAGATGATAGTGAATCATTACTTAATAGAGGATCGGGGGTGAGAACTATGGAAGTAACTTCTCTTGAACATATTGGTGACACGGCTCCAAAATTTGGTAGTATTTGACATCAAGGTATTTGAGGTCATGGTAATGTGGCAAAGAGCAGATAAGAGGTCAAAAACGAATAATCCAAACCCATGGAGGAAAAAATGATGAATGTGGGATGTCCCTAACCCAACATGAACTGCAGACAAGTGTCATGTTCAAGAGTGACATACCTCCGACATGACTAAGAACTGGTTCCATTTTCCTCCACCATTTATAGCGAGTACCCAAATTATTTTTGGAAACAAGCTTGAAGGGGATAGCATATGCTTGTCATATAATTTTGTCCTTCAGACAAATCCATCCTAGTACATTTTACGAGCCCTAGGAAGGAGGAACTCGGTAACGTCATGGTGACGATTTCCAATGTCATTAGGTTTTAATGAGTCCAACAAAGGAAGAACTCAGCGTCTTTTCATGTTTAGAGAGTTTGAAAAGAAGTGAAAAAGAAAACTCCACCGGGTCCCTTTTCGTAGATAGTACCACAGATCCAAAAAGGTAGAAAACAATATCTGGGAGAACCTCTTAGTCATGTTTCACTAAGGTTTTCCTTTTTCGTAAATAATTTGTCCCATCCTAAAAAAGGGGTAAACGTATACTAGGCAGATGATGTTTCGCAACCTTTAACGAGTTCAAAAAAACAATAATCTTGGAAATATTTTCAATTTTCAAGAGTAAAAAAAGAGTTGCAATATGACTCTAAGGGGTGACGTTTTCGTGTTTTTACCGAGTCCGAAAAAGTAATAAAACACAACTCATTGCTTCATCAACACCATGGTTGAGGACTTGTTGTTGCACAAGAAACAAACAAAAAACCCATTTTTCAAGATAAAACAATAAAATAATCAAAAAACAATCTTAAAAAACCTAATTAGGGTTTTGAAAAGGTCATAAAATGATGCAAATAGTAAAAAATAGTTAACTTCTCACCTTTTCACCTTCTTGTGAGAACTTTACCATTGTTTACTGTGAAATTGTGGAGCTAACAACAGGAAATCCATGTAATATTCCCAATTAGCTAAAATCTAGTTGAAATATTAATTTTTGTTTTTGCTTCTTAATTTGATGAATAAGAGGGTATGGAGACCCATAAATCTCCTTAGTATGAATAAAATCACTATTAATGTGAATGGATATCAATTTAGTGATTTGATAAAGCACCCTTATGTGTGAAGAGGGGTTGGAACATGTAAACTGGGTCAACTTTGACCAAATCAACAACATTGTCATGGAGGAGTGGGCATTCATTATGGGACAATGCAGTTTTTGAGGGAGACTCCATGCATGGAAATAGTGGATTTAATAAGTGGGGCCAACGGTGAGGAATCTCACCACTTATATAAGGAAGGGGTTGGAATCCATAGAGGATATGCTTTGGATTATTATTTTGATATGGTATGTATGAGTATTTTCTCTCTTTAGTTGTTTAGCTAAGACTACAGTGTTGTTTAGCACAGGGTGTTCCCAAGTGGGAATCCCACCCTCATCCTCGGGGGACTTCAAGTTCCCACTCAGGAGAGGTGATTGAGCTGCATTTCCACATTCTAACATCGGGCCAAAGCTTCAGTCTTATGGTACAACGCAATTCCTATTGAGGTTGTGTTGTGTTGTAGGGCAGAAGTTGTGGAGAGTTTATTTGGGTGATTTCTGAGCTAGATTTCAGTGGAGGAAGGTTTCCTTCCATTGGGAGGGTAGTAAGGAAGGCCCTCGAGCCTTATTTCAGCATTTGGCACTAGGCCACACTATCATTTGCCCCTACAGAACAATTTCAGTCTTGGACTGCGTTATTTTACGGAGGAGTTATGTGGGTGATTTCAATACACCATTTGGGGAGAAGGTTTTCCATTGAAGGGATCAAAATTTCATCTAGAGAGTCTATTGGAGGAGGCTTGAATCTTTTATATATTATATCAGCCACATATTTCCATCTGTTTATTTGTAGTGAATCTTCAACCCTAGGGCTTTGGTTCACATTTTTTATTTTCGTGTATTTTCTGAAAACCCTCTTGGGTTCCTATTGAAGGTTGTTATAGAGCCTTGATATTCCTGTACATTATCTTTTGAGGCATGTATCAACAATTTATATTATTTAATATTCATATGATGTAGTTGTGCACTTTATGACTACACTGTAGCAGCTCTCCGACGTTTTTTCTAGTAGCAACACCTCAGTTTTGAGGGGATTTATCTATTGGAGGCTTGTTGGTTCATGCAGTAGGTTTTGTGCCTCATTTTATTACACTTATTTTCTGCTGTTATGATGAATAAAAAGGCTCCATATTGGTCTCTCATGTTTATGCATTGATATTCTCTACTTTCCATTGTTATGTCTTATATTGTTGCCTTTCCCATTTGGGAATATTACAGTGGTATCAAAGCATAATCTTGGCTCAACCTATGCATCTTAAGCCAATATTTCATCATAAGAAGGAGATCCTCTCATAGATATAGATAAGAGGTATCTCATAAGAAACTAGAAGTATGGTTATATAGATGTTAGAGAAGACAAGGGTAAAACCCCTTTATCAAGAGGAGATGAGGAGAAGGAGTTCCATAAGCTTCTTCTTCGAACCATGCAAGACATTGCAAGAGAAATAAAGGAGATGAGGATGGATAGACAAAAAGGATCCCCTAAAGGGTTTCTACATGGAGAAGGCTCTGGCATTTCTCATTACCAGAGTGCTCAACTAGTGAAGCAGCAGGTTTCCCAATGCTCTGCAATGCCTACATTCTTAGCAGTGGGAAATGGAGGGTTTCAATAACAAGAAACTCTTGAAGACTATTTTCTGGAGTATGAGTCTCAATCTAAGAGATTCAAGGATCATTTGAGTTTTCAATAATTTTGTCAGATTAAAGACAATAGGAGACCCTGGCATCACAATAGAGGTGGAGTATTCATACAAAATCATGATCTACACTGGACTATGGAAAGATTTTTCTTACCCAACTTTGTTGGGTCATCGAAATGCACTACCAAAGCATGGTTATAAAATATAGACATCTACTTCCAGTAAGTACCAGAGATGGAGGCCATCAAGATAGAAGCGTTGCACCTTGAGGGTGAAGCACATGATTGGTGGTTTCATGGACTTTATACATTGGGTCATGCTAATCTGACTGCATATTCAGAGTTCACAAGGAGGTTGGTGGAGAGGTTTGATCAGAGAGACTCGGAGGCACCTTTCATGGATCTAGCTAATCTTAAACAATCAGGTTATCTAGAAACTTATATTTCCAAATTTCTAAAACTTTATCTTATGGTTCCTAATTTATCTGCAGCAAGGAGGGTCTATATGTTTATTTGTAATATTCCCATTTTAGCACATGGCTAAATGGAATATTAAAATTTTTCTCTTATCACCTAGCAGCCAAATAAATGGGTAAGGAGGCCCATGTTTATTGAAAACATGAATAAAATCCCTCACATGTGGAAAGGGATAGACATAAGAACTTGAATTTGCACCCTTAAGTGTGAAAAGGGGAAAATGCATGAAGACAAGGTTAGGTTTGACCAAGTCAACAATGCTACCATAGGAGGAGTGGCTTACTTTGGAAGACATCACAGTGTGAACGAGGAAGAGGATATTTGGTGGAGGAAACCCTAATGGATGGGGCCCATGGAGAGAGAGCCTTCACTTGTTTAAAAGGAGGGCAAGGCAACCATTGTTTCTCATGATTTTGATTATCCATTTCATGTCTATTCAGACATTGTGCATTCTTTGGCTGTTTAGCAAGAATTTCCAGGGAATTCCTGTTTAGGATTCCTTCTCCTTCTTTAAATTACTATTGAAGGATTGTTCTTCATCCCCCATATCTCTTGGCTCAAGGCCAAAGCTTCTCCTTTCAATTACTGCGTTATTTCTGCCCAAGTATAACGCAGTGTTGCTGGGGTGTTGCAGTGGAGGACACCATATACCATTTCCTTGGCTCATCTGTTAGAGGAGGGAGATTCTATTCCTCTAGGAGGTTAGTGAGGGAGATCCCGGAGCATATTTCCGATCATTGGCATCAGGCCAAGCATTTATCTTCACCAACAGCGCAGTCCCTTCACTAGACTGTGTTATTTCTGAGTGTATTTGCAGTGGGGACTTGCTCCACATGTTTGGAGGGTGAGATCTTAGCTAAGAGGATTATTCTTTCACTCTAGAGATCCTTTGGCTTATATTCAGCCATATATTGGAGCATCATCAACTATCTACATCCATTTCCAGTTTTGAGTTGCTGCAGCTACCGAGCAACTCTGACATTTCTACAGATTTTCCATTTTGTACTTATTTCAGCCAATCCTTTCAAGGATTGTGTATTGTATGTTTCCAGGGGTTGAGATCTTTCTCCCCCTTCTTATTTGAGATATCCATTGTCATATCTACATTTTATTGACATTTTGCAGCAGTTCTCCTTCAAGGATTGCGCAGTCATAGCCAAGTCTTCTCTTGTATAGAAGTATTTCTCCATTTTCCATGTATATGTTTCATTGAGGCTGCATTACCTAGCTTGAGAGATCATTTCCTCAAGATCTTGTATACATTTGTTGCTGCTATAATATAATGTAATGGTTATGTGGATCTTTCCTAATTTTGGTTTTAATGCATTCACTACTATTTTCTAGCTCATGTTCATGATTTGCTGAAGCTCCACATTGGTAATAATCTAGATTATTCCCAAAAGTGTAGTTGTTCCCAATTTGGAACATCATAGTGGCATCAAAGCATGATCTCTGGCTCAGCCTGTGAGTCTCATCCAAAGAAGATCAATATGATGAAGAAGATGTGTTTACTCTCATCTATTTTCAGATCCAGAGGAGACATCTCCAAGGACGTCAAGAAGATTGAAGAAGGAGAAGAGGAAGGACCATGCACTTCCTACTCTCACAAAGAAGGAGACTAGAACCATGAAGAACACTTGGAATTCAAAATTCTAAGTGAGTACCTTGCGGAATACCAAGCTAAACCCAGAGCCTTCCAAGGGACTCTAGCTTTACCACAATTTATTCAGCAGAAAGAAGAAAGAAGACCCCACAGCTACGGGATGATGAGAGGCCATATATTTCTATTGTCCACATTTGATGGATCACTCACATGTGCAGCAGAGGTTTGGGTGAAGAAGCTAGAGGCTTTCTTCCTGCTACATCCTATAGTAGACAGAGAAGTTGTAGAAATTGCAGCACTGCACCTTGAAGGTGAAGCAAAGAATTGGTGGATTAGTCATCTAAGCCATACAAGGGTTTATACTCTTGTTTAGTTTTCTCAAAGATTGATCATAAGGTTTGGCAAAAGGAAGGAGGAGCCCTCACCACCAGTTGATGAGGCATGTACCAACACTGTTGAGACCATAGAGGAGTAGCCTTCATCTTCAACAGTTTGGGAAGCCAACACTTATGAGGAGGAAACTCTTGCAGCCCTGCAAGTAGCTTCCAAATTTCACCGAGGTATGATTAAAAATCCAACTCTTTTCATTTCAGCAAACCCTTTGTATGGGTCTACATCATTGCATGTAGTTGACCTAGAGTGGCAGAATAACACTGCGCTGTACAAAATCAGGGATGGAGAAAAGAGGAACCATTCCTCATGTGAGCACTCAAAGAGCATCTTTATTCAGGAAGCCATGGAGGAAGCAGTGAGAAGGAGTAGACATCTGGAGATAAGAAACTATTTCTCCTCTCTAGATGACACTCTCTCAATGAGCATGCCACAGCTCAAAGAGAGACTTCTACTTGTAGCAGATCCAAGGCCTCTTTGGTTTTGGAAGGAAATGCATGAGGAGGAGATATTCCAAAGAGATTTCAACAGAGGTGAACTCCGACACATCATGGAGTGCAAGATTCTTCATTAGTTTGAGGAGGTACTTCCCTTCTCACAGGAAAAAATAGTAGATGGAGGACATATTCATGTGGATAACATCTCTCATGACTATGATGGACATTCCTTGAGCCATGCACATCATGATGGGAGGTTTTTGCCTACCACCTATTTGGATCCTCATGGGGACAAATTGATCCTCGGGAAGATTTCATTTCAAGATCCCATGAAATGCATAAGTTTGATTTGGGATGATGGTAGCTCTCATGGGAGGAGTACCAATATGAAGGATGGAAGGATACATCCACAATTTTTTGAGTGGATGATGAGCAAGGAGCTGGTTACTCTTGAAGGATTTTGGCCATCACTTAGCAAACACTCTTTCCAAGGGTATGAGGATGGAAAAGATGTGGTAGGATGCTAGCATCATTGAGTAGCAAAGAGTATGGGTACATAGAGATGATGCAACATTCATATCATACACTATGTCTTCATCACATATCTTGTATGATGAGAGCATGAGGAAGCAGCAAAAACAATTGTTGCCGAGGTTATTCTTTGGAGAGCAAGAGAATATTTGCTCTCATTTATTGTATGATGTTGCAGGAGTAGGAGATGGCACTATCATGGTGCAAAGGAGACACTTCTTGACCTTTGATGATCAGGAATTACTTCCACCTTGGGAGAGATTCCATAATTGCAGCAACATTATTGGAAGATTGCCCATCTATGTTGGAGAAGCTGAGGGCAATAGTGTTGTAACACCTAGAGACTATCTAGTGACTCATGCAGAGGAAGGAGGAGCTCTTTCTCTAGGTAGAGGTATTCTTGCATATTTTCAATGAAGTCCCCAGGATCTCATGTGTGGAGATCAAGGCACAACCCATGTTCTACATGTGCCATTGTTGAGGAGGGGTGAAACCATGGAGACACAAGGAGGTGATAGGGAAGATGATCATCATGATGTGATGAGGAGCACACATCCCTATCTATTTTATGAGGTTGATGCACTGAAGAAGGTGATTGGATTGTACAGTGGGAGCATGGATAGTTTTGTTCATTCATATATGCATTCACCTCTTGATGATGATGTCTCGTTGCATGGAGACATTTTGCCGGGGAGACCACTAGAGCAACAAATGATGGGAGATGCTTCACATGTTGAGGCACCATTCATTGGTTCCAGAGGAGTGGAGACCTTGGGAGATAAGCATATGATAGATTTCCTTCATGGGGAATCATCAACGATGTCACTATGGAGGATAGATCCATTTTGGAGCTCCGGGTTGTTGGTGGAGCATTCCCAGGATCATCTTGCTTGCATGATATTGACAAATCAACACATGAGGAGATGCATTGATCATGTGCAAATGGAGGAGATACATAACCCTTTGGAGGAGTTAGCACAACCACCTCTTTTCTCTTTGAGGATGAGAGGAGACTCATTTTTCAGCCACTCCATTTGCAAAACTTATGGTGAGGGTATAGTTTATTTGCATGATGATTTGTATATTCATCCCTTAACCATATTTGTACAAGACGTTGCTCCAAGGAGGAGGATTCTTTCTTCTAGACCCCATGGTCTACTTGAGCCCATGATCACTATTGGTGACCACTCCCTAGGAGGACTTGGGAAGGAAATGTATTTTGGAGTACTTACTCACCTTGCACCATATATCATTCACTTCCTCCATACATTTGAGGAGAGTAGGACAGCAAGCAAGTGGTTGAGAGGCCACACTTTTTGTCACACTCTTTTGCAGTTGAGGGTCAAACTACATTGGTTACAATTGAGAGACCATTTTCCTTCTCCCTTGCCACATATGACAGCAGGAATGGTTTCCATTATGGTTCATTATGTTGTTGTTGTCTTTGTATTTTTTGAGAGCATGATTGGGGGAATATCACATTGGTTGGATGTGTGCTTTGGGGGAGAGATCTCCCACATTATTTGCATTGCATGTTCTAATGGGAGCATAAGAGCACATGTGGCCACTACAGCAAAACAATTGTTTCCATTTGAGGTGATCCATATGATTTATTGGATGCCATATGGTGGTGACTTCCAACTCATCACATATGAGATGATTTGGGACAACATGTTTCATAACGCTGAAGGAGAGATCCTTGGAGGTCTAGTATTCATTTTTCCACTTGAGCGAAACATTTTTGCAACCCAATATCAACATATACTCTACACTTATCCTAAGTGGAGAGGAGGATAGCATGGGGTAGGCTATTTTGTCTACCAAGATCAGATTTTCAGCCCACCTACATTGCAGGAGCTAAAGGTGGAAGATGATTGTCAGGAGTTGCCATGTTGGGAGGTAACTCACTCTGTGTGGAAGATTTCTTGGGGGAGGGAGGATCTACATGAGGAATATGTTCCTCAACATATTTCAGACTCCATGCCTTGGGTGGAGATTTCTCAGTTCTATCCTTGCAGTTGCTTGAGGACAAATAACATTTGGGAGGGGAGGGTTGTAATATTCCCATTTTAGCACATGGCTAAATGGAATATTAAAATTTTTCTCTTGTCACCTAGCAGCAAAATAAATGGGTAAGGAGGCCCATGTTTATTTAAAACATGAATAAAATCACTCACATGTGGAAAGGGATAGACATAAGAACTTGATTTTTCACCCTCAAGTGTGAAAAGGGGCAAATGCATGAAGACAAGGTCAGGTTTGAAAAAGTCAACAACGATGTCATAGGAGGAGTGGATTACTTTAGAAGACAGTGCCGTGTGAATGAGGAAGAGGATATTTGGTGGAGGAAACCCTAATGGATGGGGCCCATGGAGAGACAGCCTTCACTTGTTTAAAAGGAGGGCAAGGCAACCATTGTTTCTCATGCTTTTGATTATCCATTTCATGTGTATTCAGACATTATGCATTATTTGGTTGTTTAACAAGAATTGCCAGGGAATTCCTGTTTAGGATTCCTTCTCCTTCTTGAGAGGCCTCTTAAAGGATTTTTCTTCATTCCCCATATCTCTTGGCTCAAGGCCAAAGCTTCTCCTTTCAATTACTTCGTTATTTCTGCCCAAGTATAATGCAGTGTTGCTAGGGTGTTGCAGTGGAGGACACCATATACCATTTCCTTGGCTCATCTATCAGAGGAGGGAGCTTCTATTCCTCTCAGAGGTTAGTGAGGGAGATCCCGGAGCATATTTCCGATCATTGGCATCAGGCCAAGCATTTATCTTCACCAACAGCGCAGTCCCTTCACTAGACTGTGTTATTTCTGAGTGTATTTGCAGTGGGGACTTGCTCCACATGTTTGGAGGGTGAGATCTTAGCTGAGAGGATCATCCTTTCACTCTAGATATCCTTTGGATGAGATTCAGCCACTATTTCAGCATCATTAGCTATCTACATCCATTTCCAGTTTTGAGTTGCTGCAGCTACCCAGCAACTCTGGCATTTCTGCAGATTTGCCATTTTGTACTTATTTCAGCCAATCCTTTCAAGGATTGTGTATTGTATGTTTCCAAGGTTTGAGATCTTTCTCCCCCTTATTATTTGAGATATCTATTTTCATATCTACATGTTATTGACATTTTGTAGCATTTCTCCTTCAATTATTACTCATTCATAGCTAAGGCTTCTCTTGTATAGTAGTATTTCTCCATTTTCCATGTATATGTTTCATTGAGGCTGCATTTCCTAGCTTGAGAGATCATTTCCTCAAGATCTTGTATACATTTGTTACTACTATAATCTAATGTAATGGTTATGTGGATCTTTCGGCATTTTGTTTTTAATGCATTCACTGCTATTTTCCATCTCATGTTCATGATTTGCTAAAGCTCCACATTGATAATAATCTAGATTATTCCCAAAAGTGTAGTTGTTCCCAATTTGGAACATTACATTATTTATGGGCTAGAAAAACCTCTACATGGTTTGGTTAAACATACCAAACCCACTACCCTTCAAGATTCCATTGAAAGGGCTAGACATCTACAAGATGCCTTGCCAAAAGCAAAGGAAACATTTCAGCAAAAGCCCACTTTTCCATTAAAGGGAAAAGATGAGAAGGGTCATTTTTCAAAGAAGAGCTAGAATAAAGTACCTCTTAGTGATGATGTCCAAAGATACTTGAGGTGGAGGAAGCTTTGCTTTACATTCCAAGAATCATGGGCACACCAAAATTTATGTGCAACAGGAAAAGTGCACTATATAGAGGTATTTTCATATGATGAGGAGGAGGAAGAAGAAGAACCAGAAGGAGGTCACAACGTTGGGATAGCAGGAGAGGATCCACCACAACCAGGAGGTGGGAATGGAGAATTTTCTCCAATTGGAGGGGCCCTTGCATCATGAAGAGTAGTACCCAAATATTTGACCTTGAGGATTCAAGGTTCCATTCAAGATCAGACATCTTCTACATAGAAAACGGAGTTGGATTTGTGCATTGGAATCAAGGACATAATAGTGCCATCTATTATGCAGTTGACCTTGGCCCATGAGACATTATTGTTTAGTTTCAAACCACCTGGGAGGCCACCTAATCAAGATTTGGTGAGAAATGTCTCACAAAATTTTGCACAACTCATAGATCCAAGAGGAGTGGTAGCATTGGTAGATCATGGTACAACGCAGATAGTCTTGGGTATACTTAAGGAGGAGGGAGACATTCTCCAAAAATCATCATTACCCACTCTCACACTACATATTCTGCTGAGAGAGGATGTTGTAGGGATGAAGGATGGCACCATCATGGTGCAAAGAGACTATTCCTTGACTTTGGAGGCTCAGAAGATGTTCTCATTTGGGGAGAAATCTTCCACACATGGTAGAGGATGGTGGCCACTCATGCATTCCTTGGCCAAACTCATGAATTTTTGGATAGGTGATATCTTACCATGGAATACTAACCTCCAAAAGCTTCAACCTTTACTTGATCATGGGAAGCTACAAGAGGAGCAGCAAAGGGAGGATAGCAGCATCCCGGTATGTAACTTTGGCATGGGAGCTATCAAATAAGGGGGCAACCACATGGCAGATGTTTTATATGATAGATCATCAGCGCTGTCACTATGGAGGATAGATCCTTATTGGAAATCTCATATTTTGGTGGATTATTCCAAGGATATTTTTACTTTCATGATACTTGATAACCAGCTACTATAGGAGGGGTATTCAGTGAAAGATGGGGTCATCTACTATCAGAGTAGGATCTTCTTATCTAGAGAATCCAAGCTCAAGGAGAAGTTACTACAAGCAACACATGAATATTTTCTCTTCAGGCACACTTATTCCATGAGAGCATACCATGCCATCATGGAGGGATACACTTGGGAAGGCTTTGAAGAGGAGATATATCAGAATTTGAAAATATACATGGATCATGTGGAGATGGAGTAGAGACATAAATCTTTGATGGATTTATCACAGCCACCTCTTTCCTCTTTGGGAATGAGGGGGGATCTATCTATGAGCTACTCCATTGGTGTGAGCAAAGTATATGGTAAGGATAATGTTTTTATGCATAATGATTTACTTGATGAATATTTGCATTCCTTTACCATATATGTGTAGGCCATTGCTCCAAGTGGGGACATTATTCCTTGTAAAATTCATGGTTAACTTGGGGCCATAACAGTGCTGAGCATGCCCACTCCCTATGAGGATATAGGGAGATGACCTATCATTCAAGGTGTGCTCCAAAGGCACCAAGCATTACTCACCTTCTCAAAGCTTGTGAGAATACTATGGAAGCAGGTAAGTGGTGGATAAACCACTTACCATATCATTATCTGAGGCAGTCAGGAGATATACTACACTGGTTCCACATGTGGGACTATGATCCTCCTCCATTATTTCATATCGAAGCTTATATATACTTGGTTTTGATCCCATACATTGATGATGTTATTATTCTTATTGTGGGGATGATTGGAGGAAGGATGGGAGGATTGAACATGCCTATTAGGAGAGATATTCTCCATCTTTCCTATGCTTCATGTTCAGGGATAACATTGGGAAAACCATGATTGCTACATTGGATCTTTTACTTCCTTATGAGATGAGTCAATTGCATCTCATGAGTACTTGGGAGGAGAATTTTATGGATGGATTGATTGGGAGACACTTGGTATATCAGGAGATCTTATCACATGGAGGTGTCACCAAGGAAGGAGGAGAATAGTTGCAGCACACACATTTGCAGTTTCTTGAGGACAAGAAATATTTGGGAAGGGAGGACTGTAATATTCCCAATTAGCTAAAAGCTAGTTGGAATATTAATTTTTGTTTTTGCTTCTTAATTTGATGAATAAGAGGGTATGGAGACCCATAAATCTCCTTAGTAGGAATAAAATCACTGTTAATTTGAATGGAGATAACTTTAGTGGTTTGATAAAGCACCCTTATGTGTGAAAAGGGGCTAGAGCATGTAGACTGGGTCAACTTTGACCAAATCAACAGCGTTGTCATGGAGTAGTGGGCATTCATTATGGGACAACGCCTTTTTTGAGGGAGACTCCATGCATGGAAGTAGTGGCTTTAATGAGTGTGGCCAAGGGTGAGGAAGCTAACCACTTATATAAGGAAGGGGATGGCAGCCATAGAGGATATGTTTTAGATTATTATTTTGATATGGTCTGTATGACTATTTTCTCTCTTCAGCTATTTAGCTAAGACAACAGTGTTTTTTAGCACAAGGTGTTCCCGAGCGAGAATCCCACCCTCATCCTCGGGGGACTTTGAGTGCCCACTCAGGAGAGGTTATTGAGCTTCATTTCCACATTTTGGGATCGAGCCAAAGCTTCAGTCTTATGGTACATCGCAGTTCATGTTGAGGTTGTGTTGTGCTGCAAGGCAGAAGTTGTGGAGAGTTGATTTGGGTGATTTCTGAGCTATATTTTAGTGGAGGAAGGTTTCATTCCATTGGGAGGTTATTAAGGAAGCCCCTTGAGCCTTATTGTAGCATTTGGCACCAGGCCACACTATCATTTGCCCCTATAGTGCAGTTTCAGTCTTGGATTGTGTTATTTTAGGGAGGAGTTGCAGGGGTGGTTTCAGTACACCATTTGGGGAGAAGGTTTTCCATTGAAGGGATAAACCTTTCATCTGGAGAGTCTATTGGATGAGGATTCATTATTTTATATATAATATCAGCCACATATTTCTAGTTGTTTATTTTTAGTGAATCTTCAGCCCTAGGGCTTTGGTTCACATTTTGTATTTTGGTGTATTTTTTGAAAACCCTCTTGGGTTCTTGCTGTACATTGTTATAGAGCCTTGATATTCATGTACATTATCTTTTGAGGCATGTATCAGCCATTTATATTATTGTATATTCATATGATGTAGATGTGCACTTTATGACTGCACTATAGTAGCTCTCCAACATTTGTTCTAGTAGCAGCCCCTCAGTTTTGAGGGGATTTATCTATTGGAGGCTTGTTGGTTCATGTAGTAGGTTTTGTGCCTCATTGTATTACACTTATTTGCTACTTTTATGATGAACAAAAGGGCTCCATATTGGTCTCTCATGTTTTATGAATTGATCTTCACTGCTACTTTCCATTGTTATGTCTTATATTGCTGCCTTTCCCATTTGGGAATATTAGAATCCAGGAGGTCATTCGCGAATCCATTTTCTCCAGGTAAGAGCTCCTATCTTCTCCTGCATTTTAAACCATATTTCATTTCCCACATTTTAATTGTTGATTCATTTTGGGGGAAGTTTTGTTATGGGTTGGTCGTGATGGTCAGCGCGGGTTCTAGGCACAGAGTCGTGCCCAACCCTACAGGATTTCAAAGGGGAGGCGCCAATCATTGCGGCCAATAAATGCAAAAAAATTCTCCTAAAAATCCCAATTTAAACAGTTCAAAAGTCAATCATGTGGCTAATGGGAGCCTCAATTACGGTTTTGCTGGGAAATCAATAGCCAAAATGGTCATAGAGTGGAAAGAATGAGAGTGTGTTTTGGAAGATGAACAAGCCATGGAAAACAATGCATGTATGGATGCCCTGAGAAATTGTGGGCTCTTGAAATTCTTCCTAACACCATTTCTATGAGCTCAGCTAGAAACACTACAGTATCTGATCAGTGTGTGGGACACTGATCAAGAAAGGTTCATGATTCATGACCAAGAGTTAGAGATAGAAGTATCTCACATTTATTTCATCACTGGATTGTGAAGGAAGGGATAAAAATCGATCCTGACAGGTACCTGGCCCCTTGGTGACAACATGGGCATGCTAATAGACAGAGTCTGCCCAGGAGCAAAGAGAGGATGAAAGAGAGAAAAAGTGGATATTCAGACAATACCCGATTTGGCATTACGGGTAGTGTTTCACACTATAACTCGGGTCGTTGGATCTCAGGCACCTCATGAAACTACAAAGACACAAATTCAACTTTCCATGGATTGCATGGCTCCAACCATATATAATTGGGCGGAAGTCATAAAAATTAACTTGAAGTGCCAGTTAATGAAGTGCAAGAATGGCATGTTAAAATAATTCAGATATGGGTCCATCTTAATATCGTTCATCTTGGAACGGTTACCAATATTCCAACGCCAGGATGTTATAGTACCTACACCACTAGGACACGATCCACGGATGGTCTGTTGGGTGAAGTTGATGCCTCTATTAGGAGGTGGTCAACATATGTCATGGAAGCAGGAATTCTTCGAATGGCTCTGCCAATAGCTCATCGTGGTAGAGGACTAGCTGTACATCGATACTGATTTCATGAGTGATCTAGACCTTCCACTCCTAGAAGGAGATGACTGGGATGAGGCTTTAGGTAAAAAATCATTTTGTAATTTTATGAGTATTATGATTCTTTTGTTTATATATGTTTTGATATTTATCCATACATTGTAGATGTTGGCTCAGAGAGACCTGCAGGGATGTCCCCCATAGCACAGAGGGTCCCATGTGATTTAGAGGTGGCCCCTTAAGGTGAGCAAAGTGAGGAATAAGAGATCGCAAGCAACTTGGAGGGACTCACAAGAGGGATCCAAGTTTACGTGAGATTCGAGGATGTTCCTCGTGTGTATCAGAGCCACACTACAGGGGTGCCTAACTACATCCATGGATTACTGAGGTAGATCATGCATGTAGTGACATGCTATCATGAGCAGCATGTTGATTAGATGCCTAGGGTTTATTTCCTCATATTTTTTGAGAGACATGATGTCTCAGGATGTAACCAAAAACACATATATTTTTTGAACTTATGATGCACATGGATGCAAAAAATCGATATATATATATATATGCTTATTTTCCTATTTAAATCTTATTATGAAATGATGAATTCTTTTTACAAATTTCGTAGATGTCTATATAATACCATATTGGCTAGTGCATCAGTTAACGTATTCATTCTTCTAGGAATATGTTGATATGTAATATAATAAAAATTCCTTTCTAACAGACGAACATGCAAATACAACCTTAAAATTTGAGGTTTCTAATAGAGTAATTCCCATTGAGTTGGATAACAACAAGATGAGAGTCTAGGTTCACAATTAATTCATGAATGTCATGAGCAATAGCTTCGATTAAGAGTTCAATTACTACACTGTATTCAGAAACATTTTTGGTTTTTCTTCCTATAAAAATACCTTCAAGGTCTATTAACTCACCGTTAGGATCATAAATCACCTAGGCTATGGAATACAGGTTCCGGGTACTCTGGGAGGCATGATCAACAAAACCGAAATAAGGAGTAATAGACATCTGCATAGTAAGAAAAGACATAATGAGTAGGAAAAACTACTTGCAAAGCACACCAAGAAAAAAAATGTACAAAAATGAAAAACACACTTATGTACAAAACGACATGCACGAGAGACTCATGCATAATATTTTTTGAGGTACAACCATTTATGGGTTGATTCAAAGGATAGCCTTCATATTCAATTAGCTCATAGGCCCCGTTCTGCAAAATGCGTTTAACGATGTAGGGCCCATGCCACATTGTTTTGAATTTACCTGCCCCCATATTATAGTGAGCTTGGTCATACAAGAGGACTAAGTATCCTTCTACAAAGGTACGAGGGGAAACCATTTGGTTAAAATGGGCTTTGACCCACTTTTTCTATGCTTCTATGACTAGAGCAGAAAAGTGGCAAGTTTCATTTAACCTCTCCAAATATAGAAGATGTTCTTCCTCTCGCAAGTTATTAGGCAGTAATTCAAAAACTATCTTGAGAGAAGGGATTTCACATTCAATCGGAAGGTTAGCTTCCAGACCGTAAACAAGTTGGAATGGGGTGAATCTGGTTGCATCCTTCGCAGAGGTTCGGTAAGCCCAGAGAGCTAAAAAAAACTTGAGATGCCAATTGGACTTGTGCATCCCAATCGTACGTTGAAGCATGGTGACTAAAACCTTGTTCACGACTTCAACCTATCCATTGGCCTAGGGGTAGTACGGCGTTGAGTTGTCGTGATGTAGACCCAACTTAGTGTTCAACTTAGCCATCATATAATGGTGAAAATGAGAGCCATGGTCAGTGACAATGGCTTGAGGGACACAAAACCTAGTAACCACATGATTGAAAAGAAATTGTGCAGTCGTTTTACTGTCAGTTGTGAGTGTAGGCATTTCTTCAGCCCATTTAGTGAATTAGTCCATGGCTATGATAATATAAGCATGCCTCCCGACCAAGTGATGGTTACACGTCATAAAATTGATGCCCCACTTCGCAAAGGGACCAACGGTAATGAATGGATGAATGTGTGTGGGTGGCGCATGCATCTTGCGCTGGTAAATCTGGCATTCATGACATTTACGGACAATGAAAATACAGCCTTTGAAAATGGTAGGCCAGAAATATCTAGCATGAAGGATTTTTTGCACAATAGAAAACCAAACATGTGACCGCCACATGTGCCAGAATGGAATTCATTGAGGACTTTTTCAGCTTCCTCAAAATTAAAACACTGATGGAGAACAAAATCATCTCAGATGTGGTATAGATTATCTCTGAATATGCGAAAGGGTTGCGAATGATGATGGATATGTCGACGAGAATCTTTCGTCAACTCAAACCGAAAGGTTGAAGTCTGGAGATAAAAAATGATATCACCGTACCACGGATTGAGGATGATAATTAGAAAAAGAGTGTCCTATGGAATGCTTTCCTCAGAACCAGAGGGAGTAGAGGAAAAAGGTAAAGAGCAAATCAAATTGGAAAAAACCAACGATTTCTTCGATTTGGCAGTGGTGAAATCCAAATAAAACTCTTGGAGGATAAATATCCACTTTGAGTACTTGTCCCCCAGCAACTGTCGAGCCAATATATAATTCATGGGATTGCAATCATAAACATGGATATTGTGCGAAGTAAATATAATGGTGAAAACATTGGACAGCTTGAATAGTGGCCAACGCCAATTTCTTGACATGAGCATAACGTGTTTCTGTATCGAGAATATTGCGGCTCAAATAATAAATGACGTGCTCATTGTTGATCAGAGGTTGTCATTGATGTCAACCCAAGTAGCACCAGGGGCTAACCCAATACTGCATGGGAATTTTTACCTACAAAATTAATATATTCTGGGTCAATAATTCTTTTGATGGTTTCTACTTGTCGAGATGTTTCCGTTGAAATATGGCACGCCATGTAGTTCTTCACGGTTTTAGAAATATTCATGTTTGAAGTTTGTACCCCCAATTAGTGGGCTCCTGAAATCCCTCCCACGTTCACTTGTTGAAGCCCCTCTCAACCTAAGCATTTATATAAATTTTGATCTTCATTTCCTCGTTAGGCAAGGGATTTTGCCATCTGAAAGAGGTCATCTTGAAATTTTCACTATAACTTTTTTTCTACGAAGGTTCAGAAGCTAAAATTTTTATGAGGTGAAGAAGAAATCCTGAGGAAGATGCTATAAAAATTTCAGATCAAGGTGCGAAATATTTTTAGACATATGATCTATATAAGTCAGGGTTTTTGCAGGCTCCTAAAATTCATCTCAAAGAAGTGACCTTGGTAAATTCGTCATAACTCTCTCTCTGAGTATCAGATTGGAATTCCATAAAAATTGGAAGATAGTGCATAGTTTTTAATTTTTTCTCTATCAATTTTAGAGCCAAATGAAGAAACAATGACATGTGGCATGTTGTACAAGTGTGCTCTGCTGAAACAGTCCATAATTAGGGCATTGTGAGAGATTGGGTATAAATCTCTCTTGAAGAATCCAAATTGGGTCAGACCCGTGGTCAAGATGACCAAAGGAAAACCACAGATCGTAAACCGCATATCGAGGATCCTAAATGGTCACAGGACACCGTATTCAATATCGAGTTCAAAAGGTGCAAGAAAATCTAGACTTTATGTGTTGTCAAGGGTTGCAAGAACTGCATTTTCTACTACAGAAAGCAAAGCAAGCGGTGTAGAGGGTATCATGAGAAAATCAACCAAGGTGCATAGTCAGCAGTATTGGAAAGCCACTGGCATGAAGTTCTATGAGCAAAGACCGTACACAACAATTGGTAAAGGTATCAAAATACGATATTGTAAATACATTCTTGTACAAAACTGTACCAGTGTCTATCTTAAGGTTGAAGAAGGCGTTGTTGGGAGGTCTAGGATTATCATTAGGTGGTTTCTTGTCGTTGTGTTATGGTCTGTGTGCACATATTCTTCTTCTACATCATTCTATATCATTGTAAAGTGGACCATTTTCCCTGGTACGGGAGTCCATTCTCCTTTTATTCTTCTATGGGGTGGTAGGGTGGTGCTAGGGTGAGTTGTAGCTCATTGGGTGTTGGGGCATCCGTTCAGTTGACTACTAAATAATCTTGGGTGTTGGAGCGTCCATCCAGTGGGAGCTAGAGAAGAATTATTTTCTAGATTCTAGGAATTTGGAGCTTCATTTCAATTAGAGTTGAATATTAAATAATTATTAGAAAAGTATTAGGTGGTTTTTGTCCCGGAGTGGGTTTCCACCTTAAAAACTGTGTGCATTTGTATTCCTCTTTTTTGCTGCTATCATTGTACAAACACTGATAATAATTGAATATTAACTAATGCTCTAATTGAAAGGAATACTGATTCACCCCCCCCTCAGTATTTCCAACACTCATCACCATCGTCATTGTCCTGTACCAGAACCATGGCAATAGTGCTAAATGGGGTAGCCAAATAGAGGGAATATTCGCGATGATAATTAGGTGGGCACAAAAGAGGAGAATTGACGAGAATGGTCTTCAAATGTTTCTGGGCAATCTCATCCCAAAGGAATGGGACGCCTTGCTTAAGCAATCGCGTGAATCCTTTGGCTACTTCAGCATAGTTTTGTATAAAATGGCGCAAGAAATTGGCTTTCCCTTGTAAACTCTTCAACTGATGTAAAGAGGAAGGGGAGGGGAGATTGACAACAGCTTCGACCTAAGAGCGTCGAGATGAATTCCATCTTTAGAAACGATAAACCCAAGGAGTCTACCAGAATCGATGTAGAAGATACATTTATGCAGATTGAGCCAAATATTGTAGCGTCTACAACGAAAAAATATTTGATGAAGGTGATTTGGGTGGTCTTTACGCTTAGCGCAATGACCTGGAAGGTCATCCAGGTAAGGTTGAACAATGTGCTTGATATCATGGAAATTGTATGACATTTCTCTTTGGAATGTGGCACCGACATTCTTAAGGAAAAAAGGGAGCTTCTTGTATGCGAAGGTGCCCAGGGATAGATGAAGGCGGTATTTTTTTGATTGGCTGGTAGAATATTGACCTGGTTGTAACCAGAGAACCCATCCATAGGGGAAAATATCTCACTCCCAGCATATTCGTCAATTTCTAGTCGATAAAAGGAGTGGATAATTATCTGTAGGACAAGCACAATTAATGTCGTTGTAATCCACACAGTCTTGAATAGTACCCTGCTTTTTATCTAGAGGGATGATGTTAGAAACCCAATCTATCAAGGGGATCTAATAAATGAAGCCATCTTTGAGGAGTTTTTCAACTTCTTCCTTTATGGCGGTTGCCTTTTTAGGATGCACAAGATGAAGAAATTGGCAAACAGGCTTCACGTTAGGATAAGTAGGGATCTTGTGCACGACTATACTTAGATTGATGCGAAGCATTTATTCATAGGACCAAGTGAAAATGTCTCGAAACTCTCAGAAGAGACTAGTATAGACCTAGATCTCATAAGGAGAATAGTTCACCCCAATGTGGATGTTCTCGACAATCCCCGGTTTAACAGAAATGTCAGTAGGCATTATTTGTGTAATGTTCCCCATGTTACCTTCTGCAAAAACTTCATGTGTCAAGATGGGAATTTGAAGCGGATGGGAAGGAGCTTGGGGAGAAAATTTCTCAAGAAAATTAGGCATGGCCCCAAGTCCAGGCATAAAGGAGGAACAATGATGACTATCGTCCCAAGGAGGATCCTCCAGAGACAAGTTTTCCATGATGGCTTCATCAGTGGGAAACAACTTATTCAAGGGATCAGGAGAATCCGAAGTGCCGAGCCATGGGGATTGAGAATATGTGTCGAGAGACACACTCAAAGGAGTATGATCAAAGGGAGGAGGAGCCAAAGCCACGATAACTTCACAATAATTAATTTCTATTGGGATTAACGGCATCACATCACCAAACGAATCAACCTGCTCAGGCGAAGGGATGATCCACAGTTCAGAAGACATGGATATCATATTGACCTGAGCGATGTTGAGCGAAGGAAGAGAAGAAAGATCCATAAGGGATGGATCTTTGAAAATTCTTGGACCTATGCTCTCATAAGGTGTATGAATATCATCTACATATGTAATGTTTCTCTCAGAGGACCTAGAAGTAAAAGAGGATAACCGATCAATAGTGATGATATTTCCTTCATGTTGAAACCAAAGAACACGAAAGAGAGTGAATCCGACACATAACATAACATGAGTCCCAGTGGAACCGAGGAGAAGATTATAATTGTCCTTGGCATCAATGACTTCAACCTCAACATTAACCATTTTCCCTTATAAAGTTATAGGTAAGCTGGTGAGAACACCAAGAGAGAGATATTCCCTTCCATCAAAAGCTTCTAAAGTGTTTGGAGACTGATTAAGGGCTGGAGAACCAATGGATTTCCAGCATGCAACGGACATGATGCAATTAGATGCACCTTCATCCATGACTTATTGATGGATATTCTTTCCATTAATCCCAACTTGGATAATCAGTGCAAGCTAGTGAGGGAGACGTGGAACGAAATTTTCCAGATCAAAGGTGATAAGGCTTGAATCAGCAAGGTCTAACCCTTTGATAGCGGATATAAAATCCTTCCATTGTGACGGATAGCTCTGAATCACTTCCAACGTGGACATATTGGATGGTGCCTGAGCCAAATCCTCAAAAATACTGTAATGCTAAGCAACATGGGTGTTTGGATTATAGGAAGACTTACGGAGCACATCTTTCAAGGGTGGTCGTACAACTAGCTCAGGACTGGGCCTTTCAATGTGAAGAGGGCTAGAAGCAGGTGCGGGAGGAGGACCATCTACGATCTCTTTCCCTGCTTCCTGACGTGGTTTGGTATAATTATTTGATATAGTAGCAATAGATATGGGTGAAGTATCATTCATCGTGAAGACGTGAGAACTAAAAGGGGCAAAGGACTGAGGTTTCTCCACCATCTATGTTTTTTGTGATGGGAATGGTTCTTTAAGAATGACCGGAGTGCCTTGAGTGGCTTTGAGCAGTCGACTCACCTCAGCCCATCATGGATAGTCCTTGGTGTAGTGCTCATCATCACATATTAGAAAAGGGTACTTCAGTTTACGTTTTAATCCATCATCAACATTGGGTTTAGGAGAATCCTATTTTTGGGTTTTAGCTTTGGCCTTGCCTTTCCCCTTTTTCTTACCTTTGGAAGATTTATCCGCTGGGTTGGACTGAATGACATTCACTTACATGGTCTTGCCAAGATTAGGAGGTGGTTGAGAAGCATTATTAGTGGAAGAAGTATATTTTTTCTTTGCAGTATTAGGAGAAGACTTACAAGAAGTCTGAGGCACAGAACCAACGATACCGTCAACAGATGGCATCACTAGTGCTTTGGAAGTTCCATGTCGTAGAGAATTAGGCAAGAGTTCATACAACATGCCAGATTGAGAATACACATGATTGAGGTACTGGGCATGAGTGATGTCTTGTTCCTTAGAAAAACATGCCCCCATAGTGATGTCCTTAACAATCGAACCGATAAAACAGGTAGTAAACCAATCAGTTAGTAGTTGATCAAGGATCTCAAACTTGATGAAACGATGACACCACTTCCATTCATGAATATTTTTAGAGATAAGAATAGCCTGATCTTGTTTCAAGTATGTTAGGAGGTGTGTCCCAGTTTCATAATGAACTGGTAACTGAAAGTGCATGAGAAATGTCATGGCAAGAGAGTTGAAATCTTGGAAGATTTCGTAGGAGAGTTCAATTTACCACTTTGCAGCGGCATCAGTGAGAGTCCTTTTGAAAAGATGTAAATGAATCAAAGCATCAACCTAGGAGTTGGAGGAGCATCATAACATGTTCTTGGGGGTCTTCTCTGGACTTGCCTTCAAACTTGGGATAATCGCCATGGATCTTGGTAGGAACTAGGGGCCAATATGGGTTATGACGGATGGGATCATTTGTTAACTTCGACACATCGAGCAGTTCCAGTGTAGCAAGGAATGGAAATTGTGGATTGAAAGGCATTGTAGGCCTTTGATAGAGATCAGTATTAGGGTTCCAACCAGGCCAAGAGACATTCTCAGCCCATATGTTCTATCCTGGAGGATTTTTTCCATAGGTGTTATATTTTGATAATTCTACCCAATAAACCGGCTAAGGACCAAAGGTACTAATTCTTACCGAACCACCGAGGTTTTGTTTGAGAAACATACGGATTTGGTCATGGGATGTAAGCATTGTCAGGCTTTGACTTTGTACCGTCGAAGATTGACCTCGAGATCGCACGTGCTATCCTCGTTAGCAGCTTTTGGCCTCGGATATTGAAGTTGGAATAGGTTGTCCTTTGGGGTGCGTGCTGGCCTGGATATTGAGTGTTGTCGGTGTTGTCCTCGGGTGTAGGTTGACTTGGCCGAGATGAGCCAGTTTCCCCTATAGACCAAGTTGGCTCAGCGACCAAAGGAGAGGGTTGGCCTTGTTGTACAAGAGATGGGCCTCGCTGAACGTAAGGTCAGTTCGGTTGCACAAATGGTTGTCCCCGAAGTAGATAGGTTTTCTTTCCTGTAAAAGGTTGTCGTGGAAAGGTTGTCTGGCCTACGAGGTAATGAATAAGATGACGAACCGGTGGTTCCGCCACCGTGACTTTGTTTAAAAAACATGAATGTAGTACCGTATTATCAATTCGAGGGTTTAAGACCAATCACTACATGAATTACTTATGAATAGCCCAAGAAAATAACTTTAATGGGTGTGTTATCATAATTTTATGACACCGAAATGAAACTCTTTTTCATGTTTTAATAGTCGATAAAAGGACAAAAGCAAGACTCTAGTCACTTTCACTTCGACGCAGCTTGAAAGGACAAGTGCTCGATGTTGTTTTCTAAATTTTTAAAGAGCTATAGAAAGATCAAAATCACTACTCAGAACCTATACAAGAGGGCGTATCAAGCTTCGTAACCGTAATATACACTTTCGTGATCAAATGAAAGAGAAATGATAAAAAGGACTTAACGTACGTGTAGGAAGTTCGAATGCCGTGTTTAGTATCATGGTTGTTGAGGTAAAATTTGGCTCTTATGGATAAAGGATTGCAACCTATGAGGTCTCTATATATCCAACGGCACGGGAGCAATAAAACATGCTAGTGCCGTCTAATGCCAAATGGTGAACGACATATACTAGGTTTAACGATGCTCTAACATGTCACTAGCTCACCTCAAATATGTGTTAAGTTTCAATGCTTCCTTAGGTTGATTGAGTTCATTTTAAATTATATTCAAATTATGTTCTAGTTTCAAGGCCTTACCGAATGTAATCTCAAATCTCTAATGTACAACTACATGAGAGAGAATATCATTTTAATTCGATGAAAACTTAGCTAAGAGAGGGATAGAAGTCTGACAGCAGCAGCAATCACGAATGCAATACTGATAATTTTCTAATGCTACTAACACAACTAAAGCATAAAAATGAAAGAATTTTCTCTTGTTGTTCACTTTTTAACGAAAGAAAGCTACTAAAACAAAAGAGTACTTTGTTTTCAAATAGAGAGAAATAATGCAAATTTGTTCTTTTATGTAACAGATGAAATAATGCAATGTTACACTAAAAGGACTAAAAAACTTTGAGCAATTCAAATGAAAATGATCAAAACACAAAGGGACCAATCCAAAGTGAATACAAAACACACTAAAATTAGACAGCATTCTCGCACGCAGAGAAAGGATTTTCAAATCAACTCAATGAGAAATGTGATATATGGCCGTGGTGACAGATGGAGGGTTAAACAAACACCAAGATGACAGCTCAAAATCCTACAACACGTCGAATCAAAAGAAAAGATTAAGAAATGTAGACAGTAAGTTGAAAACCGAAAGACTAAAACCGAATCAAGGCTACGCCCGGGAAAGTTTCAATATGTGGTGGAACAAGCAATCAAAGACACCTAAAAAACCTAGGTGAGAAGCCATCGACCGATGAGAGCATGACCGACGAAAAGAATGAGATGTGGAAGTAAAAAACAATCCAAGGACTAAACTAGAGAGGAAAACCAAACCAGAGGGTAATATGCACCGGAAAACTCAGAATAGCTTCAACCTAAAACCTACAAGATTTGGCATGATCGTCCAAATTCGTAATCCGCGCTAATCATGGGAAATCGCACCCGAAACAAAGGAACTGCACCAATCGACACGAATGTCAAGGGAAACAACGCCTGGTAAGGAAACCCAAGAAAGGAGAAAAGGTAGTTGGAGAAGTGTCGTCGTGTTTGTCACTCGAGAATACAGATGATGGTACCAGCTTAGATAAGAAAAACAAAGTAAAAAATACAACCAAAGTAGACGTACAAGAAAATCTAAACGAACAATGAGATATCTATTGGTGATACATCGATCCCTAGTATGGTCGCCAACTTGTTGAGTAGGAAAATCCCCTATGCATAGAGGCAATCCCTCTAGCCCTAGGGTGGGCTTCCAGCAACAAGGGAACACACAGAATACCTAAATTCCTAGCTTATAAATGAAATATGTACTGGAGCAGATATCCTACTGGCCCAATGATTTTGTTATGGCACAAAGGTCACTCCTTCGATGCCTCACACCTTGTTCTCCGTGTTGGTGACAATGTTCATGCTGCCCGCACAAAGATCAAACAACCGACATCATATAAACATATTCATCTATTCAAGGAGAGCTAAATACTTTGCATATAAATGGAAAACAAAGTTGAACCCGTAACCGCTCATGTATTATCGATAAATGAAAAATAAGTTTACAAAATTATGCCATGATGTTATGTGTCTCCTTTCGACGAGTTCAATGGGTGTGTCTCAATCATTCATTCAACATTCGAATCAATGAGGCAATGGGCTTAAAATCTCTCAACAATCGATTCTTCGCTTTCTTCAACACACCAAATGATACTAATGACTTTTCAACTATCTAAATCAATGGAGGAGGAAGAATGATAGGAGAGGAGGAGGAGGTTTCGATTCCACAAGGTAGAGAGGTCCATCCTTTCGAGGAGTTGCAAAATTGTAGGAACTAATAGGCCAAAGGGAGAACTTAATTGGGATTCAAAGGAATAAACGATGATGACTCCACTCACGAAGCTATTAGACATGGAAGATTCGTTTCTATTTTAAAAAGTTTCCGAAAAACATCTCAAAGGTGGGTTCCCTTTCCGAGACAACAGCACCAAAGGCACGAGGCCCAATGTTAATTTCTACATGGGCGCTTGTACATAACCGCCTACTAAGACCGACCCAAAATTATATGGTTTTGAAGGTCTCACAGGAATGATATTAACATGCCAAAGGATGTAATGAAATTTATGGCATGTATGATAATACACATGGGTCACTAAAATGGTCCTTCAAATGTTCAAGATGGGGATTGTAGGGACTAAGTGACAAAACACCGTGTAACAATCACCAACATAAATTTTTTTGGTGTTACAATAATTTAATGAATAAAACATGGCTTTATTGTTGGCCATGTCATAAGAGGCTCCGAATAATGAGCCACTCATGAGAATGAGAAGAAGAAGATAAAATTCAATGCATAAAAATCTGATAAGCTGAAACCATAAGTAGTGTCATTCCCCAAGATGAAGTTGAAGAGTTCTCCAAATTTATGTTGTGCTTCTTCATTACTTCTTCCAAGGCTTCCTTTTCTTAAGACATTTTACTCTACGTGGCCATCGCGATTACAAAAGTTGCAATGTATATCGTCTTCTTCACTTTGCTTTTATATTCCTTATCATTTTTTTGAGTTTCTTTTTCAGCTTGTGACTGAAATTTCTTAAGACCCTTGTTTGGTTTAGGACCATTCTTTTTACGATGTTGCTTCTTAGGATTCATTAGATATGGTTGTTGCCGGGCTACTAAGGCTTTCTAGAAGAGTTTCAAACGTATTAATAAGACCAAGGTGTAAGAGTTTTTCTCATATTTCATCAAAGAATCACAAAAGGAATCAAAATAGGGACTCAGAGGTTGTTCCTTGAGAAATGAGGGATTCTCCGTGGAATGGAAGGTGGAAACACAGTATGCATCGCCTACCAAAGGTTATTACAATGGAATAGATAAGGCCACCATCTTCCTTTTTTGACCTAACAACCTTTCTAAACGAAGTCTAAGGGTCTTGAATTTGGAAAAAAATCTTCAACAAAGGAGAAATTTTTGGGTCCAAAGTAAGAAACTCATTTTCGTGCTCCGGGCTCCGATTTCATTTCTTAAGGCCAAAAAAAATATTTATCTTTTTCATAGCTTCAAATAGGGGAGTCAATTTATTGGATATGAAATCTACATTCCTGGGAGAATGGACATTCCTATCAAGCCCCGTTTCGATCTTGTTTATTTTTCCCATTTAGCCATTTTATCTCCATCGTAAGTTTAGATTCTTTTCCTATGGCTATTCTATAAATACCTTTACTTCTAATTAAGTCTACCATGTAGGATAACGATTGTAAATAATTAGTTTTTTTAAGAATAAATAGACATGAACTTTCTATTTTTTAAATCTAAAGTTGAAAATGTTGAAACCAACCGCTCCAATGGAAAGATCTCAAAAATTAGGGTAGTTAAAAAAACTATTTCCGAAAACGTATTTCCGCATGAAGAAGTTATGCATTTTACAAAAGTTGCGATGACGAGTAGTTGCGTGATAGGTTGAATGTTGATGATGAAGTTGTACTTTAAAATTAGTGAGAGTCACTTTTACAATGTTACTTCTGATGTGATTTTTAAATAAACCCTTTAAAAAAAACAACTGGCCAAAAAGATTTTAAATAAAAAGTAACTTAACAAAAGACTTTTTAGAAAAAGAAGTTGACAAAGAGACTTGAATCAAGACCTCTATTGTCATAAAGTAACTTTACACCAAGTGAGCTAGGTAAAGGATTATAATTTGCTTTAAAGGAGGAAGGGGTTTTTTTACTCTTTCGATTTGCATGCTTATTCTTGAAAAAAAAACTCAGGCAAAAAAAAAAAAAAAAAGAATTACAAAACATTAGATTTCCGGTTAGTTCCTTCGGCAACTATATATTTTTTCTTTCAATTTTTGATTTCTTGAGATCGTAAAGTCGGTGAATAAAGAGCATTCGTAGCGAAAATCTCGTCTTCATGTTTCCTGGGCTATTTATCGCACACAAGACAGAAAACATCATATGCAGCAAATAGGGGTTAAGGCAAACCCGTGATTTGGCTAATCGGGCAAGCCAAATGACGTTGTAACATCAAACCAAGCTCGGAGCCCAAGGACCTAACTCCTTCCCGACCCAGAGGGCCTCTCTATATGTGTAAGGGATATCCGTTTGTTTGCTTATCAGGTTCGATTTTAAAGTTAGTTATGAAGTAAGTTTTATTTTTTAAGTTGTGAGGGATGAAACTTATCAAAGATAAAATAGATAACAAGATGATAGATTAACTGGGCTATGGGGTCAAAAGGTCAAGAAAGCTATTAGATGACGACACAAGGTCGTTGAAGGGCCGATTTGATTCAAGGTAGAAAGGATCTTTGGGCAAAATGGAGTAAATGGACATCAAGTTTGTGAACGAAAAAGGATTTCAAGCATAACTAGTTTAATAGCAGACATAAACATAGTAGGGAAAACCATTAATCATGCAAAATGTAAATATAAGCTAATCAATACATAGAAATAAACATTTAAGCCATGCATAGAAGTATAAGACCCTCTAACTTTGGGAAATGGCTTTCAAACTTTGGGGAAAAACACTTAAGGAAGAAAAACAACTCAAAACACTATGCCGTAACCCTAAACAATGCACTCTGCTATTGGGCACTTTGAACAACAAGATTTGCATAGTTTTAGGCAAAGGGCTGTACCGAAACTAGGCCTCCTCAAGGTTCAAATAAAATGATAATCCAATCAATCAAAGAGAAGTTTTATGGATGGAACTATAGGTAGCCATAGGTACAGGCGTACCGTAAGTCCTTCTTAGCATGTATAAAACCATGAATGAAACAAGCAACAATATCCTAAATATTTAAAGCGCAACAAGAATTCTTTAATGTTACTTAGGAAGAAGAAAACAAAGAGGCTATGAAGAAACAAAAATTTGAGGTGCCTCCATGGGCATGTCTCAAATTTATTCTCTACCGATCTATAGCAAGCAAGAAACATGTATTCATGAATGAAAACTAGAAGACAACAACTAAGCAAGAGACACTATACCATTCTACCAAGTCATGGAATCCATCAACAATCCTTCTTCATTCATCCAAGAACATCCAAGAGCTCTACCCAAAAAATCATAAATACGTATTTCCTTCAAAAGCTCATATGACCAATATATTTCTTCTCTTCTCAATTTCAGCCTTTGCTTTACAAATGAGAGCTGGTGGAATAAATAGGCTCAAGTGAGGAAAACCTCATGGTTCAACTCTCAGATCCCTTATCAGCTCAATCAAAATATCTAAACTTGTCCTCTCGAGGGCTTCGTAAAGCCTAAGGCACAAAATATCTCATAAAATATCTAAAAATGCTAAAAAAGGGAATTTAATTGACTTTGCATATTTTTTCATGTGCAAAAATAAAGTAAACGCACATTTGGAAAAGCAACATTTTAGAGGTTCAAAAATTCATAAAAATATTTCAAATTTTCATTAAGAAAAGGTCCTCGACGTAATGTGAAACATTTGGCAAACTTTCCGGTGTCGAAACGAGGCTCATGATAGCTCGTTGGAAAGATCTAAGCGTCTACTTTCCGTCAAAAATGAAATTTTGCAAATCCGATGCTCCTCGTGTCCTCCAAATCTGCACTCCGTGTGTAAAAAGACGTAAAATTACAAATACCGTCGATGGGGACGCGCAGTGTGCAAAAAGAGAGCCTTTTCCGCCGTTTGAGGGGAAAAATGATCTCCAACTTCCGAAAATCGTTGGAGGGTGTGCTCATGAAATTATGGCATCCAATGATACCATCCTCCTCCCTTGAAGAATCCTCAAAATGAAGCACTGCGATTTTTGATCAAAAATCAAAAATTTCAAAAAACCAAAAAGCTCGTCAAAATGGGCCCAAAATTGGTATGCATGGACTGTATGGTCCTCATAAACATGCTCCGAAACTGAAGCCAAAATGTCAAGTGCCGATGTGCCTTTCCTCTCTTCGTGCCGTGCGCTTCCCTCTCGCTTTTTCCTTCAGCTTTCTCTTGAGTGGCCTTTAGCTTGGCGCTGCAACCGATTTAGCTTTCGATAGTGTTGTACATCTTCGTTGTGCCTCCAAGTCTCTCACAGTTTGCCTTCTCAAGCTTCATCTCCAAATGTTTATTGGCTCTTTTCTAGCCATGCCTCCTTATTACTTTCAATTTCTTGCTCAAGTAGTGCAAGAGGGGAGTGGCTGAAGATTGTTTGTTTTCCTTTTGCCTTTCAAGGGCTCTTTAAGCCCATGGTTCTAGGCCCTTTTCCGCCCTAGCGCGGTCTTCTTCTTCACCCTCATCAAAATCACCTACGAGCTCCTCTTATTCTTGCTTGTGCTTTGGCGAGCCTTATTCTTGTATTTAATTTCCCGTGTTTCATAGCGCCACATGGACACTCATTTGTCTGACACAAGGATCTCCAAGAAATGATTTGAAGTTCTTTTCCCTGATGAAGATCATTCTCCAATGCCCTCAATTTTCCTCTCTATGGATTAGAAGGTTCTCTAGAATGCGGGCCTCGATTATCTGCCTTTGTCATCACTTTGGATTGGGATGATAGCCAAATTGCACTTTCCATGTTCTTGAATTTCTCCTATCTTGCCTTTCCCTTTGCCCTTAAAGGCGAATCTGCACTCTTCCTTCTTGGCATGCTAGTGAGAGGTTTCTCGGGCGATTTTCTTTTGCTCCGTAGATAGCTCTTGTTACTTTTGGAGTAACCACCTTGAGCATTTGCTTCTTCTGCTCGTCTTGGGCTTAGTCTTCTTGGGAGAGGAAGGCATGATGGCACTTCGCCCTCGGTCACTTTGTTTCGTCACCTCCGAAAAAGCTCTTCCTCGAAAGCGCCCGCCGTGCAACTCTTGAGGAGGCCGCAATGCATCATGAGAGGACGTCGCTAACTTTACTCATCTTTATTGTGCTGCTCAAATTGCTGCACCTCGTTCCTCACCAACATCAAGTTAGCTGCGAGCCATCAAGAATACAAGACTTTCGCCGTGGTGCATGTTTCAACTTCGTGTTCACTTTGTGGCTCAAGTTGCTCGCTCACCCTCCATCACTATCAAAGCTGCACGTCGCTTCATCTACTTCCTTCATGTTTGTCCTCCTCTTTTCTACATGTTCATGCCTCTCCTCTTCATCTCAGTCTTTGACTATTTCGCGTGCGATCCCGAGCCTGCTAGGGTAGGCCTGCGGGATAAAGGTAAAGGGCGATGAATAAAGATTGGGAAGATATATGGACCGGAGGAATAGTGGAGAAATGGCTGCGTGATCGATAAAAAGTCCTCCCGAAAACTTTTCTTCTCCAACTGATGAAAGAAATGATGATTTTTATCGAGAGAATGATGGAAAAGAGAAGCTATTTGCGAGAGATGGAGGCTTCTTCGCGGACTAAGGATGCCATTTTCTCAATGTCTCGAGACACAAAAAGTAAGGAGAGATCGAGCCGCCCTGGGCCTAGTGAAATGCATCAATACGTCGTGACATGGTAGGCATGAAAACTCGAGTAAATCTCCCTTCACTGAGAGTAAAATACTTCATTGTGATCTTCATTAGAGGAGCATAGGCCGGCAAGAAGATGAGAGAAAGGAAAAATAGCGAGTGCATGTATCTCCTCGTGTTCGGGCTTGCTAGAGAAGGCTTGTAGTCATCCGAGTCTAGATGGCTCGCTTCAGACCATTTCTCGCCAAGATATGGGATTTTGGTGGCTTTAGATGCGACCTCGGGGGAAAACTTGAAAATCAAGGTCTACTACCCGGAAATGTTTGCTTTGGAACCTCAAGGCGCATGGGTTTGTCGAAGGGCGAGAAACTTTTGACCTCACGTGCTCTACGCTCGCAGACCGAAAACAACTCTACCTCATGAAAATCGAAGAGGATGGATGGATGTGCATCGACCTCCTCAGTAGAAATCGGCTGCGTGGGTATCAGAACCGCTTCGATGTCTTGCCCGGGCGGCATTTTGCGCTAAATATGCTCCCGAAGCACCAAAGCTGCCCTCACTTTGCCTCTCGAAAATTCCCTTTTAAGCTAAACCTACTGCCAACATCGTTTTCGATAAGGAAAAATGTCCTCGGATGCTCGTGCGAAAATGTTTCTCTCTTAATACAAAACCTCTTTGCTCCTTTAAAATGTAGACTTCTCCTTTGATATGTATATCGGCCAACGCGTACCTTTTAATAAGAAAAACACAGTGAAAAAGAAGATAGGCTATTAAGTGAAATTGTTGTGTATAGTGACAAAGTTACCTCGTCATGTGATGTTTCGAGCTCGACAACCTGGCTTTTGTATCTTTCGACCAGTGGCAAACTTTTCAACTTCAAAATCCCGCCCTTGTCTAGTATGCCAATCAATCAACAAAGCCTCGCTGCATATACAGTCACCTTAAGTGCGTTGCGTCAACACTTCCATCGTCTTATAGAATAAAGGTGACGGAAGTTTAAAAATGCTCCATTTTCAACAAAGGCCCTCGTAAGAGTTTTATCCGTCGAGCAATCGAGGCTCCCTTTTCAATATAGAACCTTTGTCCCTCTAGAAAAATGCCTTGTATCCACTCCGAAAATCAACTTCTCAAATGAGTTTGAAGAACAAAAAGGCGCTCAAATAGTATACACGACGTGAAGCAACCGTCTCTTCTCTGTGGTTGGTAGTGATCTGCCTCTTTGCTACCTCGAAGATATCGAACATCTTGGTTCTTTGATTAGGAAAGGTGAAAACACATGGTTTACCAGTTCAAAACTCTTTTCCCTGGAGAGCACTTTTATCGCATATCCACCACTCATAAACACCGCCGGCCAGAAAGTGCATACACGAGGCATGAATTACCGTTTATAGGATAAGGTTGGAAAATTTGAAAAAGTCGTGGTGTTTAGAAAAGGTTTCGCGACAGTAAAACACCGATAAACTTTTCTTTCAAACAAAACATTTCACCCTTTTGCCCAATTTTTCTTTGCACACACGCTTTGGGTAAAAGTACCTTTTGCGTGACAATGGCAGTATTTCTCACTAGCTCCGCTCCATGGAACTAATCAACGCGAGAACTCTTCAAATTTTACTGGTCTCGCTTCTACTAATGGAAACAAACAGACGATTTCGTACACCGAACCCGAGCGTGGTTTTCGATTGACAGGATGATTTCGACCTTCCTCACCACTCAACGGTTGTGAAAAACTCAAGGGTTTCCTTTGTAAAATACCTCGCGCAAATCGATTGAAAAGATCCTTTGAAGAGCTCGAGCAACCTTTAGGAGTGTTTTGGAGGTGTAAGCCGAGCGGTCACCAAGTGCGCGGCACTTTGGGAGGAAAAGAACGCCGTGCAAGAAACACGGCCGGCGTGGCTTGTCGGGCGGTGTCGGCGCGCCGTGAGCCCGTCGGCTGACGGGAGCGCGCGCGCGCGCTACGGGAGTGCCACGCGCCTTTGCGTGCGCAGGCTCAAAAACTCCGCCTCGGGAGCGCGCGCACTGCGGAGTGCCGTGCGGGGTAACAAACCACGGAAACTCGCAAATTTGAGTCGGCTGAAAATCTCGTTCAGTAGCTTCGGGAAACTAGCCAAAGGGAGGCTCGATTCTCGCTTGAACTTTGACTGAAATTTTCCACTTCGATTCTACCTCCTTCAAACGAGAAAACACCCAATCCGTCACTTTGCACAGTGATTTGGAGAGGATGTATTTGAAAGGTTTGGAGGACAGCGCTCGTTTTCAATTCAAAACTTTAAACTACTGCCTTTCTGGACTTCCCTATTTCCTTTATACCGTTTATCTATTGTAGCGATGTGTGAAAAGACTCCTTCTTTGATAGTGGCATATTCTCATTACCCTTACCTAGTCCTAGGACTCAAAACACATATCGTGATCATTTTCGCACTCTTATAATTCTCTCGATATTTACTCGAAGATGCCTTTATAACGCCGGAATAAAGGAGCCCGCTCAAGCTACTTTCGTAATGTTTTATACTTTTGGCCTTTGAAAGACATACCTATCCGTGTCATTTTGCAAGGGTATGGAGCAAGCCCTTTTAATTTGGTTGACAGGCTACGCACTCCATGTGTCTCTTGAACTTTTCTCCAACGCGTAGGTGCTAACGATATATTTGGATTTATTCATAGTATCAAGCAATCTTCTATCACCTAGCTGTGTGTTCCTCCAAACCTTTTCTTACTGCCTCAACAAGTACCAGAGTGGTGTTTCTCCGCCATTTAAATGTTGAAGACCTATATTTGTCTTAAGATATTTATCCAAAAACCGACAGTATGTTCAATCACCCCTTTTACACATTATGAACAATCGTTTCCGTGGTGATGCCTCTTGAGGATATAAAGCTCAGTATTTTACTGTGGCCGGGCTTGTTATAAGCATATTCTGTGAAAAGCACCCGTTTTATATCTTTGTGTTGAGGAGACAAATATATGAGGTGTGAGATGAGCGTGTGCCTAAAATTACTCACGGACACCAAGGATTTTATTAGCCATTTTCCTCCCAATGGAGCTGCGAAATCACCGACGCTACATCCGAAGAATGTACTTGTCTTTGAGGTGGATCAGTGGATTGCAATGTCGGGATCATGACCTTTGGCTCCTTAAATGGCATCAAGATGGCTTATGTCTAGGGGTTGTTTACTACTTGGCTCGCTTTTTCTCTATGTTTATCTAGAAACCATAGACTATATTCCACAACCCAACGTAAACATAAGAGTACACGGAGGTCTGCCGAAGTGTCTTCTTGCTCGACGATCGATTTGAGCCATTCATACTAAGCACCCCCGCCGAATGTTTTGTTATAATAGCTTTGATCGTAGACTCTTTTTTGTTGCGCCATGATGATGATGCCTCAAACTTCAATTTATCTTCTTTCTTAGGACATAATACCTAAAAAATCTCGCTTTCTCTTGATTTGAACATTTCTAATCTTAGCCACGTATCATCACTTTCCCTTAGAAACCTTGAGTTCTTTCGTTTCAATCGTACTAGTAAAAACAAACCTATGCTTACGCCGCGCTTTGCAATTTTTCAAGTCAACCTCGCCCATCGCCCTCTACTTGTAGATAAAGGAGGCACCTTAACCCTGCTCGCTTATAGATGAAGGAGGTTCTTGGCCATGACAAATTACAAGTCCGTTTGGACGATGTTGTCTTTCTTCCTACTGTGTTTTCATGTCGAATGAAGCCGAAAGAGCTCGATGAGTAACTCCCTTGTCGCGATCGCATCTTAGGCTCATGCGTTCACATTGAGAAGCAGATATGTCTTTTCATGTGGAGCCAAGAATTTTCTCTCTCGAGGAGCCGAGCATGTTTCCCGGCTTGTAAAATCTATAAACAATGTAAAACACCTAATAATCAACTTGAGATCGTGGTCTCATGCGCCTTTGAGACTTAGCGTGGAAGTTTAGCAGCGACTTAGAGTTGTGACTCACTCTCATTAGCGAGGAATGAGAGGTATGTCATGATTGGTCTCAGCGCAGATGGAGGTTTTTGGCCTTTTGATGTTTGCCAAGGGTAAAATGCCTTAAAGCGCCACTTCCTAATCTCTAGGGGAGGTTTTTGAACGGAACTTGGATTGTCCTTTTAGAGCCGCACGAGGTAGACTTAGTAGTATGGATGAGGTTAGTTGGGATTTGATAATGGGATTTTCAACTTGTCATGGGCAACCGAAAAAGTAAAGGAGAGCAAAAAAGTTGTATGGAGAAGCTTTCACCCGGTGGCAAATTTGACAAATTTTAAGATCGACGTTGGAGAACTGAGAGCGTGAACTAGTCATCACTAACGAGGTAAGAAATACTGATGACTAACAGTGGCTCCATTCTGGGGAGGGCAAGCTCCTTTTGAAGCTCGTCCCGAGACTCTCAGATCTGTGCTTACGACGACCAATGCCTTACCCATTGGCGCAAATTTTCACTTTCCTTCGATGCTACTCAGAGATGACGCATGATTAGCATCGATGATATTTCTACTTACACTTTATCTTTCCTAACATCTTCCTTTTTTGGGCGCATTTGAACTAGCGGCCTCGACAATGCATATTTTTCTTTTTGCAAAATGAACCTATCTAACTCTACACTTATATTCCACGGGAGTCTCGGGATCAAGCGCGAAGTGAACTCCTTCATTACTCTACCTAAACTAGCATCAAACCGTCGAGATTAAATCGTTTGACGGATTTTGTTCTCTAGTCTAAAACATGAAATTCAAAATGATCGAAATCAGTGGTTAAACTATCTCGATTTGTCATGTATTTGCGGCATGACGGGACAAAATCGCACACAAATATTATTCTACAACAAAAGGAAAACTAGAAAAGCGCTAGACATGTACAATGTATTTTTTCATCCCTCGCTTCTCTCTTTTGGTTCTCGTTTTTAGGCATGTGGAACTAAAAATCTCTCCTTAATCTACACTCTGTGATAAGTCAATCTTACACAATGTTGACCATCTTTTTCACTCACTAACTTATCAGCAAATAAATTTAAACATGCTTAGCTATGATTAGGCTAGATAGCTCAACAATACATTGAAGTACTAGTAGCCAGCATTTGGACTCTCAAGGCGCTTTCTAAAGGACTATTTTTTGGAGCATGGGAGCTTTTGCTCTATCTTCACTCGCCCTCTTTTCTATTTTTGATGTTTTTGCACTTTCATTTTTATCTATTTTTCAAAGCAGTGGTATATACAATGAATGAAAGTGTTTCAAACTTTAGAGCGCTCTCGACAAAAATAATGCTTTTAATGTCCCGCGTTTTACGGGACCTCCAAAAATTTTAGTCCCATCGAGTCTCTTGCAAGAAGAGAGGCATGTATTTCCTTTCCACCGTACCGAGCCGATGATGTAAGGCCCCTTTCCATAAATTTCTTCAAACTTTCCATGTTTACCTTTGTCTTCTCTCTTCTAGGAATCCCATTTGAACACTTTATCTCCAATCGAAAAATCATTTTCCTTAGTTCTTTTTGTCAAAAATCTGTTTTATTTTGTCTTCGTGCTAGCGAGCCCTTTCGTAAACTTCTTCTCCTGGTTTGCTGTAAATGGATGGGCCTCGATTTACCCTCTCCTTTCGCATGTCATTTCTTCTATTTGAACTTCTTATGTGACAAATTTTCCATTACCGAACCCCCAAAGATGTTGGGAAAATGGCCTCTATGCCATAAAATAGTTGCAGGAGACATGCCTATGGATTTCTTGGTTGGTTAATCTATCAGCCCATAAGGCGTAAAGAACTAGTTTCCCATGCCATGCTTTTTTATTTTGTTCAAGAAGTTTTCTGATGATGTTGACTAGGATTTCCTTCTTAGAGGGACTCTGGCTAAACCATTACCTCGAGGGTAATAGGTCAGTGGAATGTCCTAATGAAAGTGTGATACCATGGATAGAAGTCAACCATTCTTTTGTAGGAGAAGGCGACTACGTTATTCCGCAATGATCTTTACGGGACGGCCAAATCTAAGATAGGATATTGGTTTCTAGTGAACTCGATGATGACCGAACCTAGGTGGCATCTCTGGGAAGGTATGGCTTCTATCCATTTTCCAAAGTAATCGGTCGTGCCGTATGATCCATTTATGTTGGAGCTGGATGAGGAGGGGTTAATTTCCCCGATAAAATCTAGACCCCATTGTTGGAAAGGTCCTTCGACTACGATGGGATGTAAGGGCAAAGGTAAAAGCTTTTTACCCTCACATCGAAAAATTTGACATTTATGGCATGTGTCATAACTAGTTTGTGATTATCGGGGAATAAGGTGAGGCCAATAATAACGGCTACCTAAGGATTTTGTTTGCATTGTGGTTTTCCAAAGGAAAGATGGCCCCCACATTCCCCTTCATGCATTTCATACATAATCGCATGCGAGACTCAAGCAAACATTTAAGCAGCATACCAGTGGGATTTTTCCAATACACAAAACCATCTATAATGCAAAACTTTAAAGATTTTTGTTTAATAAATCTTGCTTTTGTTTTTGATAAAGTCGAAGGAGCATTTAGATAAGTTAATACATAAATAATATCTGCGTACCAAGGTGAATCCAGAAACATTTTATCAATAGGAGGGTGTGTGCATTCTTCCTGTTCTTCTAAGGCATCAACAAAATTTATATCTAAAGCTTGGAGGTTGGTTTCAGCCATTAGCCTTGCAAGTCCTTGTCCTTTAACTAGTTTAGTAGGTCGGATTTCTAAGTCATATTCTAGGATGATAGCGATCCATTTTCCCCTTTTACCATTGGGATCTTGGTTCAGAATGTCCTTGATGACAGTATTCGAGACAAAAGCTATGACATGAGAATGAAAGATGTAAACTCGGAAATATTTCAGTGCTTTTACCAATGCGAATGCCTGTTTTTCCATGATGTTATATTTCAAGGGAGCATCTCTCAGGGATTTGCTAAAAAAGGCAATGGGTTGTTCTTGCCCAGTTGCATTTTTCTACAACAACACCGCAGCTATTGTGTGTTCTGAGGCAAATGAAAAAATGTAAAAATCTTTGGTGAAGTCAGGGCTTATCAATACTGGTGTTTCAGTTAAGGCCCTTTTAATTAGTTCAAAAGATTTTTTGGCTTCTATAGTCCATTTAACCCCGACCTCTTTTTTCAACATATTTGTGATATCTTTCAGGAGTTCGGCAAGGTTTGGGATGAATCTTCTTAAGAAATTTATCTTTCCGATAAAGGACTGCAACTCCTTTATATTTCTGGGGTGACTTATTTGCAATATACCTTCGATTCTCTGTGGGTCTATTTTAATTCCTTCTTCCGAAATAATGTGACCTAGGAGTTTTCCTTCCTCTAGACCGAAAAGTGTTTTCTTGGGGTTTAGGGATAAACCATATTTTCTACATTTGTTGAAAACTTTTCTTAAGTGTACTAGGTGTTCTTCATCTGATTTAGAATATACCGTTATATCGTCAAGATATATGACTATGAAAACACCTATGTCTTCTGAAAAGGCTATGTCCATGGCTCTTTGAAATGTGGCGCCAGCATTAATCAATCCAAAAGGCATTTTAACGTACATAAAAGTGCCCCAAGGGGTGGTGAAAGTTGTTTTATGTTGATCGGTAGGGTAAACCAACACTTGGTTATAACTAGAAAAACCATCAAGCAATGAGATTCTTTTAGCGCCTACTACCTTCTGAATTATGTGGTCCATTTTGGGCAGAGGATGTTGTCTTTCAGACATGCCCTATTTAGGTTTCGGAAATCTATACAGAGTCTGATTTCACTAGTCTTTTTCCTAACTGATACTAGATTTGAGACCCACTCAGAGTATCAGAGAGACACTATTATCCCGACATCATACATATTTTTTATTTCCTTTTCAACCAATGGTAGTAATACTGGGTTTATCCTTCTTAACTTTTGTTTGAAAGGATTTTGGTTTTCTTTGAGGGGAATTTTATGTTGGATGATGCTTGTGTCATATGATTTCAATTCTTGGTATCCCCATGCAAACACATCTTTAAATTCTTTGAACAACTCAATGTATTTATGTTTTACATGAGGTGGGAGGGTTTTGGACAGTTTGACCTTTCTAGGTTCCTCTGAGCTTCCTATGTTATATTCTTCTATGTCGACCTCAGTGGATTCCATTTTCGGCTTTTTGGCCACATCGTTAAAATCAAACAATTCCTCTAGAGGTGCAAGCCCTCTGGGTATGGTATCATTTTCACAATGTAAGACTTCGAGCTCTCTTGGGTCAACATCCTCTCCTATCTCAGTTCCAGATGAAAGGTTTATCAGATTTAGATCTGTCAAAGAAGGTAGATTTAGCTCTCGGTCTTGATTGTGTCTGTATTCCCTTTCTTCATTTCCTAAGGTTTTTTTGGTTTCTTCAAATTCATTCTTAGATTGTAAGAAATCATCAATTTGATCATCATCTTTGAATATTTGCCAATGATTGATATTATCTGGTACAGTAGGGCGATGTTTAACTTGAATGTCATATTGCTCACGTAGACATGGTGTTTGGCTATTGCCTGCAGCAAAGGCGAGCTCATTTTCCAGACTATTTTGAATCCTAGGGATAAAGGTGAGTTCATACTTCTCGAAGGTTTTGAGGATATCTAAAGCTGCATTCCTGTATTCCCTTAGTCTGGGGTTTTTTGCTGAATATTCACCTTTGATTTGCCTGATTACAAGTTCTGAATCTCCCTGGGCTGATACTTTTTTGGCGCCCAAGTCCTTAAGTATGTGCAGACCAATGACAAGGGACTCATATTCCGCAATGTTATTAGTACACTGGAATTCTAATCTGAAAGAATGGCCTTCATTAGTATTGTGTATCCAGATACCGGCCCCTGAACTAGTTTTGCCACAAGAACCATCAAAGCCTATAATCCAGAGAACTTCCCTTTCATACAAGATACTAAGCTGTTTTTCAGGCTCCTTGGTGCTTTGATCATTGATTTCTATTTTCAGTAATGGGAAGTGTGTTTCCGATGGTTTGAAAACCTCTTCATTTTCTATTATCTTCTTGTTCACATCACTTTCATTATATAAGATAAAAGAATCTAAATCGGAATGAATGGAATAAATGGGAGTGTTGTTCGGCTTATCCCGGTTACTAACCATGTATTTCATGTGAGTTTCTCGGTATAATCTCCTAGTCTGGTTAAAAACGGGGATGGTAGCGAATGAAATATCCATTTGGAGACTACCTTGTATTTTGGCAACCCATGCCCTTGATAGTAGCATTCCATACTTAGGAGGGATATCGGCTACTACTACGTCCATGACCAAGTTTTTCGCTGGTAGCTGTGTTAGAGCAAAATCTAGGTTTTTTATCAGACCTAAACATTTGACCTGACTTGAGTCAAAGGAATACAGGTTTTTGTAAAGTTGAGTTACTTCTAGTCCCAGGTTTTCCATGACCGCTCTAGGCATTAGGTTATGGGAGGCACCAGAATATAACATGGCATTATGTAGTATCTTGTCCCGTATGTTCAGACTCACATAGAAAGGGGAGACAGATCCCTCTTGGTATTGACCTTCTATCTTCGGGCCGAATAGGAGCTCAAGTTTGTCATCAGTTAGATTCAAAGTATCTTCCTCGCTTCCTATGTCAAAAACTTTGAAGACTTGAGATCTATACCTATCTATAGTTATTAGTTTAGTAAGGGGTATGGTAATTTTTATTTTGGAAATTTCCCCTTCGAAACTAAAAGTAAATTGTGGTCTGGACATATTTGTTTCAGCTTTCTCGGACATGACTTTTTCTATGCTCTTAATTTGCTGACTTTGGTTCGGGATTTGGTTTGACATAGCCATCTCGGGGATTTTTGTAGAGGTACTAGGAGTATTTGAGCCAAGACTTGTTTGAATAGCTTTATCTTTGTTTTGGTCAATTTTCTTGGTCATGATTGTGTTGCTATCCATAGCCTTTTTAGGGATGGTATTGGAGGTTTTAGTAATTTCAAGACTACCCTTTTTGGAGCGGTCTTGGTTTTTTCTACTCTAAGGTTATACTGCCTGTGAGCTTCTATTATGGCATTTTGAAAATCTATGGCAGGATCGTCGAGATCTTCATAGTTGGCCTCATCCTGATTAGGAGAAAAAAACGCTTGTTCTTCTTCTGTGAGGTACACCTCGCTCTCATTATCAGACCCTATGAGGTTCAAATGACTTTCATCAATGGGTTTTGTATCCCTATCTTCTTCTTCCACATAATTTTCATTAAATGGTGGCCTAATTTGTTGGTTGTTTTCCCTTGGTCTGTTTTGAGGCTGCTCCCTCCTAAAATTTTGGTTTCAGTTTCTGTTTGGAGGGTTTGGCTGGTTGTCCCTTACAAGAGCCTTTTCATTTATCCTTTCCCACATTTTGGCCATGGTTTTGACTAAGTCATCTATTCTAGGATCTAGGGAAGGAGATGTAGTGGAGACCTCATCTTTATATGTGACCTTTCTTTCTTATCTAGTCCTAACCCTTTTTTCTGCTAAGTTGGCATCTGCTTTTATGGCTATTTGTTGCATTTCCTCTAAGGTAGGGGGATCTTTGTCTCTCAGATGATATGTCTTGTCTGGATCGAAACCCTCAAGGAATTTTGCCAAGGCTAAACCAAGTGGGGGTTTGAAATGAGGTGGGAGGGAGTTATACACACTATTGAACCTAGTGCAGTAAGCCTGGACACTTTCCCCATTTTCCCGTTTTAGGTTGTTATATTCTAACAGGATTTGAATAGGGTTCTTTCAGAGCTCCCACCAGTTTCTGAAGGTTTGACACAGTTCTGGGATGTTGTGGATGTTGTTTGGAGCTAAGATTTTGAACCATGTTTTGGGTTCACCACCAAGGCTTTGGGCGAATAGTCTCATTCTGACGGTCTCGTCTTGTACCTCCAGGTATTCAAAAGCATCACTAAACCTACTTATATGTTGTTGAGGTGTGGTAGTGTCTTCTCCGGTAAAGTGTGGGATTTTGTCTTGATATTTATTTGGGAGAGGAGCCAAAGGTAGTGGCAACACCAAAGGTGCGTACCAAGCTACCATGACGGGAGCTAATGGATGATGTACAAGATGAGGACTAGTGGGATGAGCTGAGGTGGTTTGAAAAATGGCGGTTTGGACAGGTGTGGCGGATGAACTTGGACTAGTGATCTGGTTTTGAGCAGATCTAGGATGGTAGGAGCCAAAGTGATGGAGAAGCTGAAAGTCAGGGGGGGTGGAAGGTGAGGCTTCTTTACTATGACTCTGTGGTTGGTCTAGGGGTTCAAGATCGTCAAAGTTTATCTTACTATGTGACTTGCTTTTGAAAAGAGTTTTTGATGACTCTAATTTAGAAGGTGAATCCGGTAGGATAGTGAGATGTTCGGGTACTGATCTTGTTTTACGGATGGATCTACTAGTAGCTAGATGGTCAGTTTCAGAAGCTTGCCACAGAATCTTCTCTGGGTCATCTACTATGATAGGGGGATTTGGGTCTGGATGGGATCTGGTGTTGATTCTTCGTGAAGCCAAATTTTGGATCTAGAGTTTAGAGAGGATGGTATTGACGAATGTTTTGGATGGGTGGTCTCTCTAAACTTCTAATAAGGTGAAGGATGGTCAAAATAAAAGGGATGGACTAGTGGAGTCGCCAGGTGGAACTTGGTTGTTTTGTGAAGATAGCTATGGTCCACCACCAGTAAGTAATATGGGAATGTTTTGGATTTTCTGAGTTTTATGTGCAGCCTATTGTTTAAAGTATTCTAAACTTGTTTCAACACTTCGCTAGGGTGGTGATAACAAAAAGAGTTTACTCTAAATGAGTCTGTGCACTGTTGGTCTGTTTAGATATCTAAAGGACCAAAGAGTCTATAAGAGTTTGCTAGACTGTCATGTACTCAGTGTCCCACCATCTCCCGCTATGTTAGTAAGCGATGGGATAGATCAATTGGATGGTAATCTAGAGTTCGATAAAATAGTAAGGCCTACTGGAGGCTAGTGGAGTCGCCAGGTGGAAATTGGTTGTTTTTGAGGTATGTGTGTATGTTCCACCACCAGTACTGACAAAAACCAATCTAAGGGAGTGTTTTGGGGTTTTTTGAGTTTTATGTGCCTACGAGGTTTGGAAGAGTTTCCTATGAATGACTCATCATTTTGCTAAGATGGTGAAGGAGCTATTTTCTACTCTTCGGACAACATTTGAAGTTTTCTAAGTTTTGAATGAGACTTCGAGAGTTACTAAGGAGTACTTAGATTGTCACTAACTCATGGTCCCACCGTGATCGCCATTATGTTAGTGAGCGGTGGGATAAGTCAATCAGATAGTATTCTTAAGGCCTCTAAAGATTAGGGAAACTAAGTTTGTTTATTACTCAGAGTCCCACCGTGATCGCCATTATGTTAGTGTGGCGATGAGGTGGCTAAAAAGGCAGGTATTATTGAAAATAAGGGACTTCTGGAGTTCTAAGGTGTCCTTAGATTGTCACTAACTCAGAGTCCCACCGTGATTGCCATTATGTTAGTGTCCCGTGATTTGGCTGATTTGCAAGCCAAATGACAGTGTAACATCAAACCAAGCTTTGGAGCCCAAGGACCTAGCCTTCCTAGACTCAGAGAGGGCTCTCTCTATATGTGTAAGGGATATCTATGTGTTTGTTTATTATGTTCTTATTTTAGGCTAGTTATGAAGTAAGTTTTTGATTTTTTGTTTTTTAAGTTGTGAGGGATGAAACTGATCAAAGATATAAAATAGATAACAAGATGTTAGATTAACTGGGCTATGGGGTCAAAAGGTCAAGAAAGCTATTAGATGACGATACAAGGTTGTTGAAGGGCCGATTTGATTCAAGGTAGAAAGGATCTTTGGGCAAAATGGAGTAAATGGACATAGATTTTGTGAACAACAAAGAGTTTCAAGCATCACTGGTTCAATATATAACATAAACATGGTAGGGAAAACCATTAATCATGCAAAATGTAACTATAAACTAATCAATACATAGAAACAAACATTCAAGCCATGCATAGAAGTATAAGACCCTCTAACTTTGGGAAATGGCTATCAGACTTTGGGTAAAACACTTAAGGAAGACAAAAAACTCAAAACACTATGCCGGAACGCCTAAACACAGTACTTCAAGTTATTGGGCACTTTGAACAACAGGATTTGCATAGTTTTAGGCAAAGGGCTAGATCAAAACTAGGCCTCCTTGGTTCAAACAAAATGATAATCTAATCAGTCAAAGAGAAGTTTCATGGATGGAACTATAGCTAGCCATAGGTAAGCAGGGCATACCGTAAGTCCTTAGCATGTATAGAACTATGAATGAAACAAGCAACAATATCCTCAAATTGTTAAAGAGCAGTTAATAATTCTTTAATGCAACTAAGGAAGAAGAAAACATGAAAGCTATGAAGATTCAGGAAATTTGAGGTGCCTCCATGGGCATATCTCAAATTTCTTCTCTACTGATCTATAGCAAGCAAGAAACATGTATTCATGAATGAAAACTAGAAGACAAAACATAGAAAGAAACACTATACCATTCTACCAAGTCATGGAATCCATCAACAACCCTTCATCGTTCATCCAAGAACATCCAAGAGGCAATCCAAAAGCATAACACAAGTATTTTCTTCCAAAGCTCATATGACCATATATTGCTTCTCTTCTCAAGTTCAACCTTGTTTACAAATGAGAGCTGGTGGAATAAATAGGCTCAAGTGAGGAAAACCTCATGGTTCAACTTGCATCCTCATTGACCTAATCAAAATATCTAAACTTGTCCTTGAGGCTTTGCAAAGCCCAAGGCACAAAATATCTCATAAAATATCTAAAAAATGCTAAAAAAGGGAATTTAATTGACTTTGCATAATTTTTCATGAGAAAAAATAGCTAAACGCACATTTGGAAAAAGCAGATTTTAGAGGTTCAAAAATTACAAAAATATTTCAAATTTTCATCAGCAAAAGGTCCCCTGACTTGTCGGAAACATTTGGCAGTCTTTCTGGTGTCGAAACGAGGCTCATGATAGCTCGTTGGAAAGCTCTGAGTGTCTAATTTCCGGCGCAACTGAAATTTCCCCAATGTGATGCCCATAAGTCCTCCAAATCTGCACCTGTGTGTAAAAAGCCAAAAAATTACAGTCTGCTGATAAACCGGGCAGAGTGTGCAAAAAGAGAGCCTTTTTCACCGTTTTGAGGGGGGAAATGATCTCCAAATGTTCTGAAAATCGCTGAGGGTGTGCTCATGAAATTATGGCATCCAATGATACCATTCTCCTCCCTTGACGAATTCTCAAAATGAAATGGCAAATTTATGAATTTTTGACCAAAAACTCAAAAATGCCAAAAAACCAAAAATTGTCAAAATGTGCCCAAAATTGGTGTGCATGACCCTCAAGGGTCCTCTGCAACATGCTCCAAAACTAAAGCCAAAATTTCAAGTGTTGATGTGCCCTTCTTCTCTTTTCGTGCCGGGCGCTTCGCCTTAGCTTCCTTCAGTTTCTCTTGAGTGGCCTTTAGCTTGCGCCGGGAAAACTGATTTAGCTTTTGATAGTGTTGTGTCATCTTCCTTTGCAGATCCAAGTCTCTGTTTGCCTTCTCAAGCTTCATCTCCAAATGTTTATTGGCTCTTTCTAGCCATGCCTCCTTATTGCTTTCAATTTCTTGCTCAAGTAGCGCAGTGAGGGGATTGGATTGAAGATGGGCTTGTTCTTCTTCCTTTTGCTTTTCCAGGGCTCTTTTAAGCCCTATGGTTCTAGGCCTCTTCCGCCTAGGCTGGTCTTCTTCTTCACTCTCATCAAAATCACCTACAAGCTCCCCTATTCTTACTTGTGCTTTGGCAGCCTCATTCTTGTATTTAATTGCCCGTGTTTCATAAACTGCCATATGGACACTCATTTGTCTATTTTGGATCTCCAAGAAATGATTGAAGTTCTTTGCCCGATGAAGGTCATTCTCCAATGCTTCAATTTGACCCTCTCGATGGATTAGAAGGTTTTCAAGAATGCGGGCTTCATTATTGCTGTCATCACTTTGGATTGGGATGATAGCCAATGCACCTCCATGTTCTTGACTTTCTCCTATCTTGCCTTTCCCTTTGCCCTTGAAGGCTAATCTTGCACTTTTCCTTCTTGGAATGCTAGTGAGAGGTTTCTTGGGTGATTTCCTTTTACTCCGGATAGCTCTTGTTAGTTTTGGAGTAACCACCTTGAGCATTTGCTTCTTTGCTGTCTTGGGCTTAGTCTTCTTGGGAGAGGAATGCATGATGGCTTTTCCCTTGTCACTTTGTTTGTCACCTTCCGGAAAAAGCCTTTCCTTTTGAAGCTGTTGTGCAACTTGAGGAGTCTGTAATGTATCATGAGAGGACTGCTGCTACTCACCTTCATCATGCTGCTCAAACTGTTGCCCCTGTTCACCAACATCAAGTTGATGTTCTACCTCAATCCCTTGTTCAATTTGTGGTTCAACCTGCTGCCCCTGACCATCAAAATCAAGTTGCTGCTGTGTTTCAACTCCATGCTCACTTAGTGGCTCAAGTTGCTGCCCCTGACCATCAAAATCAAGTTGTTGTCCTTCATCACTTCCTTCATGTTTTTCCTCCTCTTTTTCTACCTGTTCATGCCCCTCCTCTTCATGCTGTCCTGATTGTTCTATGGTGATCCTGAGCCTCCTAGGAGTAGGCCTGCTGGATAAAGGTAAAGGGCGATGAATAGCCGGGGTGTGAGATATATGGACTGGAGGGACAGTGGAGAAATCCAGGTGACTGATAAAAACATCCCAAGAAACCCCTTTCTTCTCCAGCTGATGAAGAATGATGATTTTGATCAGAGAATGATGGAAAAGAGAAGCTATTTGCAGAGATGGAGGCTTCTTCTGGACTAAGGATGCCATTTTCTCGATGCTCTTGCACAAAAAGTAAGGGAGATTGAGCTGCCTAGTTCTAGTGAAATGCATCAATAGTCAGACATGGTAGGCATAAACTCGAGTAAATCTCCCTTCACAAGTAAAATACTTCATTATGATCTTCATAAGAGGATCATAGTTGGCAAGAAGATGAGAGAAAGGAAAAATGGCAGTGCATGTATCTCTGTGCTCGGGCTTGATGAAAGGCTTGTAGTCATCCAAGTCTAGATGGGCCTGCTTGAACCATTTCTCGCCAAGATATGGGATTTTGGTGGCTTTAGATACCGACCTCGGGGAATACTTGAAATCAAGGTCTGCTACCTGGAAATGTTTTCTTTGGAACCTCAAGGCGCATAGGTGTGTCAAGGGCGAGAAACTTTTGACTTCCTGTATTCTCTGGCAAAAATCCAAACAATCCACCTCATGAAAATTGAAGAGGATGGATGGATGTGCATTGACCTCCTCAGTAGAGATTGGCTCATATCTCTTGTGTAAACCACTTCTACTGTCTTGCCTAGGCGGCATTTTGGGCTAAATATGCTCTTGAAGCACCAAACTGTCTCACTATTTTTAAACTGCCTTCTTTAAGCTAAACTCTGTCAACCCACTATTTTGATAAGGAAACAATGTCCTTGGATGCTTGTGTAAAATGTTTTCTCTCAATACAAAACCTCTGCTCCTTTAAAATGTGGCTTTCCCAACCTTTGATATGTATTTCAACCAGCAAACCTTCAAGAAGAAAAAACACAGTGAAATGAAGATAGGCTGTCAATTGAGTTTGTTGTGTATAGTGACAAGGTCACCCTGCTCTGTGATGTTTGGGAGCTTAACAACCTATTTTGTATCTTTGACCAATGGAAAACTTCCCAACTTCAAAATCCTGCCCTTGTCTAGTATGCCAATAAATCAACAAAGCTCATACCATATACAGTCACCTTTAGTGCAGACGCAGTCAATTTCACTGTTTTTATAGAACAAAGGTGACAGAGTTTAAAAATGCTTCAAAAGTTTCAACAAAAGGCTGTAGGAGTTTTATCTGTCAAACAATCAAGGTTTCCTTTTCAATATAGAACCCTGTCCCTCTAGAAAAATGCCTTTGTATCCTTTGAAAATCAACTTCTCAAATGAGTTTGAAGAACAAAAAGGCAGTCAAATAGTATACACAGTGAACAACTGTCTTTTTGTTTGGTTGGTAGGGGTAACCTGCCTTTTGATGCCTTGAAGATATCAGATATCTTGGTTCTTTGATTAGGAAAGGTGAAAACACATAGTTTTTAGTTCAAAACTCTTTTCCCTGTAGGCACTTTTATCAGTATATCCACCACTCATAAACACCGCCAGCCAGAGTACATACACAGACAGAAATTACTATTTATAGGATAAGGTGGGAAAATTTGAAAAAGTTTTTGTGGTGTTTAGAAAAGGTTTGGTAGTAGTAAAACACCAATAAACTTTCTTTCAAACAAAACATTTCACCCTTTTTACTTAATTGTTCTTTGCACACAGTTTGGTAAAAGTACCTTTAACTGATAATGGCAGATTTCTCACTAGCTCCGCTCCATGGAAATAATCAACAGAACTCTTCAAATTTTACTATTATGCTTCTACTAATGGAAACAAACAACAATTTCGTTTTTTACACCGAACTCGAACTGTGGTTTTGATTGTGATGATTTGACCTTCCTCACCACTCAACAGTTGTGAAAAGCTCAAGGGATGCTTGTAAATATCTCTGCAAATCGGTGAAAGATCCTTTGAAGAGATCGAGCAACCCTTAGGAGCGTTTTGGAGGTGTGTTGAGCGGTCAACAAGTGCGCGGAACTTTGGAGGAAAAGAACGCCGCGCAAGAAACACGGTCGGGTGGCCTGTCGGGTCGGTGTCGGGCGCCCGTGACCCGCAGCTACAGGAGCGCCACACGCGGCTACAGGAGTGTCGCGCGCCTTTGTTGCGCAGTTCAAAAACTCTGCCCAGGAGCGCCGCGCGCTTCTACAGGAGTGTCGCGCGGTTAATCAGCTCTGGAAACTCTACAAATTTGACCTGAAAATCTCGTTCAATGCTTGGAAATTGTAAAGGGAGGCTCGATTCTCGCTTCGGAACTTTGAAAATGAAATTTTCCACTTCGATTTACTCCTTTGAAACAGCAAACACCCAACGGTCACTTTGCACAATTGATTTGGATAGTGTGTATTTGAAAGGTTTGGAGATGTGTTTGTTTTCAATTCAAAACTTTAAACTCTGCCTTTCGAACTTCCCTATTTCCTTTATACCGTTTATCTGTTGTAGCAATGTGTGAAAAGACTCCTTCTTTGACAGTGGCATATTCTCATTACCCTCACCTAGTCCTAGGACTCAAAACACATATTGTGATCATTTTCGCACTCTTATAATTCTTTGTATGTACTCACGATGCCTTTATGCTGAATAAGGAGCCTGACTGCTACTTCAGAATGTTTTATACTTCTGGCCTTTGAAAGACATACCTGTCTGTGTCATTTTGCAAGGGTATGGACTGTCCTTTTAATTTGGTTGACAGTTTCTGCCTCCATGTGTCTCCTGAACTTTTCTCCAACTGTAGGTGCTAACAATCTATTTGGATTTATTCAGAGTTTGCAATCTTCTATCAATTAAGCAAGGTGTTCCTCCAAACCTTTCTTCTGCTACAACAAGTACCAGAGTGGTGTTTCCTGTCATTTAAATGCTGAAGACCTATATTTGTCTTAAGATATTTATCCAAAAACTGACAGTATGTTAAATCACCCCTTTTACACATTATGAACAATTGTTTCAGTGGTGATGCCTCTTGAGGATATAAGCCCGGATTTTCTGTGTCAGTTGTTATAAGCATATTTGAAAAGCACCTGTTTATATCTTTGTGTTGAGGAGACAAATATATGAGGTGTGAAATGGCAGTTAGAATTACTCACAGACACCAAGGCTTTTATTAGCCATTTTCCTCCTAATGGAGCTCTGAAATCACCAACCCTGCTGCATCTGAAGAATGTACTTGTCTTTGAGGTGGATTGTGGATTGCAATGTCGGGACTTGCATTGGCTCCTTAAATGATATCAATATGGCTTATGTCTGGGGGTTGTGTACTACTATCCTGCTTTTTCTCTATGTTTATCTAGAAACCATACACTATATTCCACAACCCAACAGAAACATAAGAGTACACAGAGGTCTTTTTTACTGAAGTGTCTTCTTGCTCAGCACTGATTTGAGCCATTCATACTAGCACCCCTGCAGAGATGTTTTGTTATAATAGCTTTGATCAGGAGTCTCTTTTTGTTGCGCCATGATGATGATGCCTGAAAATTCAATTTATCTTCCTTCTTAGGACATAATACCTAAAAACTCTGGTTTCTCTTGATTTGAACATTTCTGATCTTAGCCCTGTTTTTTATCATCACTTTCCCTTAGAAACCTTGAGTTACTGTTTGACTGTCTAGTTAAAAAAACAAACCTATGCTTATAGTCAGTTTGCAATTTTTCAAGTCAACCTCAGCCATCGCCCTCTACTTGTAGATGAAGGAGGCGCCTTAACCCTCTGCTTATAGATGAAGGAGGTTCTTGGCCATGACAAATTACAAGTCTGTTTGACAGTGTCATCTTTCTTCTACTGTGTTTTCATGCTGAATGAAACTGAAAGAGTTTGATGAGTAACTCTTTGTCCTGCAATTGCATCTTAGGCTCATGTTCACATTGAGAAGAAGTTGTCTTCTCATGTGGAGCCAAGAATTTTCTTCTGAGGAGCTGACATGTTTCCTGCGCTTGTAAAATCCATAAACAGTGTAAAACACCTAATATTCAGCTTGAGACTGTGGTCTATGCAGTGATGAGACTTAGGGGCGTGTAAGTGGTGCGACTTAGAGATGTGACTAACTTCATTAGCAGAATGAGAGGTCTGTCATGATTGGTCTGTAACAGATGGAGGTTTTTGGCCTTTTGATGTTTGCCAAGGGTAAAATGCCTTAAAGCGCCACTTCCTAACTTAGGGGAGGTTTTTGAATAGACTTTGATTGTCCTTTTAGAGCTGACAAGAAGACTTAGTATGGCTGAGGTTAGGTGGGATTTGATAATGGGATTTCAACTTGTCATGGGCGAACTGAAAAAGTAAGGAGAGCAAAAAAGTTTTATGGGTGTTTTCCCAGCTGGCAAATTTGACAAATTTTAAGATCAGCTGTTGGAAAACTAGGCTGTTGAACTAGTCATCACTAACAGGTAAAAAATACTAATGACTAACAGAAGGAAGTGTTGCAAGTGGAAAATTCCTTTGGAGTGACAATTATGGTATTACACAAGACTCTAGAGGGGCTTTTGTAGGTATAGGTATGTTGTAGTCCAATTCCTTTTTTTGGTTGTCAATAGCCTCCAATCTCACTTCTGGGTGGTAGCCCTCTTGGAGAGAAAGGACATGGGAGCCCAAATTCTTGTGATATGCATATATGGTCCTATGAAATATACGAAAAAAATAAAAATAAATAAATAAATAAAATAGAACTCCTTGAATTTAATCAAGGAAATATAGTGGCATGTCAACTACATTCTTGATGATGATTTTAACATTGTGCTAAGATCTATAGAGAATAGGGTAGGATTTATGGTTTGTGATTCCTTCCATGAGAAAATGGATGAACTCGTAGCCGATTGGGACATGGTGGATCTTCCACCGAAATATGGGAAATACTCCTGGTCCAACAAGTGACTTGGAGAAAATTACATACTCTCTAGTTTGGATTTCTCCTCATTCATTTTAGCGAATGGATTTTCTAACCAAAACCCAATCCTATTGGATTTGGAGAAGAAGGAATATATGGGCCTTTTTCCCTTCATGCATAACCCTGTATGGATATAAGAATAAGGAGTGGTTGAGATTATTCAAAAGTCATGGAAACAAATTGTGGTGGGCTCCCCTTTTTTTCTATGAGAATTGAAGCTTTGGAATGTTAAAAAAGCCTTAATAAAATGGCCTAGGTATTCCTAATCATTGCCACACAAGAAGCGAGATTAATTGCTAAAGAAGTTTGAATACCATTAGAGCATAATAGAAACCAGCATAGTGCAGACATGGCACCTTGATAAAGAAAAGGAAATCTCCAAAGAAATATTTAAACTAAATCTATAAGAGGAAGTTATTTGGAGATAGAAATCTTGAAGCTTATGCCTTCAAGTAGGGGAATTAAATACCTCATTTTTTCACAAGCAAGCTTGGGCAAGGGAAATCAGGAACAAAGTCAAAGAAATCACCCTAGAGGGTAGGCCTAAAATTACCAGGAATGAGGATATTAAGCAAGAATTTTTCCTCCATTTCAAAGCATTATACCAAGAGTCTAGAGTCATGTACTTGGACCGAGCCCAAGAATTCTTATCCTGCATCCCTTATATAACATCTGAATCATAGAATACAACTCTAACTAAATAAATAGAGGAGGAGGCTCTTGAATCAATTTGTTCTCTCAACCCAGAGAAAGTGTCTAGTCCTGATGGGTTCTCAATCAGTATTTTTAGAACCTTTTGTATCTTAATTAGATGGCATCTTTTAAGGATGTTGAACAGTTCTAAAATAAAGGAAAGGATCGAAGAAAGAACGAACTCTTCCTTCCTAACGCTTATTCCCAACGAGATAAAACCCTCAAATTTTTCGAGGTTCTGGCCCACCTCTTTGTGCAATTTGAATTATAAGATAATAACCAAAATCATTACCTCTATGATGAAATGACTGCTTTCTAGAATTATTTTGGAGAACCAGGGTGGCTTCAAGAGTAACAAAAATATTATGGATAACATTATATTGGTTCAGGAATCAATACATTCCAGCAAAATGGAAGGTGAACTGGGCTTGGTAATTAAATTAGACACGGGTAATGTTTTTTATAGAGGGAAGCATGAATTTCTCTTCTTAATGTTTGGAATGTTTGGATTTAGTAATGAGTTTTTTAATTAGATTAAAGCATTAATTAGCTCCCCTTGAATCACCCCTTCTGGTCAATGGAAGACCTATCCTTTTCTTCCAAACATCGAATGGGATCTGCCATGGCTTTTGATTACCCCCTCTCCTTTACATATTAATGGCAGAAATTTTGAGTCGAAATCTTGAAAAGGATCGACTTGAAGGTAAGTTGATCAGGCTAACAATTGCACACAATGTCACAAGCATCAAACATTCCCAATTTGCAGATGACACATTTCTTTTAGGTGGTGCCTCTACAACAGTTGTTTCTAGATTTCAGAGGGTCCTAAATTATTACTTGAACCATTATGGCGAACAAATCAATAAGAAAAATTGTCAGGTCTATGGTTGGAACTACTACAATGAGCTACTTGAGGCAGTTTCTAGACAATTGTATTTTTTCCTTAGCCCTAGAATGGAGGTCCTTCAAGTACCTTGGTATGCCAATGTCTCTAGGGGCACCCTGGCTAGATGACTAGGAAGAAGCACTAGGAAAATCTGTTGAAATTTGCAACAAGAAATAGTGAAATTGGCAACTAGAAAGGACAAAAATTGCACACAAACTAGTGTGGAATTTCAGTCACACATTGGTGATAAATTCAGCTACACATTGGTGCGAAATGTGGGCGTCTAATTTATTTATCCCTTAAATAAATTGGAAAATATATTGTAATTTCATCATATAACAACTTGTATCAGTTAACTAAGTCAGAAAGATTGAGTTAGCTCAATAATTTCGAGTTGAGGGTCAAAGGTGAGGCATGTAGAGTGATTCTAATATTTTGGGGGTCTTTTCGTTGTTAATGCACTAGTGGGGTGCATGTGTAATCAGTTAACTCAATTTAATTAATTTAAAATCAGTTTAACTAGCTCTAACTAAGTGATGAGCTAGTAAGAGGTCCAGTGAATTAAATTAGATTTAATTCACAAGTAGTGATCAATCAGATAACTAATGATTCGTTATTAATAGTTACATGCATGTCAATTTTGATAAAGACCCAATTGAGACAAAGGTTAAAGGGAAGATAATTATCACTTGTATTATTAGCAAATTGCCCAGGCGCAATTATAAAGTCATAGGAAGGCGATGAAGTATATTTAAATCAAGGAAGGTTGATTATCCTTTTTAATAGGGATTTATTTCCAAGGTATTGCATGAAAAAGGCTCGGCTTAGCAGAGGCTGAGAATTTTCTAAGTGTTTGTCAATTTTTCATGAGAATTGCTAGTCAGTTTTAAGCAAGATTAGAGTGAGAATATCGGTAGAGTGCAGCATTTTCTCCATGTGAGAAAGCATCGTATTGTTTCATGATTCTTTGAATTTGTACATTATATTATAGAGGGGTTTTTAGTAGGTCCTTTCCCCATGAACATATTGTGTTATGTGATTGACTATTTCTTTCTCTTACTTGCATGTGATTAAGCGATCATGTTTTATATTCTGCAAATATAGTAGAAGGATTTAGTATCTTGTTTTAGTACTTTACATGATCGGATTGAATCCATGGGTATAGAGTTTCTATATAATTTATTCATGGTATTGGAGCGCCAGGAATCACAATAGAAGAGAAGAAATTGAGTTTGTCTTGAACAGGTTCAAATTTGCAGATTTATTCTTCAGGATCCAACAACAGATCAAGATGTCTTTCACTGGCTTGAGACTCGATTTTGAAATAGAGGGAAATTCAAATTATATTGCATGGAAGGACAAGATGGAGGCAGTTTTGGAGGACAACAAATTGAAAGAATTCATAGATTTTGATATTCCCAAGCCCACAACAGTAGATGCACAACTTCTTGATGCATGGCAGAAGAAGGTAGAAAAGGCAAGAAGGATCTTGTTAGAGGGAGTTCACGATCATATTGTCTAGAGTCTCCATGGGAAGGTGACTCCATATGCTATGTGGAAGGCCTTGACTGGTTTGTTTCAAAACAGCAGCGACCAAAGGATGTTGGTGTTGAAGGACAAGCTTAGAAAGATCAAGAAGGAGGAGGGCGAGACGGTACCAACATACTTCGTGAATTTCACTCAATGTCAACATGAGTTTGGAAGTGTTGGTGTGACCGTAGCCAATGATGACTTGGTGAGCCTAACACTTCTAGTCCTTCCCAAGTGCTGGCATAGTTACCAGGACTCTCTAAATTGGATGGAGAAGTTACCAGACTGGGAGTGTTTGTGGTCCAACTTGGTAATAGAAGAGATGAGGCAGAGCACCATAGATGGGACCTCCAACACCAAAAAAGAAGAATATTGTGCATTGGTCAGAAAAGAAAATAAATCCAAGGGAAAGAAGTCTCAAGGTGAAGAGGGAAAGAGAGACATGTCCAAGATCATATGTTTTCATTGTCATGAGCATGTGTTTTGTGGACTAATCCCTCTTGTAGAAAAGAGTGATCTCCCTAGTACCCCAACAGGTAACTACAAACTAACAACCATGACATCTTTCTATAAACTATTAGCATTTTAGATTATTATAACTCATAAAAGGAGGAGGTTATGCTCCTATTTTTCAATCGAGATGTTTGATGTAGCCTTTTTCCTTTTGCTCCAAAGAAATCCTTCAATGCTAAGAAGAACCTGCAATCACAAAAAATGCAAAGGATCAAAGCAGTTCGAGTATATAATAATCATAAATACCAGTTCAACTTAGTGATCAAGGAGTCTAAGTATTGACATCATTTCAATGAATTCAGAAACAAGACAATGAGAAAAAGAGATCCATATGTATAATAAGGAATCAAAAAGAGAAATCTTACAACCTGAGCCTTGATGTTGTACAGATTTCTCCCGTATGTCTGCACAATTGTATCCTCTGTTTGACAAGCCTTCCTCTCTAGAATGACCAGCATGAATTCTTGTGTACAAAGGTGTGATCTTCAATGTAAAACCAACAACTACCAATTTAGAATCTATGAACTCTCTCCACTACCAGTACAAGTACCCTCAAACCTGAAACTTCAACTCAATTTATAGAGAGATTGAGGAAGTTTCAGATACATCAAGAAAGGGATGAGATCCTCCAATGAAGGGATTATTGTTCCTTTAGCCAACGGATAATCTCCATGAGTAGAGGGATATAACTCAAACTAGTGCGACTCTAGAGGCTTCCAGTTGGGAGAATATTCGACCAACTAGGCTTCTAGAAGTTACTTTTTAGTGTTTACTTCCTTTTTAAGGGGGTGCGCAGTTTTTATTGGTGAACAAAGCAGCGATCGTTGCGGCTAATAGAAGAAGTATCAGTGCATGCACAGGAAATTGTCACAAAAAGCGCGTAGGTAGTCTTTTAAAGGTTTTTAAGAGATTTTTTCCAGTTTCCAAGACTTGATTCAGGAACATGAATATTTTTTACTTCTAAGGGATCACAATATGGATGGTGATAGATCCATAATGACAATCAAATGTCATGGTGACAAAATGACGTGTAACAAATTACCCCCTAAAGTGCAAAGTCTGAGAAAGTTTTTCGAGTGAGTGAAACACTTTATCATTCCAAGGATTGGATTGAAGACACTGATCGAAAACCTTTAAGAAACATTCAATGCAAATATATATAATCATCACTGAGGTAGGCATTCCCATACTTAGAGAAAAACTAATTAAATGTTCTAGTACAGATATGACTTTAGAATTACATCAAAAGTAGACACAGTATGGGCACAGCGATCTATTATAAGAAGTCTAATGTATCATGAATACATAACTCCTCATAGCCTGGATGGTTGAAACTAGATCTAGGGTCTTGATTTTCACTTCTCTAACTAGTACGAATCTATCCATGTGATTGATTATTTTAAAGTCGAACATGGTAGAAACCACTTGATTACCGGTCAATAATGAAAACCGTTTACAAGTGTGAGAGAAACCATCAATAATTAAAATGGATCTCAAAGTAATTCAACAATATCTATGAAGTTTGGATGAATGATTTGTATTCGAACACTCATATAATCATTCGATCAAAGGTCAATGATGAAAACTTGCCGTCGAAGGCAAGAAACTTGACATTAAGGCATGCAAATTCCAAGATACCAATAGGATTTTAAATCAACTTTCTAGATAATGAGTTGATGTTGATAGAAAGTTATCTGTCACAGGAGGGCCTATGACACGAAACCATTAGGTCAAGTTTTTAAGAATTTTTTTGCAAGGATTAACTCAGGGATGGTTAACGTGAATGGAGACAAATGTTTGCAATAAATTTTGAATTTGAAATTGTACTTTCTCTTGAACACATAACAACATTGTAAATGACTTGGCAACATTTGACTTAAAGATAATACCAAAAAATTGGCTAAGACTTTCAATGAGGTTTGATTAACTGTAATACAAAAGTATTACCCGATCTAGACATGAGTGCAAAAAAGTGTCGTGTTCAAGAGCGACATGTTGCTTTATAAAGAAAGAATAAAATATGGATTCTTTTTCTCACTTTTTCCCCCACCATTAATGGAAAGTACCTCTTTCTTTTTGTCAAGCTTGAGGAGGATAACAATTTCTTGTCGTGTAAGCTCATCCTTCAGACGAGTCCATCTCAGTATTTTTAACGAACCCTAAGAAGGAGTGGTTCCGTCCTGTTGTAATCAACAGGTCCTGCACTAACGAGTACAACATAGGATTAACTCAGTGTTTTTAAGTTTTACGGAGTCAGAAGAAAAACATAAGTAAACTTTGTAGTTTTATTTTTCATAAATTTAGTCTCTAAAACCCAAAAAAGGATAAAATAATGTAGGATAGAACTCTATTGACCATGCTTAGTCAATGTATACCTTTTTCATAAATACTATAGTTCAATCCGGAAAAGGGGTAAACTTATATTGAATAAACGATTGTTCATTTATTTTAACGAGTTCAAATAGTCAAGTGCTTCGTGACCTTTTCATGTTTAGAGAGTCTGAAAAGGGCTTAAAAGAGGACTATGGGTTTTCTCTTTTTCGTATTTTTTAAAAGCCTGAAAAAGTGTTAAAAGTCTACTCATTGTCAAAATTATTCGTTTTCAAACATAACCTGTTCCCTGCACAAAAAATCAAAAATTTATAATCACCAGCTTTCAATCATGGAAAAACATTCAAAATTTAACTTCTAAAGGTGAAAATAAATAAAATAATATTATTTTATTCATTGAAACCTATAAAAAGTGATCAGAACAAATCATTTTTACCTTTTGATTTTCAGAGCAGAGAAAAAAAGATTTTACCATAAACCTTCCGGAGCGGATATCGAGAGAACCAGTTAGCCATTTCAAGAACCATCAGTTCCAGGTATTTCACCTCTTCATTATCTTTCTTTTCATCCATTTATTTTTTCATTTTAAGTTTTTAGGTCATTTTTTAGGAGGAAACAAGGCTTGAAATCCGCCCTCAGGGGTGCGCAGGTTTTCGTGGCAAAACCTGCGCACCCCGTTGAATTTTTAATACAAAAATTCACTGGACCGCCGCAGTTTTTATACATAACCCGTGCACAAAAACACACTATGTATGAATAAAAACCGTGCAACATCGTTGGGTTTTCAAAATTACATTTCTATCCATAAAAAGCCCTCCAAATTATTTCAAATATTTTCTATTCTTCCTTAATGATTGTTTGCAGGCCAGCAATCATGTTAGACTGGAGAGAAAGAGAGCATGAGCTGCATGATAAAGAATCCATGGATGACCCAACAACACTTCGTACGCTAAAAATTTGTGGTTTGTATAAACTTTGGGCAATAGAAGGAATGAAGTCACATATGGAACTTATGACTTGGTTGGTCAATGCTTGGGATGTTCAAGAGGAGTGCTTATTGGGGATCAGAGGTTTGTGATCGAGCCAAAGGATATTTATTTCCTCACTAGATTACCCCACAGAGGAAGAGATATTTCCTTATTTGGGTCACGACTAAGGGGACTGCCCACTACATCTTATATGGCGCAGTATTGCATCCAAGATTCAGAGCTGAAGGAGCTTCGTATTGATATCAAAACCATTGTTCGACTAGACCTTAATATCATTGCATTTATAGTTACCCGGTTGTGTGGCAATGCAACTCCACATGTGGTTACCAAAGCACAAATGCAGACCGTTCTTGAGTGTTCTGAGGGAAAAAATTTCAACTGGTGTGAAGGAGTGTTGGTCAACATGAAAGGCCAACTCGTGAGAGAAAATAATTGGAAGCTGAAGAACTTCAGCTATGGAGCCATTATTGTATCTTTCTCTTTGGAGAGGATTCCACTCTTAGTACCTCAACAGTCACAAGTGGATCTAATGGGACTAAGGTAACCACGCATTTTGTGATGGGTTTCATTGATGGCTCGCCATGGTGGCGATGGTCGTCTTTTGGTTCAATATACCCCTCAGTTATTGTATGGCTTAGGAGCCAAATATTCATGATTGAAGATTTTCCTTACGCAGGGGTAGATTTCAAGGGTGACCCTGACACATCACTCCCACCGGGAACACAGTGGGATGCATCAAGTAAAATATCTCATTTCAAAATTTTTGTGCTATCTAATTTTTATTTGATTTTTTATCGTCCAATACTGATAAAAAATATTAAAAGCAGATTTTGGCCTAACACGACCAGCAGTGCTTCATCGCTTTGACAAGCAAGACACACAGCCTATAGTAGCAGGTCCACCACTAACTAATGCAGCAGAGGCCCTTGCAGAACTATAACACAACCTAGATATGTTGACTATTTACATCCCAGAGTCAGGGACGAATGATATACCTCTCAGGCTCCAGAGACATGTGACTGGTGTTTCAGGCCCTTTCAGGCGATATTTGCGCAAAGTGGTGCACGCTATACTCTGCTACCATGATCATCATCATGGATAGTTGATGGTCGATCTAGATTGGCACTTTTTTTTGTATCGGTACCTATAGATCATAAGGTGTTTGAAACCTATGATCACTAACGATGTAATATTTTTTGACACGCCACTATTTTTACCTAATGATATTACTACTTTCGATCTCTTAGTGTCTTGTTCAATATGGATTAAATATTTTTTTGTGTTAATTTTAATGTTGCAAATGTCTATTGAAAAATTGATTAGCTAATGCATCAACCAATTTGTTTAAAATCCTTGAAATGTGTTGATATTCAATGTAATCAAACTGTATTTCCAAGAGACAAACCCTTAAAAACATTCTTAACAAAGACGTATTTCTCATAGCATAAACATTGTTTAATTTTAATATAATGAGTTGGGAATCTGACCTAAAAATAAAACGTCGAATGCCAAATGCAGTGGCATCAGATAATATCTCAATGACTATGCTATATTCTGCAATATTTTTTGTTGTTTGACAGAGGAAAATCCCATGAATAGAGACAAACTCATCGGTGGGTAAATAGATAACCCAAGCAGTGGAAAAAATTTTATGTGTACTACGACAGTCGTTGTCAGCAAAGTCGATGCAAGTCTGAAGGAACGTCGAGATATGAAATATCAATATTAATCAAGATAAGTAGCGAAAGGAGTGAAAACTCGTCAAGCAAAATAACTAATCTAAGGAAAATTGTTCTAATCTAAGTCACATTGTTCTAAAATGTAACTAATGTACAAAAATGATCTTCACATGAAAAATCATGCATAATATCTTTTGAGATAAAGTCCATTTCTGGACTTATCTAAAGAGACGTCGTCATAATCAATTAACTTGTAGGCTCCTTTTACAAGCACATGCTTAAAGATATAAGGACCATGCCACATTGGTTCGAATTTACCAGCGCCTAGTTTGTCGTGAGCTTGATCGTATACTATAACTAGGTCACATTCTGAATAGATACGAGGGTTAACGCTTTGATCATATTGAGCCTTAACATGTTTTTTATGAGCTTTGGCAGCTAATGCAGTGGTGCAACAAGTCTCATCTAATTGTGCTAGGTATAAGAAGTGTTTCTCCTCTTCAGAGGTAGCTGATAACAACTCAATGGCTAATTTGAGTGACGGGATTTCACATTCAATGGGTAACACAGCTTCCAAACCATAAATGAGTTGAACAGGAGTAAACCCTATGGATGTTTTTGCAAAGGTACAGTATGCCAACAATGTAGAAAAAAGCATGGTATGCCAATTTGTTTTATGACTTCCTACAATATGTTTAATCATGTTGGTTAAAACCTTGTTGATAGCCTCAACTTGGCCAATGGCCTGTGGGTAATATGGTGCAGAATTATCATGGCGTAGGCCAAGTTGAGATAAAATTTTGGTCATCATAATGTTTTGAAAGCGGCTACCATGGTCTGTAATGATAGCTTAAGGGACACCAAACCTAGCAATCACATGATTGAATATGAAAATTGTTGCAGTTTTTCCATCAACCACAAATGTAGGCATTGCCTTGGCCCATTTGGTAATGTAATCTACAGCGAGAATAATATACCCATGCCCCCCCGCCGAGTGAGGGTTACTGTAATATTCCCAACTAGTCCTAAGCTAATTGAAATATTTAATTTTTATTTATTTCCTTGTTTAAAGAATAAAAGTGTAAAGGAGGTCCATAATACTCCTAAATCATGAATAAATCAATGCCAAATGTAAAAAGGCTAAATCTTGGCTGCTAAATCAAGCACCCTTAGGTGTGAAAAGGGGCTGGACATTTTGACTGGGTCAACCTTGACCAAATCTACAGTGTTTTCTTGGAGGAGTGGCCATCAATGAGGCACAGCGCAGTTTTAGATGGAGATGCTTTGTGTGAAAGGAGTGATCTCATTGGAAGTGGTTTAGGGTTTGCAAGCTCTTAACTTATAAAAGGAAGAGGATGGAAGCATGAGAAGGTTGTTGATGAACATTATATTTCTGAATATGTTTTATGTTTATACATATATCATTCTCTTGTTGTTTAGCTGAGAATATTGATGTTTAGCATTAGGTGTTCCTAGTCGGGAATCCCACCTCTTTCCATTGAGTAGCTCTTGGGAGAGTTTTCATTGTATTGTCCACTATCTGGCTGAAGGCCAAGCTTCTTCTTTCAACTACAATGCAGATCCTGTTGAGGGTTTGGTTGTCTTTGTTGTGAAACCAGCTCCAAAAATAGAAGAAAAGTGATATCAACGCCTTAGAAATAAGCCACTTCGAGGGGGAAACCTCCAATACATTACATGAATGAACAATTCTTGTATGATACAAATTACAAAACCTCATTTCTATATATAGGAGTCCATAGGGCCATAATGTAATCCTAGTGGGGCAACAATGTAATCCTAGCCGACCTAATAATAATAATTTAAGGGCACAATAATAACAATATGGGGGTTACAAGGGTACAATAATAACAATAAGGGGGTTACACTAACAACAATAAGGGACTATACTAGTAATATAGGGACCCAACATGCCCCTCTCCTTCAAAAAAGTGTTGTCCTCAACGCTTGAGTAGCTCTGGGTGCTTCTGTATAAAATTTTCATCCTCCCATGTAGAATTAAGGTAGCCTTCTTCCACTTGATGAGATACTCTTGTGGACTGACCGATTCCATTGCTGGGCCAAGTTATGGCTTCGAAACCGTCACAGTTCCAATATGATTTGTCCTTCCTCATCAAGTTCTCGCAATATTGTTTGAAATGGAATTTTTTCACCTATAACCTTCTTTAAGCATGAATCATGAAAAACCGGATGCACTCACGAAGAAGCAGGAAGCTCCAATTTGTATGCCATAGTACCAATCTTTTGCAACACCTTGTAAGGACCATAGTACTTTGGCGATAATTTATTATCCTTCTTAGGTTGCTTGAGGGACATTTGTTTGCATGGTTGTAGCCGTAAAAATACCTAGTCTCCTACATCAAAACTCCTCTCGCTGCGATGTTGATATGCCTGTTGTTTCATTAGATTTTGTACCAAATTCATGTTATCCTTTAAGAGTTGGAGAACTTCTTTTTTGATGCTCGATGTGATCTTCCACTGCTTGAACCTTTGAATTTTCTCTTAAATATTATGTGATGGATGGTGGATGATATCCTTAAAGTGCCATAAATGGGGTCATTTTTGCTGCAGTATGCAAGGAAGTGTTATACCACCATTAAGCGAGAGGTAACCACTTGACCCATTTTCTTTGTTTATCATACACAAAAAAATGAAGATATCCTTCCAAGCATTTATTTACTATCTCAATTTGACCATCGGATTGAGGATGATAAGATGAGCTATGAGCTAATTGAGTACCCAAACAAGAAAATAACTCCGTCCAAAAATTTCCAAAGAAAATGCTATCTCTGGCTACTCATAATAACCCTTGGTTTTCCATGTAGCTTTTGAATTGTTTCCATAAATGTGGTAGCAACTGTACTCACTTTAAATGGATGAGATAATGCACAAAAGTGTGCATACTTGGTAAGTCTATCAACTACCACCATGATGACGCTCCTTCCTTCAGACTTAGGTAAACCTATGATAACATCCATTTAAATCTCCTCCCAATGTTGACTTGGAATGGATAAAGGTTGTAGAAGACCGAGGGTCTTAATTGTCTCAACTTTATTTTGCTGGAAAACCAAACATTTTGTCACAAAAATTTGAATATCATATTTAAGGCCATCCCAAAAAAATTCTTTCTTCACCCTATGGTATGTTTTTAAAAATCCCGAGTGTCCTCCTAAAGGAGAAGTGTGCAATTCCAAAAGAATCTTTTGTTTTAGTTTAGAATTATTGCAAATATATAAGTGATATTTGTACCATAAGGTATCATTTTTCCAACTAAATGTATCAGATGTGCTAGGATCTTGCTGCAACTTTTGAATGTGTGTCCACAATTCTTCATCCTTCTTCCATTCATCTTCTGTTTCGATTATCCAATCTGGTCGGATAATAGAAATGGCACAAAGCAATGCTTCCACCTCTTCATTCTTTCTTGAGAGTGCATCTGCAACAACATTAAGCTTGCCTTTTTTGTAGATTATTTCAAAGTCATAACCCAACATATTTGTGACCCATTTTTGCTACTCTTCTGAAGATAGTCTTTGTTCCAAAAGTGTTTAAGACTATCATGATCAGTTTTTACCTTAAAGTGTCTTCCCATTAGGTAAGTTCGCCATTCCTCTAGTGCATGTAGTATTGCTAAAATTTCCTTCTCATAAATAGGTTTTCGTAAATACTTTCCTTTGATTGGACGACTTTCAAAAGCAATGGGTCTTCCTTCCTGCATTAAAACAACACCAATTCCATTTCCTGAGGCATCACATTCCACAATAAAGGTTTTTGTGAAGTTTGGCGTAGCTAAGATTGGTGTAAGGCACATTGCCTCTTTAAGATGTTGAAAGGCCTTAGTTGCTTCAAAAGTCCTTGAAAATGCATCTTTCTTCAATAATGTTATTAGAGGTGCTACTATTCTCCCATAATTCTTAAATAAAACTTGCGATAATACCCCGTTAACTCCAAGAAATCCTCGCAACCGCTTTATGGTTGTGGGGACTTCATCTTAATGGCTTTAATTTTGTTAGGGTCTACTTTAACACCCTTGTGAGATACAATATGACCCATATATTCCACCTCTTGTACTCCAAAAAAACATTTGGATGTTTTTGCATATAATTGTTTCTCCTGCAATAGTTTGAGCACCCTGTCAACATGTTCAACATGATCCTTCCAAGACCTGTTCTAAATTAGTATATCATCAAAAAATACGAGCACAAATTTTCTCAGGAAGGGTTTAAAACTGGAATTTATCAAACCTTGAAATGTAGAAGGTGCATTGGTAAGGCCAAAAGGCATGACCAAAAATTCATAATGACCGTCATGAGTTCGAAATGCTATTTTTGGAATATCTTTTGTCTTCATTCTAATTTGATGATATCCTGAATGAAGATCCAACTTGGTAAAATAAATTGCTCCATGTAATTCATCCAATAATTCATCAATCACAGGAATGGGAAATTTATCTTTAATGGTGAGCTTATTGAGCTCCCTATAATCGGGACACATGCACCATGATCCATCCTTCTTGTGTGCCAATACTACAAGAGCAGAGAAAGAACTTTGACTAGGTTGAATTATACCAGCCTCTAACATTTCTGCAATCATACGTTCAATTTCACTCTTTTGGACATAAGGATATCTGTAAGGTCGGATGTTTGGAGGAACACTTCTTGGAATCAAATGAATAGCATGATCATGATCACAAATAGGTGGGAGTCCTTTGGGAGTATCAAACACATTGGAATGATTGTCCAAGACTCTTTGGAGATACGGAGAAATAGATGATTTTGATGTTGGAACTTCTAGTGAGCATAATTGTGAAATTACACCTCGTTGTTCTTTCTTCAGAAGATTTTTCATGACATTAGAGCTTATTATCTTTCCTAGCTTCCCTGTGATACCACGTAATTCGATTTCCTTTCCTTCCAAAAAAAATTCAAGAAAATTTCTTGAAAATTAAAAGCTACCGTCCCCAAAGATTGTAACCATTGTACTCCTAGTACAACATCAACACCTCCCATTGGGATGGAAAGCATTGGACTATTCAATACATATTCCCCCATGGATAGCTTGATATTATGCCATTTTCCAAAGCATTTTATAGTTCCTCCATTTGCAACCATCACTTGACATTCTGGTGCTGGGTATAGGAAACAATTCAATTCCTTGGCTACCTTACAATGAATAAAATTATGGGTACTACCTGAATCAATCAACACTATTACCTTTTTCTTCTTGATATGTCCTTCTATCTTGAGATTTTGACGAGTGGTAATTCCTGCCAATGCATTACACAATATGGTCGGACTCATTTCTTCCTCTTCTAGGGTTGGTTCGTGGTGTATACCCTCTTCTTTTGAAGATTCTTGTTCATTTTCTTCTTCCTCTTCACAATCTATGTAAAATAATTTCTTCTCAGCACACTTATGACCTTTAGTGTATTTGCTATCACAACTGTAGCAAAGCCCTTTTCCTCTTTTTTCTTCCAATTTTTGTGGTGTCAACCTTGTAGGTTGTTGAAATCTAGGAGTAGCAACACTTCCCTCTTTATAGAAGTGAGTGGTAGGCTTCCTTGTCGCCATAATTTTACATTCAATTTTTCTTGCCAACCTGAATGCCTTCTCCAATGAATCAGGTTCCAAAATGAAAACTTCATGTTGGATGTTATCCTTTAAAGTGCCTATGAAGAGATCAATCCTGTGTTCCTCTGGAATATCAGTTACCCTTATATTCAATTTTTGGAAGTCCTCAATGTGCTGCCCCACTAAACCTTTTTGTTTGAGATTTATCAATTGACTAAAGAAGGTGTTGCTCTTTGTATCCTCATAATGTGCTATCATTTCCTCCGTAAAAATTGACCAAGTGACAATTTTTTTACTGGAGCAAAGCCATAGATACCATACAAATGTATTTTTTTCTAGATGTAAAGTTGCAATGCATACCTTTTGTGTGTTTTGCACATTATTGAGATCAAAATATTGCTCCATCTGTAGTATCCATGTTACGGGATCCTTGCCATAAAACTTCCTCATATCCATCTTTGGAATATGGTGTTTCTTCCTGCCAATATTAGAGTTTATGAAATCACAATTATCATTTATTTTTCTCTCATCATTAGTTTCCTCTACTATCTTTTCACCATTAGGAAACATTTGTTGTATCAACTTTGTCAAACCTTCCATGTCTGCTCTTAGATCATTCTTCATGTTTTCCATTTTAGCTTCCATGTCATCCATCTTAGCTTCCATTCCAACTTCCATGCCATCCATCTTAGCTTCCAAACCATTCATCTTATCTTCCACGCCTTTCTTCAAACCATCCATTTCAATTTTTGTTACTCTTTGCGATAGCGAAATTTGGTGCACTTGCTCATGGACTTTTGATATCTCATGTTGCATTTCTTCGTCTTCATTAATCATAGTAGAACCTTCTGAAGGCTTATTCGGTATTGAGATATTTTTAGGAGGCATTTTAGAACCCAAAACTGATAGTTGTGCTCAATAGGCCTTTGGAATCAACTAGAATTTATTTTTCAAACAAGACTTATGCAATTTGAAGAAAAAAAATACACATTTTTCTTGATTTCGAGGAACTCGATATTGAAACAAAATTATCTCTGTGATTTTGGATCTTCAATATCTAAAATTTGGCCCTAAATTCACCCTCTAAATCTTCTTTCGAATGCTATACGTCTAACCCAATTTGGATTATTCAAGGCAAAGTTATGTCCAATCTCCCACAATGACCCAATTATGGACTGGTTCAGTATAGCGCAATTGTACGACTTGCCATGTGTCACTGTTTCCTCCTTTGGCTCTAAAATTGATAGACACAAAACTACAATCCATGCACTTGTGGCCACTTTTTACAGCATTCCAATACGATTCTTAGAGAGAGAGTTATGAAGGTTTTCCCACGATAACCTCTTTGAGATGAAATTCGAGAGCCTGAAAAAGACATAACTTCCAGAGATCATATCTCCAAAAATATTACGAACCAAGCTCTGAAATTTTTCAATGATGTTCCTCAGGATTTCTTCTTTGCTCTCTAAAAATTTTAACTTCCGAAACTTCGTAAAACAAAATTTATAGCGCAAATTTCGCGATGACCTGTTTAAGTGAAATTCAAGAGCCTGCAAAATCCCCTACATTCCACGATCATATCTCTGAAAATATTGTGAACTAAGCTCTAAAATTTTGCGAAGATGTTCATTAGGATTTCAGCTTCGCACCCTAAAAATTTCAGTTTCTGAACCTTCATAGAAAAAAGTTATAGTGAAAATTCCACGATGACCTGTTTGGAGCAGCGAAACCCTAGAATCCAAAGCTCTGATACCAAATGTTGTGAAACCAGCTCCAAAAATAGAAGAAAAGTGATATCAACGACTTAGAAATAAGCCACTTTGAGGGGGAAACCTTCAATACATTACATGAATGAACAATTCTTGGATGATACAAATTACAAAACCTCCTTTCTATATATAGGAGTCCATAGGGCCACAATGTAATCCTAGTCGACCTAACAATAATAATTTAAGGGCACAATAATAACAATATGGGGGTTATAAGGGTACAATAATAACAATAAGGGGGTTACACTAACAATAATAAGGGACTATACTAGTAATATAGGGACCTAAAAGTCTTTGCAAGCTGTAGCAAGTGGAGGCTAGATCTCTTCAGATCTAGGCCATTTCAGTGGAGGAGGCTTCTATTCCCTTGGGAGGAGAGTATTGGATGATTGGAACATCATTTTCAGATATTGGCATGTGGCCAACCACATTCTAAACCCTACAGCGCAGTTTTACTTCCAAATCTGCGTTATTCCTGTAGGTGTTGTTGCAGGGTCTTTTGGCACATCATTTGGAGGATTGGTTTTCAAGTGTTGGAGATCTTCCCTTCACTTTGGAGATCCATTGGAGAGGATCATCACCTTGTTCATATCAGATCATATCTGAATATTTCTGAATATCTGAAAATTTTTGCAAATCTGCAATCTTAAAACTCATATCTACAAGTTGTACATGGTGTAATGTTAAAAACCCCAAGGGGATTTTGAAGAAGAGCCTATATAGTGTGTGGGTCTGTTATAGATCTAAATTTTCATGAACTTATTTTCTCTAGATCTAAAGTGTAATCTACAGTTGTTTTCATCCCAATAAAATAACGTTGTAAGTTAATTTCTAGTCTTAATATATGGTTGCAGCACCTCTTTTTGAGGATTTTCTTCTATTGGAGACTTGTATTTCATGTTATGCATCTCATGGGCCATCTTGTACATCTAATTTGCTGCTAAAAATACATTTGAAAAGTCTTCATATTGGCCTTCTTCTTTGTCTTTGATGAACTGCTTTATTTTCGTACATATCTGCATTGTATTGCTGCATTTCCAATTTGGGAATATTACAATGGTCAGAGCATCATCTTGGCACAGCCTGTGCTTCCTAAGAAGCCAATATGTCTTTTGAAGAAGAAGGGCCTCTTACTGAAAGAGAGAAGAGGTATCTAAAGAAAATAAAAAAGGAGTTTGATTACACAAATGACAAAGAAAACAAGGATAAAACCCCTTTATTTGGAGGAATGAGAGGGAATGAGTTCTCAAAAACTCTTTTCCAAACTATGCATGAGCTTAAAATAGAAATCAAGGGAATGAGGAGGGAAATACATGAAGATCCCTCAAGAATATTTGCACATGAAGAAAGCCCTGGTTCTTCATATTATGTGTGTGAGCATTCAGCCACACAGTTAGATCTACAACATTGTAGTATGCCTACATTCTTGGCAAGAGAAGAAACAGAAGGAGAAACACCAAAGGCGGAGACTCTTGGTGACTATCTCCAAGAATATGAATCTCATTCTAGTAGATTCATGGAAAATCTAAGCTTCCAAGGGTTCTGAAAACTTAAAGAAGAGAGGGGACCCAGCAACTACAATAGAAGAAGAAGGTTCATGCAGCACATTTTGGGTAGATTCTTTCTACCTAATTTTTATGGGTCACCCAAGAGCTAAGCCAAGTCTTGGGTAAGGAAGCTAGACACATATTTCCAGTTGCATCAAATTTTAGAAGAAGAAGCCATTAGAGTAGCAGCGTTGCATCTTGGAGGTAAGGTTTATGCCTGGTGGTTATTTGAATCTTCTTCATTGAATAATGCAAATATCTCTACTTATGGAAAGTTCACTAGGAGGTTAGTGAAAAGATTTGATTTGAAACAATCTAAAACTTCCTTGGGAGAGAAAACCAAACCCAAGAAATCAGAACCTTTGCATGAGTTGGAAGCATCCATGAAGCCAACTCCATTTCAGAACATTGCTGAGGGGGATAAATATCTGCAACATGCTTTGCCAAGGGCAAAAGCCCCACTTCAGCAAAATCTTTTTTCTCAAGAAGAATACATGAGGATTTCTCTTTCAAGAGTAGATCAAGTCAAAGGATCTCTCAATGATGAGATATTCTCCATTGATAAGGATAAGGAAGAGGAAGAGCTGGGAAGATCCTCCAGCATTGTGACAGTAGGAGGAGATCTACTTATATTTGGAGTTGAAGCAATTGCTTCCACTAGAGGGGCTCTTGTATCTTTGTACGAAGCTCTAAGAGATCAACATCCAAGGGATCTTACATATGAAGAGCATGACAGCATGTGTCTATGATGATAGACAATGAGACAAAACAACGGAGGGATGATAGCGCTGACATGGCAGAAGATGATCCACTATTACATGGAGGAGAGGATAGACAAATTTCTCCAATCAAAAGCACTCTTGCATCCTTAAGAGTGATACCTCATTATCATGAAACTTCCACACACAAAAACAGAGATGAATTTTCACAGTGGAAGTAGGGATATGATGATCCCATCTATGATGCACATGAGAATGATCCATGAGATATCATTATCTTGTAGTAAACCACCTAGGAGACCACCTGATTCAGATTTGGTGAAATATGTCTCACACCTTGATGCTCCATTCATAGATCCAAGAAGGAAGGGAGCATTAGAAGACCACAATACAGCGCTGAGAGTGTTGGGGGAGCTCAAGGAGGAGGGAAATATTTTCCCCTTATCACCATTGTCCACTCTCTCATCTCATACTGCGCTGAGAGGAGATGTTGTAATAATGGAGAATGACACCATCATGGAGCAAGGAGGGTATTCCTTGGCTATGAAGACTTAGAAGATAATCTCACTTGGAGAGAAATCTTCCATACATGATAGAAGATGGTGGCCACACATGCATACTTTGGCAAGACCAGGGAGGTTTTGGATAGATGATAGCTTTTCATAGGAGACTAAATTTCAAGAAATTCCATCTTCATTTGAGCATGTGCATATGCAAGAAGGGCAGCAAGGAGGGAATAGAAACTTCCCATCACATACCTTTGGCATGGGAGATGTCAAGGAGGAGAAGAAGGGAAGGAATGACCTTCCAGCTTATACCTTTGGCATGGGAGATGTCAAGGAGGAGAGCAGCCACATGACAGACATTTTAGTTGATACATCATCAGTGCTGTCATTGTTGGGGAGTTTAGATCCATATTGGAAATCCCAACTGTTGGTGGATTATTCCAAGGGTCTTCACACTTGCATGATACTTGATGACCAGCTGCATGAAGAGGGTTTGCAAGCTCTTAACTTATAAAAGGAAGAGGATGGAAGCATGATAAGGTTGTTGATGAAAATTATATTTTTGAATATATTTTTTGTTTAGACATATATCATTCTCTTGATGTTTAGCTGAGAATAATGTTGTTTAGCATTGGATGTTCCTGGTCGGGAATCCCACCTCTTTCATAGTAGCTCTTGGGAGATTTTTCATTGTATTGTCCATTATTTGGCTGAAGGCCAAGCTTCTTCTTTCAACTATAACGCAGATCATGTTGAGGGTTTGGTTGTATTTGTAAGTTGCAGCAAGTGGAGGCTAGATCTCTTCAGATCTAGGCCATTTCAGTGCTCCTTTTTAGTGGAGGAGGCTTCTATTACATTGGGAGGAGAGTATTGGATGATCTAGGCTACATTTTTTTATCTTGGCATGTGGCCAACCACATTCTAAACCCTATAGCACAGTTTTAATTCCAGATCTACGTTATTCCTATAGGTGTTGTTACAGGGTCTTTTGGCACACCATCTAGAGAGTTGGTTTTCAAGTGTTGGGGATCTGCCTTTCATTTTGGAGATACATTAGAGGGATCATTCTCTTGTTTCATCTTAGATCAGATCCAGTTTTAGATCTGAAGATTTCTGCATATCTGCAGTCTTAAAACTCATATCTACAAGTTGTACATGGTGTAATGCTAAAAACCCCAAGGGGATTCTGAAGAAGAGCCTATATAGTGTATGGATCTGTTATAGATCTGAATTTTCATGCACTTATTTTCTCTAGATCTAAATTTTAATCTACAACTATTTGCAGCCCAATAAAATAACACTGTAAGGAAATTTCCAATCTTAATATATGGTTGCAGCACCTCTTTTTAAGGATTTTATTCTATTGGAGACTTGTATTTTCTGTTATGCATCTCATGGACCATCTTGTACATCTAATTTTTTGTTTAAAATAAATTTTAAAGGTCTCCATATTGGCCTCGTGATTTGTCTTTGATGAATTGCGTTATTTTCTTGCATATCTACATTGTATTGTTGCATTTCCCATTTGGGAATATTACAGTTACATGTGACAAAATCGATCCCCATTTTTCGAAAGGGCCAACAGCAATGATTGGGTAAAGAGGATTTAGAGGTGCACACATATTTCAATCACAAATCTGGCCATTGTGGCAATTTCTAACTGCAAGAATACAATCTTTGAATAATTACGGCCAGAAATAGCCAGTGTGCAATATCTTTTTGGTTATGGAAAACCTAGACATATGACCACCCCACTTTCCAGAATGGAGTCATTTAGGACCTTTTCGGCTTCTTCGTGAGTTATACAATGTTGAAAAACAGAATTGGAACCACGACAATAAAGAGTGTTACCAACAATATTTTATTTTTGATATTGGTATCGTATTATATGTCGATCAGATTGTGAAATTTCTGGCCGAAAATTTCGGGTTTGAAGATATATAATGATATTTCCATACCAAAGATATAATGTACTGATTAGAAACAGATATTCATCAACAAGATGGTCCTCTTCCAATGTTTCAGATTCATTATAGGGAAAATCACACATAATTTCAGCAAAAACCAGTGATTTCTTAAACTTGGATTTCTCGCACTCCAAATCAAACTCTTGTAGGATAACTATCCCTTTAGAGTATTTTCCCTCAAGCAATTGTTTCATCAAAATGTACATCATCGGGTTACAATTAGATATCATTGTGGTTTTATGTAACAATATGTAATGACGGAATCATTGGACATCTTAAACGGCTACCAAGGCCAATTTCTCCACATGCGAATACTTCATCTCTATCGGGGTGAGATTCCAACTGAGGTAATAAATCACATGTTCATTGTTGGAGTCCTCCTCTTGAACTAAAACCATTCCAATTGTGGAATTAGACACAGCTAAATATAAAAATTAATCTCAGTGATAATCATGCAGATGCAACAATGATGCATGGGTCAACGCGTGTTTGAGTGCATCAAAAGCTTTATCGACAATCTCTTCCCAAATGAATGGAACATCCTGATTTAATAACCAAGTGAAACCTTTATTTAATTCTGAGTATTTCAGGATAAAATGACGAAGAAATTTTTCTTTCCCCTGCAAACTCCAGAGTTGGTGAAGAGTGAAAGGAGGTAAATTAACAATGGCCTCAGCCCTTCAACGGGTCAACGTGAATGCCTTCCTTTGAAACAATGAACCCAAGTAAGCATCCCTATTGTACACAAAATACACATTTGTGTGGATTCAAATGAATGTTGTAACGCCTACATCACATAAAGATGGCATGTAAATGTGCAGGATGATCTTGTTTGCGTAAAGAATGAGCATGTAAGTCATCCAAGTATGGTTGTACAATGTGTTTGATATCATGAAATGTGTAAGACATAGCTCTTTGAAAATTTGTGCCAACATTCTTTAGTCCAAAAGGATATTTATAGTATGAAAATTTTCCCCATGGACATATAAATGTTGTTTTAGGCTGATCAGCAGGGAGTATGTTTATTTTATTATAGCCAGAAAATCCATCCATAAATTAAAATATTTTGTTTCCAATGCAATCATCAACAATTTGATCGATGTAAGGGGTAGGATAATTGTGTTTAGGACATGCCTTGTTAATATCCCTATAGTTGACACCATACTCTAATAGTCCCTTATTTCTTGGTTACTAGAACTATATTAGATACCCAATCTGTCAAAGGAATAGGATAAATAAATCATGCACTAAGTATCTTCTCAACTTCAGCTTAAATTGTAGCAGCTTTTCGTGGATGTATTGGACGTAATCTCTATGTAATAGGTTTAGCATCCAGTTATGTCTTAATTTCGTGAATTACAATCTTAGGATCAATACTTAGCATTTCTTCATAAGGCTAGGAAAAAATTTCTCGGAATTCCTAAAATAGGGCTTTGTATAAATTGATCTCTTCAATTGAGCAAGAAGCACCTATATGAATGTTTTTACTTATCCCAGGTTTGATCGATATTTCAATGGGAATTGTGTGGAAATATTTACTTAATTTGTCTCAAAATCTGAATGAATAATAGATATAGGATTTTGAGGTTCCTCGACTGTAGAAATTTGAATAACTGTTAAATTATTCACTGATATTATCCTGATCACACACTATTTTAGCTTCATGCATAATACATAACCTCTTCTACTATTGATCATTAATTGCGGAAATATAACAATCGCATATGCACAGTAAAACCATAAACAATCACACATATAAACATAGTATTTATGGGAAAGCTTAAAGCTAAAAACCCCCAACTATCTGTATATTATAATGATAGAGATCATGTAACAATAATTATACAAATTCCTCACAAGCTCTCAGTACAATCTCCAATTGTTACACACTACACAATCTCAGATCTAACAAAACACATGCTCCAATCTGCTCCACCTGTTAGCCTGCCTCTACTGTGCAATCCAAGATGAATAATGGCCCAATCTGAGTTTGAATCCACCTGGTGTGTACTGCGCAATCCTCATTGGCATCTCCATCAATGTGTGGTGCAAACTCATGCACCAGTATAGTCACAACTGATAGTCACACTGCTCTTTCACCTACCTCTTCATTGGTCTCCACTGAAACTGTCCATGCACTGAAGTTAACTGATGTATTCTTTAGTTCATTAATGAGTTTATAATTAGTGAATTAATTAATAATTAATTCACACCACTCTCACTAGTGTATCAATCAGTTAGACTAGATACAACTAGCTCAACTATATTTAACTCAGTTAAACTGAATACAACTCCACTAACTCTTCAATCAACTCCACCAAACTCTGTCACCTGAGTTCTAACTGAAGTCTCCATGCAATAGCTCCACTAAACCCTCAAGAATAGCGCAATTCCTTTTTTCAACTGCATGTGCCACATCTGTGCACTTAACTAAAGTGCTCCAAGAGGATAAGATAATGTTTAGAGTCCAAATATTATTAAGAGCTAATAATATTCGACATATCTATTTTTAGACTGGCAATCTAAAAATAGATTCCGCCCAGTATGTCTAAAAATATAAGTCCATATATTTTTTTCCGACTTGACCAACCATCCACAAATAGCATCCTGCAACTCATAGAACATGATCCATATGTCTAAAAATAGACATAGTCTAAAAATAGACTTTGCTCCAAAAATAGCCTACGGGCCCACTTAGTGAAGGCAACTTCTTTTCACTAAGCTCATCATCTTGTTGCAATCTCAACACTCCCTCTCAACAAGATATGGATTATCTGCAACCCCTATCCTGCCCCTGTGGTATTCGAATTTTCTCCTGGTGAGCGCCTTCGTCAAGATATCAGCATCCTGATCCTCCATAGGAATGTATGAAAGTAACAGATCTTCCACTGCACACAATCTCTGATATGATGATACTGGATGTCAATGTGTTTAGATCTATCATGAAATACTGGATTAACCGAGAGTTTTATGCAACTCTGATTATCACAATAAATCACAGTAGGATCCAAGTGTGAACCGAACAACCCGACCAGGATCTTCCTCATCCATATAGCCTCGCATGCAGCCAAACTTGCTGCCATATACTCAGCCTCTGCTGAACTAAGTGCCACAGATCTCTACTTCCTACTGTACCAAGAAACTGTTGTCGACCCGATACTAAAAATCCCTCTAGATGTGCTCTTTCTGTCCATTGGGCTCCCTACCCAATCTGCATCCGTGAATCAACATAGCCTCACCTCATCCAACTGTCTGTACCACAATCCATATCCCGATGTGCCTCTGATATGTCTCAATACATGCTTCCCCGCCTTCCAAAAGAGCTTGGTAGGCTTAACCATAGCTTGTGAAAGCTGGTTAACTACATAGCATATATCGGGTTGTGTATTGACCAGATACATAAGCGACCCCACCAACTTTCGATAAACAGTGGCATCCACTACCTCCACCAAAGTAGCATCCTCCTTCCTCCAACCCCCAAGAAGAGGAGTATCAACAGGCTTGCAGCCATGCATGTTGAACTTCTCCAGTATCTCCTGGGCATACTTGCCTTGAGAAACAAACAGTCCATCACTGCGCTGCCAAATTTCCAATCCTAGGAAATAATGAAGGAGGCCCGAGTCCTTCATCTCAAACTCTTTTGCAAGATCATCCTTGCATGAGAGTACCAACAGCTCATCACCTGTCAAAATCAAATCATCTACATAAAGTACAATTATTAGCAACTTACCCTCCACCACAATCTAGTATAGGTTAGGATCCGCCTCAATCTTGGAGAATCCAAGTCCGGTGAAATAACTGTCTATCCGTGTGTACCAAGCACGAGGTGCTTGTTTCAACCCATACATGCCTCTCTTGAGCCTGCACACATGCGACTCGCTGCTGAAGATCTCGAAACCTTCGGGTTGCTCTATGTACACCTCCTCCTCAATGACTCTGTTGAGGAACGCAGTCTTCACATCCATTTGATGAATGTGCCACCCCATCTACGCTGAGAGAGCAAGAATCGTCTGTATGGAAGAATACCTTGCAACAGGTGCAAAGGTATCCTCATAATCGATCCCATCAATCTGTGAAAAGCCTCGGGAAAAAAATCTTGCCTTGTACTTCTCCACACTCCCGTCAGCTGCCTGCTTCACTTTGTAGATCCATCTCGAACCCACCACTGATTTCCCCTCCGGTCTCGGGACAATCTCCCATGCACTGTTTATGACAATCGAATCATACTCTTCCACCATGGCATCTACCCATGCGGGATCCTCCACAGCTTCCTCGAAAGAGGATGGCTCTGTCACGATACACTTGCTCATAAGAGCCATGTATCCAGTATACCGATCAGGTGATTGTCTCTGTCTGCGCTGTGATGTAGGTGCTCCTACAACCTTCTCTGCATCTTGAGCCAGTCGCTCAGCTTCTGTAGTGCGCTTCCGCCCTCTGATGGTTGGCGCTGCATGAGTGGTTTCTTCCACTCCATGAACCTCCTCTTGTGGCTTATCCACATCCTGAGGCTCATCCTTAGGAACTAATAGCTCCTCATCTGCATGCAAGTGTGGCTCCCTCTCAAGCGAACACTTCATGGCTTTCTCCTCATGAAATTTGATATCCCGTCGCACAACAGTCTTGTGACTGTCTGGAAAATACACACGATAGTTGTGGGGCGTATCATTGTACCCCACAAATATCCCAACCTCCGCAGTCAGCTCCAGCTTCTTCCTGGCATCCTTCGTCACATGAATGTAAACAGGTGAACCAAAAATCCTCAAATGGGAAATATCAG